>JAODKN010000027.1:16336271-16350708 GCA_026774425.1 Petrocephalus zakoni
CGTATCCTAGTTTTCTGCGCGGCATCCTGTCCCCAGCTGACCTGGGTTTGGCCACGAGGAGGAGGAGGAGGAGGAGGAGGCCACAGGAGGAAGCTGCAAGCTGAGGCTCCACCCGGCCAAGCCCGGCGCTGGCGCTGATCCACCACACGAACGCAGTGTCGGCAGACCCCCCAGCCTGATTATTAACACATGTGGCCCAGTGCACAGATGCCCCTCCAGCTTGACGACATCCCCTAGTGGCCCGTAATGGTCCTGCAGGAGGCGTTACCCCCCTCCCCCCCCCAACTCCCCTGGGGTTCCACGAGTTTCATCCACTCGACAGCTGAACTCTTTTTCAAGTGTTTCATGACAAAAAAAAAGTATACTGAAAAAAACCTCGTTTACAACAATTAAAAAGGCCCAAGGAACCTTGGCTTCGTTACCATGCAACTGCCAGGCGATGAGAATGCGATACGGTATGGCTCTCAGTGACTCAGACCTCTGTGACGGTCCGAGAAGGATAGCGTCATGATGCGATGACACCCTTCCACCGCTGTTTTATATCCTCTCGTTGTTTCACAGAAACCACTCGTGACACATTGATTGCAGGTGTGAGTCTGTCGTTTGAAAAGAAAAAAAACCTCAGTGCCCAAAATCCCAGAATGCAGTTACCAAAATGGACATTGGAAAACCACAAAGCATTGTTTGCTGGGATATCTAAATGCAGTTTAAATGATGTCGTTTTTATGTCTCTACATTACGTATGAGTTGGAAAATGACAACGTGGACAGATAGATATAATTTATTGATTTATTGATTATCATCTCAAGAAGTTCTTTTTTTGTCCTGCGGTTGTGATCACATTAATTAATTTAATTGAAAATGTTACACAAATACATCATTTTTAAGCTTTTTCTTCAGAATGTACACATGCTAATAATCAATCTACCTCTTCTAGCTGTCTGTGTGCTCTTTCTTTTTTGAGAAATAATACAGCGGACCGACGCAATTTGAGGAAAACAATACGAATTTTGTTGATGTTATTTTCATTCTTAGAAGCGAAATTTTCATGAAAACTCGAACAGGGTGCCTGTGTCTGGAGACTGTCCCTGGTTCACCCTGTTGGCATAGGAAAGGGGTGTCATAAATGTGTCTGACGGATAAAAATATTGTCAGGTTGGCAGGACGTGCGCTGTCTTGTCCAAGTTAGCAGTGACAGCAGGAAAACTGTTCCTGAAGCATGCCACCGTTTGTTTGAGGCGCAATTTGCAACCATTTAAAAATTTTATTAAAAATAAGTCGATTTTAAAATTACAGTCAGGAAATGTTCCTCAACAAGTGTGAATAAGTACATTTACTAATTGTAAATGTATTACAATTAGTAAATGTACGAGTATTATTTACATTTTTTTTCCCCAAATGTTACCATTAACCTGCCTCAATTATTAATCTCTATAATCGTGTTAAACATGTACAAAGAGCATTAAAATCAAATTGCCATGCGGTATTAAATATTATACATTTCCTATATTATCCAGGCTGTGGTTTAAAGGAGGCATCTGAAGGATAGTTTTATATTGCAATAGAATTCCCACATGCTGATGTTTTCCCCAAAAGAAGTGCACTTCATTATAATATTCCTTGTTTTACAGTCAGTCCCCCTTGTCCGGCCCCGTTTATTGGTCTAGCTCCTCCCCCCGATATGGAAATGAACCTTGTGCCATAGATATGAGGGTGAAGATGAGGTTTGCAGCAGATTTCCAGCCTGCATACAGACAGCCTCCTGGCTCACAGCCAATGTATGCAAGTCCTCTCTAGCCAACCAGAATTCCTGTTGCCGATCACCTGACCTTGAATTCCCAGACAAAGAAATGCTTTTTTTTTTTTTTTTTTTTTCGAAGCAAGCTCCCTTAGCCTGAGAGTGGGGGGTAAAGAAAAAATTTGAGCCACACGTTGGATTTAAAGTTGTGTGCACCAGAGTTTATGGGTACGTGCATTGCATTGTTTGCTTAGCGGCAGCGTGGTATGTGATTTTTCCGTTCAGCTGTTTTTTGCAGCAAATTTTGCCTTTGACTTGTGGTATTTCTGGAGAGTTGTTACGGTGCATCTGTTCCAGGGAACTTAAAGGGAAACCGTCACTTTAAATGCAAAAAAGGGAAGCTAGACTTTTCAACCGGCTACGGAAGGACATGCACTGGGAACAAGCTTTTGAGAGAATACATGTTTGCAAGATGTGGTTGTGGTTTCTCAGATCCTTGCATTTGCCTGTTTGAAGCGAAGCTGGGAGATTTCTCCTGCTGCAATTCTTGACTCTGCTACACTAAACTTGACAGTGCATGTTTGCAATGGTAGCTGTACATTAAAGATTTGAGATTCATTTGTGTTTTGCCCTGTTATTTCAGTTAGTGCTGGGAAGGTGACAGAGAACATTGGAAAATAACAAAATTGCTGTTATTTATTGTCAGATTTACTCTGAGGGCCACAAACTTGCATTTAAAAATTCTTTTGCAAATCTATTGATAAAAAATGAGGCATTAATGTGCTCATTACTCTAAGGGAAGTTGTCGTGATTTTTTTTCCTTATGAAAAAAAAAGAAAAAGACACTTGCCACGTGAAAGGTAAGAATGTTTAAATCACTTTGTATTTCTGTCTATCCAGGAGTATTTTATTTTTGTAAAGTGTTTTGGGGTAAATAAGAATGTGCTTTTTATCTGTATATTATTGTTATATTTTTTATCATTATTTAATATTGAAACAATAATTTGGAAGTTTCTGCAGATTATTGGGTACGGCCTGCAGAGGTGAACGGGTTCTTGCCGTGAAGTGCACAGTGTGGACAATTAGGGCAAACCGATGGTTCGTAAGAAAATCACTGGCTCACAAGCGACTAACTTGCAGTTCTGTGAAAAAAGGTCAGTCGGTTCAGGGAGCTATGAGAAGACTGCCCCCCCTTCCCAACCCCCACTCTCTACCCCCCTACCCCACAGTGAGCCAAGGCTAGTCAAAGGGGGGTCTTGTCTAGCGGGCAACGAGGTGACATCAGGACACGCAGATTCTATAGCTGCAGATTACATATGCGGGTAAATTCATAGTGGCTACTGAAGCAACTGCCAATCCATTAAAAGAGAAACTAAATCTGCTTATAAACCCTGTGTACCATTTTGACTTTGTCTCTTCACATAAAATCACTGAAGGAGTACGAATTTATGACGTGCAAGTAGCTTTGTGCTAGCTTAACGTTTGCAAGTTGTTTTCGGCAGTGAGCCATTCGTTAGTGAGGTCGACGGCCGTGTTTTATTACATCTGCACGTATTCAACATTGTAATCAAATGCATGTGCGTGACGACAGGGATCGCGACGAACAGCCGCAACTTAGGTTTGGATTTTGGCACAGTTTCAGTCAAACTCTAGGCTTCGTTGTGCGCGTTATAATGAAAGTACAGTTGTAGCTGTATGTCACTTCTTGCCATTCATTGTTGAAAGTTAGCTCAACCAGTTGCTGACTTTGTGACATATTAAATTTATAAATACTCACTGGCCGCTGTAAAGTACAGTTTAAGAACTTCTAACTTGGGAAGCAAAACAGAGACAGCCTCTGTTTGAAATGCAGTGGTACTCGGTGCCTGGAAGTCATACGGTATGAGCTATATGGTCAGTGAGTAGCATGCAGTAAAATAATGCGGGTTCTGACATTGACCACGGCTCGAAGATAGCTAATCCCTACGTGTAACGCGAGAATTGTGAGACGGCGTCTGCAAAGTTTCATGGAAATAACTTGGGCCATGGGAGCCGGAGTCACAAAAAAAAAAAACAGGAAAGATCAAAAACCTCAAAGTTCTCGTAGAATTAGGGCCGTAATGAGCAGCTGTTAGCCATAGTAAGTCCATCGACGCCATCCGAATGTTATTCGCTGCTTTTATGAGGCCTGGACCTCAGCCAGCAAGCAGCATGACCCTTGCATTTTAGTTTATGTAGGTGGGTTAAAGGCTTGCTGATGGTGTATCACTGAAGCTGTATGACAGAGTTCAATACCAGTGTAACTGGCAGCTATAAGCTTGATTATTTCATTGATGAAGACTTTAAGACTAGAGTTGAGTGATGCAAAAAAGTAGTTGAGCGTCATAAACTCCATGAAAGCTTTACAAAGCCCTAAGAAGACCTGTATATCACCGTATTATCATAAAAAGGTGCCCCGTGCACTGTTAGGTAATCCATAATATTTGTTAATCTTTGTATTATATCTTTCTACCAAGATTAGTTGCGCATAACAGGTCAGTGAACCGATGGGTGCAGAAACTTGTTGAATCATCGAATTGTTGATGTTTTGGCGGCAGGAGGAGTGTAGAACTTCACCTCTTCTTCAGCGTTGGCTGAATGCATATATCACTTTGCTTTTGGACGGTAGATGGTTTTGGGATTGTGCCATTATTCCAATGTGCCGTTGACTGTGAGATCGCATTTCCCACACAAACAGCTTGTTGCCATGTTGTACTGGCCAGATAAGATATACATATATCACAGCCTCTGATTAGAATAGGTGAAAAAAATAATTGATATTCCCTAATCATATCACAGATAAAGATCTCAGGGGAGATGTTTTCGATGTATGAATTTGGGGAAGCTACTACGCTGAAATTTGGAGGGAATACAATGAAACTTGCAGGAAGTAAGAAAAAGATTTATGTTGGGTGGTTGTGAAAGCTGATCTATTTTTAAGCATGCAGGGGGATCTATTGTAGGTTCTGGTTACTGCATAAAGCTCTTTATTACCCACAAAGCCCTGGGCGTCATACTGTAGCTTACTGGACAATGTATAAGCTTATGTTTAGCCACGTCTTAAAACAAGTGGTTCTGGCTATGATCTGAGAATACTGTCAGGCCCCGTCCACCAGTTCCTGTGCTTGACAGTCACATGAGCGACAGGTGTATCGTCAGCCATAGATTTATTATCAGTTTCCCATTTCTCCTGCCAAAGCCACATCTCGTAATTGCGTTTGAATGCAGTATCCCCACCTCCTGACCTGCGATCTGTCAGATCATTTAACACTACCTGCAGTGGTTTTCTCAGCAAATGGATTGCAGTGGATTGTGCCTGATCCCTAATCAATATATGGGTAACGTCTTCCCTAACAGCCTCACTCGTTGTCATGAATTGTATATTCACTTACTAAGTATTGATGGCAGCAGTGACATCACATCTGCATTTGTAGTTCACTGTAGTCTATATAGAAGCTGTAGTCAGTATTAAAACTGCAAGCCAACTACTTTGCATGCCCCCCCCCTAACCCCAAGGCAAGGCTGGTATGCAAATTTGTATTTATGCGCCATTTCTTTTTCTTATTTTTTTCTACGACTTACATTCCTCCTTCTTGTCTTCTGTGTATTCTGAATATCAGTAACACTTTTTTGGTGACGCCCGAAGAAAATATCGTTTTTGTGACTTTGCTGTGCCTTAAATTCAAATTCAATTGAGTTCGGCGCTGGATTGAGCGAAGAAGAATGTTTTACTCTGACAACTCTGATAGTCAGGTGTTCACCGTGGAATCTCCCAAGATGCACCACAGCTGTCCGGTTTGAATGGGAAAGTGGATTGGTCAGGATGTTGACCTGCTCTGGTCGACTTCCTGCCAAGGCCATCCTGTTGTGAAGTGTGAGGTCTGAATCGAAATTGGAAGCAGCTAAATCAGAGTGAAACTTGAGTAAATGACCGATATAGACTTCTTAGGTTATTTGTGGGCCTTGTTGTTTCCATTACTGCATGTTGTAAATAGCCATTCATGCATATTTACAGTAGCTGTCTTGTGTGAAAGGAAGCTGGCTTACATGTTAATGCTGTGAATTTGGTCTCTGTATGCACAGGCAGAGAAAAAAGCCAAGCTGGCTTCTGTGATGGACACCACAGAGGAGCCAGAGGGGCCAGAGGGGCCAGAGGGGCCAGAGGGGCCCGAGGGGCCCGAGCTCCAGAAGGAGGAGGACACCGTAATCCCCAGCCCCCCACCTCCACAACAGCAGCCCACCGACCCCGCCTCTCCAATTGTGGCTACCACCCCAGAGCCAATCACAACAGGGGGCGGAGACAAAGTCACACCCCAGTCCGCGGACATGGAGCTGGAATACGAGGTGATGTGCCGCTGGTTCGTTTTAAGCGAAGGACATTGTCAAACGATGCATTTTAAGTAAATCATTCAGTATGACTTGCTGGGAGGGACCTGAAAACAGATCAAAATTACACTTTTTGGTTTTGAGTTTAACAAACTGGGGGAAACGCAAAGCACAAAGAAACAGGACGCAGCCATTTTAGTGTAGGAGAAAGGGGAAACCGAGCAGGGAAAGGAGGGCGAGAGAAAACACAAGTCCGTTTTATATCACGGCTCATCTTCTCCCCCATCTTATACATTCATATAACGCACACCAACCACCAGCACTGGAAATTCATTGAAATTCACATAATCCGATTATTTAAGTCGTTAGGCTTAGAATTAAGATGGGAACGATGTTGAGCTCCATAAACTTTGTAAAAACTGACACACAGAGTCTTACGTCAGTGCTGAGGAATGTGCATGAAACACAGTTAATGCATGTTTGTGATGCATGGCTTCACATGACTCTGTGCTGAGGATTATGTGTGTAACGCAGTTAATGCATGTTTGTGATGCATGGCTTCATGCAGCTCCATGGTGAGGAGTATGTGTGAAACGCAGTTAATGCATGTTTGTGATGCATGGCTTCATGCAGCTCCATGGTGAGGAGTATGTGTGAAACGCAGTTAATGCATATCTGTGATGCATGGTTTCATGCAGCTCCATGCTGAGGAGTATGCATGTAATGCAGTTAATGCATGTCTGTGATGCATGGTTTCACGCAGCTCCTTGCTGAGGAATATGTGTATATTGCAGTTAATGCATGTCTGTGATGCATGGCTTCATGCAGCTCCGTGCTGAGGAGTATGTGTATATTACAGTTAATGCATGTCTGTGATGCATGGCTTCATGCAGCTCCATGCTGAGGAGTCTGTGTGTAACACAGTTAATGCGTGTCTGTGATGCATGGGGTTATTCAGCTCCATGTTCCAGTTTACTCGCTAAAATTCCCCATGATGTGAATCAATTTGGGAGCCTTCAGGCAAACTCTACATGTTAACAGGAAATTAAAAAATTAAGTACTTTCAAAGGCTTCCAGCATTAATAGCGAGCATTTCTTGGGAATTACCTAATAAATACTATTTTGTTCATTTTAAAGTCGATCTCTCTGACTTTGATTTTCCTGATTGCTGTAATTTTGCAGATTCCCTTTGTATTATTGTTGTAATAGTACTGTATATTACTTTTTAAAAAAAATTAAGTTTTAATACATTTTCTGTCCGGTGCTTAAGTGTGGAACCTGATGTGTTAAATTTTAATCTCCACCTTTTCTACAGACTTTTGATTATTGACTTTATCAGATTAGCTATCCATATTTTTGTTATTAAAATGCTGAATTTGTCATTGGGGAACTGGGATTTCCTGTTGGGGACAAATTGTGCCTGGTGTAATCTTATTGGGAGACGGGGAAGACGAAGGCTGGGTGGGATTTATAATTAGAGGATGAATGAGCGTATCCTGATTGTCAGAATGATGGGGACCCCCCACGTGGGATGTTCCCGGACTAATAATGATACGAGGGGCTAACCGGCACGCTGCACTCGCTGCAGGACGGCCGTGGCTTCGGGATTGGGGAGCTGGTCTGGGGGAAGCTACGTGGCTTCTCCTGGTGGCCCGGGCGCATCGTGTCCTGGTGGATGACCGGCCGCAGTCGAGCGGCCGAGGGCACCAGATGGGTCATGTGGTTCGGGGACGGCAAATTCTCTGTGGTGAGTCCCATCGCCCGTCCCGTGAAATGAGACGCAGGCTCGGCCCCGCTGTGCACCGAATGTATCGTTCTGGGGTAGCGTATTTCACTTTAAGAGTTGGGCTGTACTATTATTTCTGGATTAGCCATGGTTAAATACCTGATTCGGCTTCTTCCAGTCTACCTTGTTTACAGTCGCCAACCTGAACTTGCCAAACCCACGCTTCCAGTAAATCATGAAGGCGGCCACAGTTTTTGGCCAAGGCTGCAATCAGACCGCCGACTTATCTATACGGCAAACAAAAACTCCCAAACTTTAAATAATTTTACCCATTACGTGGAATAAAAACACCAGGAAGTGCAAATTGCTAAATGAAGGGAAAATCTCTGGCAAGGGGCCGCCGCTGTGGCCTTGTTTGATCTGCTGTCTTAGATAGTTTGGAAAGCCTCCTGCTTTTGCAAAACAAAGTTCTCTGGTACCGTTTTGTAAACATTGCCGTTCCGTGTTTATGCCACGCTTTCTAAACATTGCCATAAGAAACAGTATATTGAATTATACACATCATGTTGAAAGATTCGTTTTAACTTAGTTTTGTAATCATTGAAAACATTCCCGTCGATTTGTTGAGCTTTAAACGTTAGACTTAAACGTTAACATGGGCCCGTCAGCTTTCATAATGGACTGAAGTGTAAAATCTCATCTTGCTTTTCTTGGCAGGTGTGCGTGGAGAAACTGATGCCTTTAAGTTCATTTTCCAATGCCTTTCACCAGCCAACCTACAACAAGCAGCCCATGTACAAGAAAGCAATCTATGAGGTGCTCCAGGTACGCCGTTTATGAGTCTTAATCTTTGGAAATCGCCAGAAATCGCCAGATTATAGTTATTGTTCAGTTGTAATAAATTTGGAAAGAATGTGGTTGCTGAGGGTTGCCCATTGGCTTTGCCCTTCTGGGTTTATGGGTTCAATTACAGCCTTTAGTATGATTGTGTTTGATCTTTAATGGACTGTAGTCCCAGCCAGTTCTTGCTGGGGAAAAAAAGCGATGAGTTTGAAATTGCCTACTAAAACATAGTGGGTAAAATGTAAATGTTAACACACTGCTTAAAGGTGTCTTGGGGGTGGTGTGTGGCTCAGTGGGTTGGGATGCTGTTCTTCTGATCAGAAGGTTGCCGGTTCAAATCTCAGGTTCTGCAGAGTGATTTTACTGTTGGGCCCCTCAGCAAGGCCCGTAACCTCCAATTGGTCCAACGACTGGCTGACCCTCCTTCTCAAAGATCTCCATTCCCTTGGATACACGCATCTACTGAATGTAATCATATTAAATGTATGTCTTAACTGCAGTTTTATCTATGATAAAAATATATTTAAAATTATATTCCTGTATTTAGGAATATAACAGATTTAATTCTCAAACCACTGCACAAAATGTGTAAATTGGCAAAAGTTTATGGTGGGGTTGTTAGCCTAGGGTGCATAAGGACTTTACAGCCGGGACAGTAGGTGATGGGTAATGGGTTCCTAACTTCTGGCCGTTGCTCTGAAAGCCGGATGCCCCCTCCTCAACCATCACAGGTAGCCAGCAGCAGGGCTGGTAAGATCTTCCGCACTTGTCCAGAAAGCGACGAAACAGACACTTCCAAGTCGGTGGACATGCAGAACAAGGAGATGATCGAGTGGGCCATGGCGGGCTTCCAGCCCACTGGTCCCAAGGGCTTGGAACCCCCTGAAGGTATAAGATCCCCCATCCCCAACAAAACCAATGTTAGTCTGTTTTCTTAGATGGATTTCCCCTGGCCTTCACACTCTTTGAAATTAGGCATCATTTCACACCCCTTTCTACCTTCAAGTATATTGAGGTTGAATTTCATACAGTAACATCAAGGGCTGTTCACTCCATTTGTAGTGGAACTTACATCGAAGTGTCATTGCAGTATTAAAAGGAGATATATGACTGCAGAGATGATCCTGAAGCCAAATGCGAGTGAAGAAGGAATTCCTATAGTAGCATTATGTTAAATGGTATTATTGTCAGTCTCTGCTACTGCAAAGTACAAAAGAATAAACCTCGAGCCAGCTTCACTGTGTTATTTGTTCAGCCATGTTTGTGGGTGTGCTGAGCCTTGAATGATCCGGGGAGTTGGCTGCTGTTTTGGTGCCCCCTGCAGGCAGTATGAGCACTTGCAGCATCGCAGCTTCCAGATATAAAAGAAACGTCTCTCCTCCAGTTAGCTAAGCTAGTTTACATGAAACTGTGAGGCTTGTATTGTGTAGGGAGAGTGATAAAGTGACCCAGAAGGTACCAGTCAGGTCTGAAAGACTCTGCAAATAGCCAAGCCATAATAAGCATTGGGAACAGGTTAACTGAGAGAAATTTTGGGGAATAATGATTAAAAAATAAAAATAAATGTAACGACAAGCAATCAAGTCTGATAAATAGAGTCTGTGGTTTATTAACTGGGAATCAACTTCTAACGCTGCCCGGTTCTGTCCCCGGTAAATCTGTGCAGAGGAGCGTAATCCGTACAAGGAAGTGTACCCCGAGATGTGGATCGAGCCCGAAGCCGCGGCATACTCCTCCCCACCACCAGCCAAAAAGCCACGCAAAAACACAGCAGAGAAGCCCAGGATTAAGGAAATAATCGACGAGGGGACGCGAGGTAGAGAGTACCGGTTCCACTAGGTCACCTGGTTTCACTAGGTCCCCATGCCACTGAAATCACTTAAAAATGCAGTAAATACGGTGGTGTATGTGTTTTCTCTAAAAAAGACTTTAGAGATTTGGTGCCTGGTACTTCTGCAGGTGTATAACTCTTATCTGTCGCCTGTGCGCAGGTCATGTGATGTATTGACTTGTATGGCTTGAGGTATTACTGTACTGTCCCACCATGTAACCACGTAGCCCAACTCCTTGAAGTTGATGTAACTGTTTATAAGGTGGGTGTCCCTAGATGAATCCTCGAAGCAGGCGTGCCCTCCTCCCCACCATTAACCGTTTTCCCTGTTGTTTCTCTCCCTTCATTAAGAGAGACTTGTGTTCGACGTGCGACAGAAATGCAGAAACATTGAAGGTGGGTACTCGTTTATGCCTGGTCTCTGTGCTTTAAGGTTGTGCAACAAAGGACTCTTGCTTTGTGATAAAGAAAAACAAACTCTAGAAGATGTATAGCATCTTGTTAGGAATCATTAATGCTTTGTGTCTGTTCCTTTTTCCTGATGTAAATCCTGAAAAAATGCTTTGTGAATTATTTTGTGGGAACTCTGATAGAAAGTGATTTGAGTACACGCTAATTCCAAAATTCCATCAAATAATTGGTCCCTCCAGTGTGAATTGAGTGAAAGGTTTTTACTTGTATCTGAGAAGGTTTTTAGTCACAGGGGAAAGTGGCACCTTCCTGCCTGCGTGTGAGCACACTTATGCGAGGACTTGCGTGGGCTGAAGTGTCCTTTTCTCTGCTCAGATATTTGCATTTCTTGTGGAAGCCTGAACGTGTCTCTGGAGCATCCACTGTTCACGGGAGGCATGTGTCAAAGTTGCAAGGTAAGAACATGTCATCAGGGCTCGCTGGATCTGTGTGTGTAACTCTAAAGCCAGTATGTGGTGGCGTGCAGGTCTGATATGCTGGATCTGTACGCTGAGGTAACATGAGCTGATTTATTACCTGTCCGAAAATATTTGCAGCGGATGTTGTCAATGTACATTACTGTGGTTGTTCTGCATTGGGTTGTGTAAACCCAGGACAGTGGAATAATAATATTAATTATTATCATCACTATCTTCATTGCACACCTGTCCTGTATAAACCAGATGGATTTCCCTCACAGACATGTGTACAATTGACAGATATATTTTAGGCATGTATGTGGCTCAGAGGGTTTTGAGGCTGTGATCAGAAGGTCAGCGGTTCCCATGATCAACAGAGTGATGTCAGTGAAGGGCCCCTGAGTGAGGCCCTTAATACAGATTTCTCCAGGGACTGACTGACCCTGCCTTCTCAATTTTACATCCCTTTGGATAAAAGTGCCTGCTAAATAAATAAGTAAATATACTTTACTTGTTTAGCAGATTTTATGTATATATGCTTATACCAGTTTTTATGTATATATGCTTATACCCGTTTTTATGTATATATGCTTATACCCGTTTTTATGTATATATGCTTTAGTATAGCATTTCTTGGCATTGCAGCTGGGCTGCCTGCGAGAAGGGTATTTGATAATTATTACGTATGATTATAATATGACACCGACCCCTGAGAAGCTACGTAATGGAGACTTTGCAGGCCCAATGGCGGTCACTGACACCATTCCCCCCTGGCTCAGAACTGCTTCCTGGAATGTGCCTACCAGTATGATGACGATGGATACCAGTCCTACTGCACGATCTGCTGTGGAGGACGCGAGGTGCTCATGTGTGGGAACAACAACTGCTGTCGGTGAGGGGGCCGGCAAGCCATGCCGCGGTCCGCGCATCTTAGAATATCGCGACCAGCCTGTTTACAAAAGTTACCCATGATGCGTGCCCACTGATGGGCCGTCTATAGATGTTCCAAGGAATGAGGCCTGGTTCCTGACACGTAAATTTAATAGACAGCAGTTTCATGGTCCTTTGTTGAAAGGAAAAATGCTCAGTGTTGTACTTGAGCTCTTTTTTGTTCGATTGATTCTCGTGCAAAGACACGCTTGTGATCCAGCGTTTGAATCCGCTAACAGGTGCTTCTGCGTGGAATGTGTTGACCTCTTGGTGGGTCCAGGGGCAGCCCAGGCTGCCATTAAGGAGGATCCCTGGAACTGCTACATGTGCGGCCAGCAAGGCGTGTTTGGCCTCCTGGAACGCCGGGCTGATTGGCCCTGCCGCCTGCAACATTTCTTCGCCAATAACCATGACCAGGATTTCGTGAGTGCCCATGGTCGGGGAGGCCTTCACTTCACTGGTTCTACACTGCTGAATTTCATACACGGTTTACATCCTCTTTAGGATGTTTAGGTAGCTAAGTTTACTCCCAGGACAGGGAATTTATGTGGTTTTGGGACCAGTCTACTACCACTGTTATGGGTTCTTATCTCATTAGTGCGATAACTCAAAAAGTATTTGATGGAGCCTTTCAAAATTTACACTGTATGGGTGACAAACTGGAAAATATCAGTTTTTGAGACATTTCACACCAAAATTGAAGCAGAGCCTGTTAGTGGTAGCAAAGAGAAGGATAGCCTTAGATGCAGATCAGGTGAACCTTGGGACAAGTCATACAAAGTTGGACTTTTATTGAAGTTTTTGGAGAGGTGGGGAGATGGTGTGCAGGGGGCTAGGGACTGCAGAGGTTGGACGGTGTGGGAGGCGCAGGGATTAAATGAGGAGGGCGATGGGGCTGTCTGGGGAATATATTGTTGTCATTCTGACAGCATCTAGCTGGACAAATTGCCTCCTTAGACTGAGCTCATTTTGCGGGCTGTCTTAGTACATTCCTAGCAGTTAGACAGGCTCTGGAAGACCCAATCAAACTGCTACCATTCTGAGCCCAGAGTGATGATCTGCCTGTGACAGAACAGCAAATCCCATGCTAATCCGTCCATTTTTCCCTGTGTGCCAGGATCCCCCCAAGCTTTACCCGCCTGTTCTTGCTGAAAAGAGGAAGCCCATTAGAGTCCTGTCACTGTTTGATGGCATCGCCACGGGTGAGGCGCTACTCTGACCGAAGCTTCGCTGCAGAAAGAATTATTTCACTTCTTTGAAAGTAAATGGGTAAAATGACATGCTTGTGGGTTGTCCTTGGTGGCCTTGCATATGCAGGATGTTCACACTAAAGTTTGTCATAGTTATAGTGCATTTAAAAGTCTGTGGTGTCACATATACTGTACTCGCCAGTATTCTCTGAGATGGACTACTTCAGTTTAAAAATGACCCACGGACTTGCAGAGAAGAACAGGAGAATTAAAAAAAAAAAAAGTCACATGACCAAAGCTAGAGGGGTATAAATGTGAATTAAGTTTACCATTCTTTAATTAGTTTATTTTCTGTGTGTTTGTACATGAGTATGACTGATGCATGTATGTTTTGGATTGTCAGTTTTCTGGATGCCATGTATGTCAGTTAAAACATACTAGCAAATCTTTGTCGCTACTGTGGGCATTAGTCGTTTCCCCTGTACATGCAGTGTATTTACAGTCGACCTTTCTGCATCGGGGCTCTCCCCAGCCCGCTTTCAATATATCGCAGGATTGGTATCAGAAATTGAACAGAGATTTTTGTGAGATTTGAGAAAGCTGCAGACGACATACAGAAATGGTTTGGAGGACACTCGGCATGTTAACGGTGGCATCCCATGTGATATTCTGCAGTGATCTTGCAGTGATCTGTTTCTCACATTTCTTATATCTTTTCGTTTTGCTCACCAAGAGCACCAAAACATTTTGCTCTGTTTTTCCAGATTGCAGGGGGCCTACACCCTTAATCCCTGCAATGTGGACGGGTCAACTGTATTCTAAGTATTTTAATCTGTTTAGCATATATGAATACTGCCTGATATCTGACAGTAATGACTGATAATTAGTGGATCTGTAAGGCACAGTTACGAGACAGTTTCGCCTATGGTTCAAAGGCGCCCTCTGACCTTTGACCTCTTCCATGCA
>JAODKN010000027.1:16351903-16374818 GCA_026774425.1 Petrocephalus zakoni
AAAACTAAAGCTTGCGTTTTCTAAAAAAGGTTCATTTTTCAGTTTTACACTTGTGTTAAATTATATGATAGGCATTTTTAGTAATGTAATATATTCATTTCATGAGCAGAACTATATTTCGGGCTTATTTGCACTGACGATTATACATAGGAGCAGTAACTCACAGACTGGATTACAGAAGAATAGCGTGAAGATGGCCAGTGTTTCCCAGTTATGGTGAAGTAATGAAGCGCCACAGTGGAATGCGGCTAATGTCCTCTTGCTGTCATGCTTGTCGTTGATTTGATTGGCTCTCGGGTTAGGTGTTTTTTTGCTGTGTTTTAGTGCTTGACCTGACGCTAACTTGCACTTGTTTTTGAGCATTCATAGGAAGCCCGGCCTAGCTGCAGTTACACTGAGTCGGCTCCTTGAGACCTGTATGCTTATAAATTTACTATCGCTTGTATGTCGCTTTGGAGAGAAACATCTGCTAGACATATAAATGCAAACATAAACGTACAGTTTGCGTTGGGCTGACACCCTATCCTCAGTTATTCCCTGCCATGGGCCCATAGTTTCAGGATTTGGCTCTGGACCCCCAAGACCCTGCGTAGGAAAAGCAGGTATAGAAATGGATGGATGGATGGATATACATACAGTATCAGTTAAAAGTCTGGAGGCAGTTACTGAAAATCTTATGTTTTTCAACAAGATAATGACCCTAATAGTCCATTCCATTTGCCTTGGGATCTGAGTTTCGCTTGCCGAGATTACGTCACATCTGCTAAAAACTCGGGGAAAGCCGAGTCGGATGCGTTCCATTTGCCACAGAAGCTAGAACTCGGGTAAGGTTAAAGCTAGGCATACCCTAACGCATCTACACTTTTTATCTGAACTTTTCGGCTTGAGTCGCAGGTCTGGTTCAACTAGTCATTTGTCTGCAACATGGACCAAACAATTCTTTAGCATTGCCAGTAGATAAACGACACACAATGCGGTATTTCACGTATAATGTGACCGTAGCAACACATCTATCGACTACAATAACACTGTATGGGTTACACAGCTTACGGAGTTGACTCAAACAGCCCTAAAGTGCTTAAAAATGTAAATATCACTGAGCAGCCATCTTGAATCTGAAACTCGGGATACTCTGGGCTGCTCCGAGATATTTCCCAGATCTCTGAGAAACGGGAGTGCGCATGTCGTCACTTCCGGCTTCAAAACTCGGAATCCGAGTTCCGCGAGCAAATGGAACGCACCATATGCACACCTCAGGGTTAGGTAGTAAGTCTCATCTTGTGAACTAGCAAAGAGACACACTGTTGTGACAGGTCCCCACATTACCCTGACCTAAACCCTATAGAAGTGGTTTGGCATGAGTTGAGTAAGGCAGCCAACTTGTGCCCAGATCTTACGGGAACTCCTTTAGGACAGTTGGAGAAACATTTCAGGTACATGTAACAGGACATCTGGGAGGTGGTTGAAAGAATGCCAAAAGTCTGCAATGCTGCCATCAAAGCAAAAGGGGGCTGTTTTGAAGAGTTATAAATTTGAGAAAAATGTTCATCATCTCAAAATTTTCTTAGTTATTGCAAGATTTGATATGTATTTCTCAGTTAAGTTTTTTACTATAAGGTGAATAACATAGCTAAAATAGAGACAGATACTTTAAAGGCAGGTGTGTCCAGATGTTAGACTGTAATATAAACGTGACCTGCTGTCTTCCCAGAGGGCACCGGCCGGCTGTTCTTCGAGTTCTACCGACTGCTGCACGAGGCGCGTCCCAAGGAGCGCGACGACCGTCCGTTCTTCTGGCTCTTCGAGAACGTCGTGGCGATGGGCGTCAGTGACAAGAGGGACATCTCTCGTTTCCTGGAGGTGCCTGTCCTCAAACATACCGTTCCAACATAAATCCAGATCAGACTGGGCTGTGCAATCGTTATCTGCCCTGGGCACCGAAGTAACACTAATTACAAAATGTAATTTTGACACATTATTGCATTAGTCAGCTATATTTTGCAGCTAAGGTTGTACGATATGTTTGGTCATTAGTGTGTATATTTAAAGTGACACCTAGTGGCTATAAGTAGGCAGTACTACTAATTAAGCTAACTTGGGTTCAATGGTAGCTTTAACCTTTTAACTGCAATGGTTTGTAATATTTGTAATTAATGCAGTGTGTTTTAATTAGTTCATCCTCCCAAGGTCAATAGGTGGCTCTGAATTGCCCATAGTGTGTGATTATGTGAGTGTGCCATATGATACCCTAGCATCTTATCCTCAGTGTCTACCTGCCCTGTGCCATGTTTGCTTCCTTCCCCCTCAGTGCAACCCGGTGATGATCGATGCCAAAGAGGTGTCGGCCGCCCATCGAGCACGTTACTTCTGGGGGAACCTCCCCGGGATGAACAGGTGAGCGGCTAACTCACCAATCAGCACAGAGTGTCCAGATGCCGACCGATGGGATCCCTACACTCTTAGTTGTCGTGTTTGATTGGTCCTTTTAGAAGCAAATGCAATGATCCTGAACATCGAAATGTTCTTCCCAACACACCCATTAAATGTCTGAAGGAGACTTTAATGTATTTGGAAAAGTTTGTGCTTCTAAATTCAATGTTAGTAGTGGTATGTTTGTCATACATTTAGGGTATTTTGTAATAAGTTATTGTATTGTATGTGTTTTATTAGTTAGTTTCATTTCTGTATTTAGATGTATGGTATAGAGGTGTTTTCACACTGGTGTCTCTGTAGACCGCTAACCGCCATGAGCACTGACAAGCTGGACCTGCAGGACTGCCTGGAGCACGGCAGGACGGCCAAGGTGAGCCCCAGTTGTCCGTACAAATTGCCACACAGGCGGGTACGTGGGGAGAGACAGTGACATCATCTGGTGTCTTGTTTTTTTTTTTTTTACCCAGTTTGGAAAAGTAAGGACCATTACAACTCGGTCCAATTCCATCAAGCAAGGCAAAGACCAGCATTTCCCTGTCTATATGAATGATAAGGAGGACATTCTGTGGTGCACCGAAATGGAAAGGTAGGGTGGAAACAGGATTACCCGTATAGCTAATGGGGGCTTCATTTTGTAGATGTTAAATCATTCTTCCACACTTTCCTGGTTCTCAGTTGATGGGTCCCTCGCCTCCTGCTACCCAGTAATATTGTCCTGCGCTGCAGTGACCTTCTGACAGTCTTTACTTATTTCTGGAGGTAATATGACCTCATGTTCTGGCCGGGGCATCTGTGGGTGGCTCACAGAATGACCGCAGACCACTGGTATCCTGAGAACTTGGGCAGTTTGAGTAGTAGAGGATGCCTTTTGGTCTTACGGGGGTGGAGGGTGGGGTGTGTGTGAAAAACCATAAAAGTCAAAAAGTAAATATTATTTATTTATTGTTAATTGATATTTGCTTGCTTTAAATGAGCTTCTCTTGCTTTTCTTGGCGTCTTTGATTACGGCGCCCCGGTACTGACCCGTTTATCTCTGTCCCCTGTACCGTCTGGCAGAGTGTTCGGCTTCCCTGTCCATTACACGGACGTGTCCAACATGAGCCGGCTGGCGAGGCAGAGGCTGCTGGGGAGGTCATGGAGTGTTCCGGTGATCCGCCACCTGTTTGCGCCGCTCAAAGATTACTTCGCGTGTATTTAGACGACTCGGAGTATCGCCACGAGCGAGAAGAATCGATGAGAATGAGCAGAAATACTCTTTACATTTTACGGTTTTGTTTAAAGCTAGATTTTTTTTTTTTTACTTTATTACTTGTATTTGAAATGCTATTCTTTTATATTATTTAATTTTTGTAATGCCATTTTAATTTTCAGCTTTGTTACCCAATATTATACAAATTGATTTATGTGTGCAAGCTGTACTTGAGGCAAGACTTTTCTTTTTTTTACAGCACTGATAGAAGAAACTGATGAGGTTATAAAACATCCTAAGAATATCGTCCACCAATACCCCTTTCGGTGCTCCTCGTGACGAGATTTTTACACAAATAAGCAGTACAAGGGCTTGTTATAGTATTGTTTTGATGGTGATGCATAGCTACAATCATCAAATAACCATCAGGTATTCAAAGAGTCTCACAAATTCAAAACCACTAATTTAATATTAGAACACTGAAAGTATGCTTCTATGATTCGTAAACTTCTTAAACAAGCCAATTTACCCTTTAGCTAGCCAGTCGACTTAAATAGCTACAAATACCTATCACCGATTCTGTTTCACTAAACACAGCAAATGGCTTAAAGTTTACTTGATGGAATGTTGCCACCGAGTACGGCTCTTGCCAAACCACGGCAGGTGTAGTGGGGTTGACGACGTTGAGAGGAACTCTGAGAAAATGTCACGTAAAGAGGCAGGCAGTATTGACCTCAGGTCACATGCATCAGGGTGTGATGAGACGCGTCGGCCGGTGTGAAGCTAGGAGCATGAAGCGCACCACGGGATAGATATGCCCCACCCTCTTGAATTGTCTGTTTATTTCGGACCCTTCTGTGATTGGCCTGGGCAGCACTGTGGGGTATAGATGGAACAGGTGTGTTTTATGATCACATGCAGTACACGCGTGTTAATCGTGCAATCGGTCACAGTGCACTGTTAACGGATCATACCGAGAGTGTCCTCCACTCAAACCTTTCCTCCGGCTTTCAGTTGCCGGGCCTCAGAGAGCTTGGGAACAAGCCAGCAAACCTTTACCATCCGCGGAGCCAGGGGCCCCCGGCCTCTGGCTACCTCTCGACGGTCAGTTCATTCACAGTATGCTTCCTGTTTACAGTCCATAGCGCAAACGGTACCTGCTGCAGAATGGCAACAATTCTATGGTGCTTCAAGGATGATGAAAAACATCCGCTCTCATGTGGCCTTAACAAGCGTAATAATAGTCAGGGAACGCTGGAGGCAGCTGCCAGGTTGGACGCAAGCATTTCGCTTCCCTTTTGGTCACAGTTACACTAACAAAATAAGTGGAAGGCGGGACTTCCTCTGGCCTTTTGATGTCTCAAGGGGAGGCCCGTGATGATAAGATGCCACTTAGCATTTTTATCTCTACCACAGCTTTTGTACACAAAACTGGTGCTCTCTCGAACCCCTACGGCCTTCTCCTGTGGCAGCACAAACCAAACCAGCCAAGTGGGCAGCGATGTTTTTTGTCATCCAAAAAAAAAAAATCCTCAAGATCAAATGTGACGTTTTCTAGTTTTACGCAGACTGACGTAAAATCTACTGTAGAAACGGGCAAGAATGGGAGTCGCCAGGCCGTGTTTTTCGTACCCTGGTGAACAACCCCTTTACCGATTGACACTGCACGCTATATTCAGTCAGGTGCAAATATTACAATATGGTGCGGCTCAACATTAGTCTTCTGTTTTATATCTTTTTTTAATTAAAATGTTTTTGCTGTTTATTTTTTGTTTTTTTTTTTTTTTACCTCCAGCCTTTTGACGTCCTTCCCCTTTTTCGTGTGTTTGGTTTAACCCCCGTAGTACTTAATTATATAGGGCTGTGCCAATAGAATAGCCAATGACAAAAAAAAAGGGGAGTCGGTATTTTTGTAATTAGAATTCTATCAGCTAACAAAACAACTCCGCTATCGCAATTTAGCGCGATGGGAGTATAGCTACATACCTTCCATAAAAACGTCACTCCCCTTTTTTTCCCACTTCCTCTGTTTATGGTAGTTTGTTACTGTGTAACAGTTGGCATGTTTGAGTGTTACTATTTCCATACGGCCTCGGCAAAAGTATCCGGCACCCCTGGATTCTCAAAATTCGGAAGGTAAATAAAAAATTTCCCCTGAGAATTTCCCCTTGGGATCAATAACGTTTATCTTAAAAAAATTCACTAATTAGGCGTTAAATTCGGGGTTGCCTGGTACCGTTGACCACAGGCTGTACAACCGGTAGTAGGGTGTACAGTATACTTGAGAAAATAACTGCTTCTGAAAATCCGCCAGATCACACCTAGTGATCTTCTGCTCTATCCCTGCAATCAGTATCTTCCTCTCCTACCCAGATAAACTTGACCCAAGTTTGTTCCTCCGGTTCCTGTAACGTTTAGATGAGGTTTACGTGAATCCAACCAATTTATACCTTTCTGGGTGGAAGTAAACAAAAAAAAAACAGAAACGGTTGCTGGGGGAACCAACTAAACCGCCACACAATAAATTCTTCGAGAATTGCAGGCAATGCCATTCCAAATAATGAATCTGATCAGTTTGGTGTATTTGGTTGGATTTTGATGAATAAAGGTGATCCCCATTTAGACAAACTGTGACAGAAGGCTACAGCCAGAAGTAACCTGGTTTTTTAATCTATTCTTAACCATTGCACTGCATTTATTTGGACAGCTTCCGTTAATTATTATATTACCCAGTCCATGACCCCTGCTATGCTGAACGATGGCAATTCCTAGATTTTTTTATACAAAGACAGATTGGCCTACTGTTTTCGGTTTGTTACGACTTTTTAAATTACCTAAGGGATGTACAAATGGTTTCTTTGCTTATATATAATGAAATTAGTAAAAATTAGGTTAAAGAAACATTATAAATGAATTTGTGTAAACAAAAATAAGCTACTACGTGTAGGGACAGCGAGGTCGAACACGACTTGAGGTCCCTTTTGTATTTATAGATGGTTTTATGTCTGGCTGAATAGTGTATTGTCATAAATTTGTCGAGTGATCTTAACAATAACCTATTGAATAGTTTTGCATTTGTTTTTTTCTGCACAACCTACACAGCCCTACATATGCTATTATTTGTTTCCTTTTCAAATATATCTATATCTATCTATATATATATGGAGGGATTGTTGGAGTTTCATAAGGTGCTAAACATTTTATCTCAATGAAATATATTATTAGGAAAATGAAATCAGTTTATTCTGACAATGACTGTTTTTAAGTTCCGGCATTTTTTTTTTTTCGCTCTTATCTGAAAACGCTAAAAAAAAGGCATTTTAACTTTGTACTTGAAAAAAAGAGGAAATTAAATACAGAATTGTGATTTATTTTAACTGAGGCAACACTGATGCCTTTCTATTCGGGGAGAATGTGTAATAATATTTGGAATTCAAAAAATAATTTGGGGAAAAAAAAACTTTACTGTTACAGATCTGATTCCCTAGCATAAATGATTTAACATTCCAGCTGTTGTTTTTTTTTTTTTTCTTTGATTTGTTTTTCCTCCACTGGTCATTTTCACTGTACTGTACATTTTAGTTACGCTTTTTGCAGGTCGGTTCTCTGCATTTCTTAAGTGACTGTGTTTCCGTGTACCATTTGTTTTGTCATTGCGTTTAAAACCCCCTCACTCACCCACCACCCCCCCCCCCAGGTCAGTGAATATACTCAATGTAGCAGTAAAACTGGTGCAACCTCTCCAACAATTTTTGTTTCAGTACCTGGAAGACGAGATGAGAAGGCTGTCTTATGTACTTGTGCTGGAGAACACTTGAATAAATGTACTGTTTTGTGCAAAAAAAAAAGTAATGTCGCCAGAGTGTGGTATTTATTTGTGAGTGTGCGGTGCTTGGGCCGTTCCAAAAATGTGTGAGCCGAAATGCCCCACTCCGAGTTCAAAAGTGATACTAACACAAAAAAGCAAATTGGAGGAAATCATATGCAATGCATCCAACCAAATTGACTGACCCCATTTCTAAACAATATTGTCGTAACCTGGAGTCAATCCCGACGGGTACACCTAACTTTCACCTCCAAAACCACTAAAAGTGTAGTTTTGAATTCAGAGAAGCTTTTTTGTACATTACTGTTGTACTAAACTTTAGAACTTTTTTGAATGTGTAACATTCCAGTTAGCTTTAATGAGAGGGGGCATTATCCGCTAATCGTTAGCAAGGTTTTTTCAGGCACAAGAACACCACTGAGTGGACGGCTTTTGATCATCACACCATTATCTGTAAAAGGAGACACTACGCCGTGTGGTGATTCCAGGTGGATAGCTAGTTAGATGCTGGAATCACCACGTCTGGCACCAACACTTCACGCCACGTTCCTGTACAGCTTCTTAGCCAGTTTTATATTTACTTGACCATTAAGTGAAGCTCTTGACCTTGTCTGCTATATGTATTCAGTTGCAGCCAAATGATTTGTTGTTTGCAGAAGCTGGCTGATTGCATTAGCATGCATGTTTACTAAATAAAAAAAGTCACTGAGTGCATCTCGTGACCTGTGATTAAACACCTTTGGTTATACATTATACACTTACATTACAGGTGTGTCATAATATTAATAATAATATCAGACTACTTTCATTTATAGATTCTGCAGTTAAACTAATTCTGAGTAAGGACTACACTTCCCAGCATTTCCCTGTGCCTTTCTGGGTGCGCATGATGGGAAATGGCAGTGAAGGGAGATTCACAGAGGGAGCAGCTAGCTGCTAAAAGACTTTGGTCTAGTCTGTGTCTCAACTGTTAATAAGGCTTTTGAGCACAGTACTGTGGCAAAAGCCACTAGCTAAATGAGAAAGAGAGATTAGCCTGACTGCACTCTGGCTGCTAACGTATTGGCTCTATAGTGCAATCAAAAATATTCACTTTACTTCCAAGATAAGTTATGCTGAGCCTCTTCTCTCCCTGGGAGGCAAACGGGTAGTCAAAATGTTCAAGGATATCAAGAGAATAGCTTTCTTGGTTTGAATTTTGAACATGTTTATTTTCTGTCTGCTTACATGTCTTTCAAGTAGGGCTCTGCTTACATGTCTTTCAAGTAGTGTCTCCTCATTTTTGAGGAGACACTCAATACGCACAAGTTCACATTATCGGGGTTGCCGACATTTCAGGTTGAGTCGACACACTCATTTCCATGTATGTAACACCTTAATTACCCTGTAAATACTTTGTAGGGTTTGCAAACCTCAACATTTTTGATGTAGCTAATGTCAGGTTTATAATAGAATGATACTTGTCCTAAGATTTCTTGCGTGACAGTCTGAAAGCATGAGTGAGTGAGATGCCTGAGAGCTGGCAACCCTGCATTATGTACTTTTAAAAAGTTTGGGCAGAACAGGAACTCATTTTATTTACATAGCACTGTTAAAAACAACCAGTGGTTGACCAAGGTGCTTTACAACAATAAAAAAAACAATACGCATAAAAGCAGGGGCAAATGCAAACAAACATACAATAAAAGTTGTTCCAAACACCCCACCCCTTCGTGTTTTTTAAGATAATTGTTACCTCTAATTGCATCAATGAAAAAATATTTGGGATGACAAATGCCGCTATTAATTTAAATCCTCGCGCCATCGTCAGACGTATGTAGTACTCAGCACCGGCCCAGCATGACTTACCCAGTGTCCCGCGCGCGATTTACTAGTTTTTCTAGCCGCGTCAAAGAGCGCTTTAATTCGCGCTAAAGCCTTTTCCTCTCAAGATCTCTGGCTCCCCCTAGTGTCCCGTCCAGTGGCGTGTAAAAATCATGATACTGCTCATTAGAGCTGGAGCGCAGTTATCCGTCCGTTTCACCAAGACGCACTGATTATCGGACAGACTTGGGTCTGTGTTATAGATTCAGATCCCGTAAAACCGTACAGCTGACCCCCATAGGCGACTAAAATCCCAAACTGCTGCTTCTTTCTAAAATATGTGCTGCGTATATAGGTATCAACCGCCATTCTGTTGGGAAATTCTTGTCCGTATTATTATTCTGTATTGGTTAGATGTAATACAGCATTACTGTATTACAAACAAACCACCTTCCCCTTGGGAATATTACACAAGGATCGACTTTATCTAAGTTTGCTATAATGTTTCACCAAAATCTTAATTTAGACGGGGCTGAATCCTTTGGAGTTGGTGCTACGACAGCGCGCACACTATATAAATGCTTATCCTGGATTTTAATCATGCTCCCCCCCTCCATATTAGAAAGTAAAGGGTAATCATCCATCGCGACGCGTCGCCGGCCTGGAGCGCTCCCCATATGCCCAGCATGGCAGGGCGAAGAGCGCAGGCGCACGGCAGCTGTGCGCTGCGGAGCGAGCCGCGGCGCCGGCGGTGGAGGGGGCGGCCGGGGAGCAGCCACGGGACCGCGCAGGAGCGCAGCGAGCACAGCGGCGACCGTCAGCCTACAAATACGGGGGGCCTTCCTATCACGGCAAGTATAACGGCGACACTAACGCGTCCATTCCCCGGCGCTCCCTCTCTGTTGAGCTCCGTTATTTCAGCGCGATCGGGGCTGGGGGGCTTATAGTTGCTGTCAATGCAATCTGAATATTTGAGACTTGGTGCTTTGTGAGATTACCAAGTAGGCCTGCAGAGGGGGTCGATACAGAAATGTCATTGTAGCGCTGCATGTTTTTTGTGCGCTGAATGCGCAGGTGAATAGTACCCCGCTCCCGGCGCATCCCAGGAACCATGCGTTATGGCGTTATGGAAGGCGCCCTCGTATAAACATTAATACGCACGAAGGGTCTATTTATAATCGGCGTGTTCAGCACTACTGGGTGCTGTTTGATTGTGCGGCCGAGGCCCGTGGCTTTGGACAGTATGACTCCGGAGTATAAGCGGAATAATTTAGGAGCGACTCCTTAGTTACCGCACGTCGGTGCGTCGCGTTATTGGCGGCTGCAGGTCATAATAAAGGTTTATTCCCGGCGGAGCCGCGCTCGTGCGAAATTGTCATTTACGTCCCGTGACATAAATGCGATATCGAGTTCTGGCTGTCAACGAAATGACTGCTAAAAAATTATTTTTAAGTCGTGGTAACGCCTTCAAAAAAGTGCAGGTTGGTCGCTCCTGTAGGGGGGGGGGTGGATACATGTGAAGGTATAGTAACTGGGCATGTACTGTATGTGGGCAGGGCGTACAGCTGAGTTACGAAACGGCAAAAGAAATTTTGCGTGTAAAAAATGATGATTTTCAGTAAAGCCGTGGAGGAATGGGAGGATAGGGGTGGATGGAATTACAGCAATATGCATTATGATAATGAAATTATCATTGAGTGTCTTGTGAATTGCTATTGCGTTTTGCCATCATGCGGGCGTCAATGCAATAATGCCTGATCTAAAAGTAATTCGCAGGGCGTAACTTGCGCTAGACGGAGCCCCAAGAGGGGCTACTGTAACCGGACCGCACGCTGCTCTGCCTGTCGGCACTTCTGTCCTTGTCATTGCACAGGAATCACTGCAATATGCTGGAAACCAGATTTTTTTTTATTTTACCCTCGGTACAGAGTGCGTCATGTAACGAAATCTAACCACTATTAAACAATAATGTTACATTCGACATTTTGCAAAAAAAAAAAAAACATGTTCTCATTTAAACTCTGTTTTAAAGTGTCGTTCTAATTTAGTGAGCTAGGTTTTAAATATCCTCTATATGAATGTATATGAATGCGATCTAAAATAAAGGTACTGTAGGCACATTCCGGCGGAGTCTACGGACATGGAGTGCGGAGATTAACCGGAATGTACTGTAATATAAGCAAACTAATAATATAATAGTGTAATTCAGACATTTTGATAGGGACGCGTATTAGCTTGCTGTAAAGCCGTGGGAATCGGAGAAGCGCGCCGCGTATCTGCATGCAGAGGAAGGCTAGCCTGTTCCTGCAGATGCTCTAGGTCTGACATCTAACTAGTACTTTGGAGAACCTGGTTGTTCACATCGATTTAGTGCAGCAGTGGCTGCGATTAAGTGATTCCGTGCTTCGGATGGTGTCATTAATAGACAGAAAGGCCACGGCTTGGCGGTGACATCCCTCCAGGGCGGCACTGGAGGCTCCCCTGCATTAGCATCTGGGATGGGGCAGAGCCGCGGCTTCCATGCCGCCGTTTTATTCAGGCACACCCATGGCCCGGCTTCCCCGGCGCTGCCACGCTGACCGCAGCACCCGAAAAGCGCCGCAGCTTAGGAACGGAAGCCCGATTTGGCGTTAATTTCGCAATCGCGTTACTGACCCGTGTCAAGGGAAGATTTGTCAGCATTTAAGGTCCTATAAAAGCCAGGCTGGCTTAAGATACCGTGGATATAGGTCAGTGATTTTGTATTCTGTCAGTAAAGGGGAATGGCAAAGTTGACTTATTGAGGCTGATGGTGCTTTTTTCCACAAATCACTGTGCGCCAGTAAAGGGTATAAAGACTGAGACGGGATATATTAAAGGATCAACGTCCATTTACCTTATTACTGCGCAACTTTATTACTCTAAGTGAATTCGAAATTGTTTTTCTTTTTCACTACAAATACGTTTTAATCTTAGTGTATTATATGTTATCATTCTAGCTCATCAAATGAAATTAAGTGATGCCATTACAGAATTGTGACAGTGTTATACCATGAGATGTTTTCATACAAGTTCATTCAATGTGTTTTCAGTGATAAATTGGAGCTTTATCTCTTAGACTTATTTGAGGTTTTTTAAAAAGTTAATTTACTTTAATGTATGTATGAGCCACCATTTCTATTAAGAAGTAATTCATTTATACTGAATTATCTGAGTAGTTAACTGGAAACCGAAATGGAACTTAGCAAGGATTTGGGAAGGATTTGAAGGATTTTTTTTTTTAAAAAAGTGGTTTGACCTGGGGATGTGGCTGAACTAGATTTAAGAATTTTAAGGACAGACAGAGAGTTTCCTTGGCTGTTATCACATTTAAGGATTATCCACAATTCCTTGAAAGCTGAAGTAGCTTTCAATAGCAAACATCTGGTAGTACAGTAGCTCCACACTTGGACTTCCAAGTGATAATTTCCCAGATATTGCTCTGCAGTAGTAACTAGATCAAATAACTTACCCGTAATTACATCCAGTTGTAGAAACGGACTCAAAATCTAAGGTGCTTTGGATACTAGTTAAGCATGAAAGCAAAGGCATGTTATCAATAACCAAATTTGGCCAGTCTTTTTCAGTAGGATCTTGTACGTGGATCTAGGCCAAGGTGCTGACAAAACACTGGTGAGTTTGTTCTAATCAAGGACATTCAAGGTTTAAACGCATAGTTTTGGGCCAAGTTTAAGTCAAGGGGAGCCAGGTGTTTATATTTAGAGGTGAAGATGCGGGCCAGATGATGATCAGGTGACTCAGCGTGGCTGCACCCCGGATGGGAATGAGTCCGGCCGTGAGGATGGACTGGAGCAAGGGCTGCTGATCCGCGTCCTCTGGCGGTCCTGTCTTCTTTACCTTTACCGTCAGGTGGCCAGCATCTGGTCCTGGGGTCTGACTGCTTTCCCACCTCTGTGCTTTAATTGTGAGTCTCGGGATGGGCCTGGAAGGGCATTTAGGAGACCTCTGTTTGCTCTGGCGCACCTACAGCTTTTGTGGGTGACATTATAGGCTACATTTAAAAATTGCACATGTACATATTTTTTATTTCCGAGACATGCAAGTGAGGTAGATGGTATATTACAAATGTACGTGCACATGGCACATTACAGACATGCGTGCTGTCAAGGAGGCGACTGGCATAAGTGTAGCTAGGCTGAGCCTCCGATGAAGGCCCAGGATTGGGGCAAAAGCTGGACCGTATTTTCCAAACAAAGCAAGAAGCCAGTAAGACTACTATTGAGTGATTCCACTAACATTAGTCTTTGCTGAAAATCTGGCCATTTAGCAGCGGCTTACTGGGTATGTGTCTGACCCGCATGAACACAGAATGTCCAGTTGCCAGGTCTTAGCGCGTGCAGGTACTGCAGCACAGTGGGAGTCCATCCTCGCGGCCCCCGGGGGAAACCCTGGCTGGCCGGCAATTAGTCAGCCTCCGAAAGCTGGCCGATTTACACCTGCGGCACCAGGTGAGGCACGCCGCGCTGTCCGAGAGCAGCCGGCCTTTGGGCTGCCAGATTCCCAGTTCCTCTGAGAGAGCGATGATGAGGCAGGATACCTGCTGCAGAAGAGCAAAGAGGAAAGTGCCCCTGCCAAGTGTGTCTGCTACCTCAGTGACAGAATGAATAAGAGGCTTCAGGCTGATTGTTTAGAGCCACGGTGTAACAAAAAGCAAAAGGAACAGAAGATTGTGAGTCTTACTGTGACAGCTGATCAGATAGCTGTGGTTGGGGAGGGGGGGGTCGTCACAAACCTCACTTACGACTAATTTCCTGCGTAACTTGTTCTGCCCCTAAGTATAAAGAGCCTATGCCGGCTCTTTGCTGAGCTTCATACTATATTTCTCTTTCAGTCGGAGGTGATAAAATGTCATATTAAGTCTGTACAAAAGGAGGGCTTTTCACCTTTGTCAACCTAACATCTCCTTTTAACTCACCTCAGAGAGTCTTCTCATGTTTTTTTTATTAATTCGTGTCTTTATCAAGCCTTTACCGTGTTTTTTTATTTTTCTTTCGTTTGTCCACTTCTGCGTTCCTCTATAGTCTGCTGCTTTCTGGTTTTCGGCTGTGACCCAGTTTTGGCCTAGAGGTTAAGACGCCAACGGGTCCTCTCTGTAAGCCCAAAACCAGTGTGCTCGTTCTCTGTCTTTGTTAGCCTGTTGTTGTACACCGTGTATGCCTATACAGTTGTGGCCACATGGCTGGCATTCTCCGTCAGCCGCGTGCATTAGCCTCGCTTTGGGAGGTTTGGTTGGCTGAGGGCTCCCCGGTCACATGTGTGGTCACTGGACACCGCCTGCCCACAGTGCCACTCCCACTGGGCACGGACAGAGTCACATTACCCTTCAGTGTGCTGTTTACTGGTCAGCCCTGTGCCTCTTTTCATATTCAACTGCACAGGCAGTCCCTGGTTTACCAACAAGATTCGTCCCTAGGTCTCTTTAAGTCGACTTTGCGGATAAGTCGGAGAACTGTTAACGGCTATGTGATCCAGCTTAAAATGGCCGACAGCCGTCTCCTTTCTTGAGCTGACAAATACGCTGAAGGCACTCGATGTTTCCTTCAGCATCACAAAGTCGTGTGTGCGTTCGGTGTTACATACCATTGTATTTATCTCAATTTTTTTTATTATAATAGGGTTTATGGCAGTCTGTTCTTAAGCATGAGTTGTCTGGTATAACTCTTGAGTGGTCATGAACGTCACAAGGCGTCATGAAGTGAAATCATGAAAGTCATTTGTGCAACAGGACTGATGACATGCAGGATGTGTATTAACCCGTCGTTTGCAGGAGCGTCCTGCAGTCTAAAGACATACGTGCACTAGTGTGAGTGTGCTTGCCCGTAGAGGCAATTTGGACCTTGAATTGAGCATGGAGATGGCCTTCCGTATCACAGCAGGAATTGCTGGAATTATTCGTAGGAAAAAGAGGCATCCGAGATAACTCTAGCCGCATTTTTTGGTACTGTGGCTCGCCTAATGACATCAGCCCTGGTCTTTGGCCATTTTAATTAGAAAAGCCAACTATGAAGTAATTCATGAAAGCATGCCGCATTACATATTACCTGCAACACTACACGAGAACAGAGGAAGGTAACTCACATACTTAAGAGTAACAATAGCTTTAAAGGCAAGCATTGGGTGTGAGACGCCGGTTTTATTTTGAATCCAGTAATCTATTAAAGCATCCTGTTGCCTGGTATCAGCTGTAACCGATGCCGTTGAATGATTCCACGCTGATTTTTGTACTCGCGTCCCTTTTTATAAACTCACCCCGAGCCCAAAACAGATCAACAGCAGCACAAGCTAAGGACATATAAGGAAAAGCATCCAACTATGTTATGAGAGAGCATGGTTTCAATCGAGAAATGCTTGGAATGTCTGTGCTTGTCTTAAAGCGAAGCCATGTTTAGCCGTTTTAACTGATACTCGCCAAGGAGGATATGCAATGTGTTAGTATAGGGGAGATTCTTGAAAGTAGAAGATAATTGCCTAAAAAGAGGTCAGGGCATTGTGGTAATGGCAGGAGAGTCTGGAGTAACGTCTGGCCCACGATACTGAACCTTCATGGTCACACGATGGACTTTCAATGGCCTCACATTGTTAGGAAATTAGACAAAGCCTTTCTTGTTAGATCGAAGCTCTTTGTGTGGTGTGGCAGTGGATAATTTGTCAAACTGTCCCTTTCCTGCTTGCCAGTTCATTACCTAGATCGCTCACAGCACCAAACAGGCAGAATTCATGGCTGTGTTATATGATTGTCTGCTTTTATCCTTTAAGATATGAAACCCTTACCCTCAATCCCAGAATCCCCTTTGATATGTATTACCGCTCGCCAGCATGTGATTGGATGGCATGCCATTCAAATGTCGGGGGTTGGCAGAGTGATTTCTCCTCTGGGTTTTTGTATAAGGCCCTTAGCCCTCAGTTGTGCCAGGGATTGTCTGACCATGCAGTTTATATTGTTTTGGATAAAAGTGTCTGTAAATAAATAAAAGTTAAACAATCGGGCCTGTGCCCATTCTTACTGCAATTAAGTGCTAGCCGACCTGACTGGCTGCGATCTGCGTGTGGGACCCGATGGCTGTTTCCTGTCACGAGAGGTCTCAGCAGTATCCCATTCCCTGGTGCCGAGGACTTGCACGCAGTGACGTCTAGCGTGACCGCGTGAACCACTGAGGCCCGGCGGTGCGCTGTGGGAGGGCGAGTGGGACGCGGGTGGCAGCGAATGCCGCGAAGCAGATGGCCGGTCGGTGGGTGGCCTGATACGTACCTCGTGGAAAGGCACCGGGTGCCTTCCCTTTACTCGTCATTAGGGTGCTATTATTATGCTAATTGCCGCTCGCCTGCGCGCAAATGACCGCAGCCGTTTCGGCTTTTCATTTTTTTTTTATTTGGGTGTTGTCATCAGGAAGTTTTTGTGAAACAATAAAATATGCAAGAGGTGGAATGAATAGATTTCCACAATATTCCTTTTCAGGCTGTTTGTTTGTTTGTGCCGTGAGCACTTTTGTTTGCTTGCGTTTTGTGCGTTTTGTGCACTGTCCCTGCATTTGTTTTATTTTCCACTGCATGTTTGTTTGTCTGCACTTCACATATCTTGCTGCTGTATGCACAAGAATTTCCCCCTGGGATCAGCAAGTTTTTGTAGGTTTCGTAAACTGATAACATTAAAAGAGGGAACAGAAAAAAATTATATTGCTTATGCTATCACATAGTAGTGGTAATGGGTCCCTAGCACCTAGTCTGTTTTTATTTGTGGGTACCTGGTTTAAGAAAGGTTAAAAATATGTTACATGTGATAAATCATTGCCTTTATCACTGGAAATTATTGTTATAAAACTTGTGCCCAATGAAATAAGTTTAAAATGCAATTAATGGTTTATTTGTTGTTCTGTCAGACAGGCCTGCTGACATTGCATTTTATTTTGAGAAGTATGTTTAATGTTTAAAGGTCTCATTTAGATGGGCTTGGTCTACACTGGCCCTTGGCTAAATTTTGCATCTGGATCCAGTAAAAATAAACCATTATGTTACTTACAGAAATGCTGATAGCATTTCTGGCGTTCCCAGACACTCACTTTTTAGTACTGATGCTTAAAAGTGGTACAGTGAGATGCAGAATGGAGTAGTGGTGAGACAGTCTCTCCTCCCAGCCGGAGACTCCAGCCATCTCCGCAGAAAGGCTTCATCGCCGTGACAGCGGGACTTTTTCATGACGTGATCTCACTGTCATTACTCTCTTCCGTTCCAGGCTCTACCTGCACCTGCATACACCAAGTAAATATTTTAGCTGTTTATTCCAGAACAGCCATTTTAAAGGTAAGCTGAGTTGATCTTTTTTATTTATATGTATATAGCTGGAGTTTAGTTTGGTACTACAGGATGCTTATTTCTAGGACTGCTTCACAACACAGCAGAAAGCAGAAGGGAAAAGCCTGTGTAGCTTTATTGTTACTTATCATTAGTATTGGTTTATTTACATTGTTCACTTAATTTAATTGTAGGCCATGTTTTGTTAAGAGGAAGAGTTAATATTTAAGAGTTGTTAAATATGGCTTAAATGTGTTATTAATGCTAATAAAGCATATCGATATGTATTTGATTCTGACTGAAGGAAAATCGCTGTGTATGATATGATTGGTCCCGCCACAAGTCATGTGATTGCTGATCATTCCTGATTGTTAAAGATAAAACACGTCTTCTAGATCTAGTCTGCCGTTTGCTGAAATTCCCATCCCTCTTAGATGAGGCTGTGATGTTCCCTACTGCCAGAGGTTTCAGCCGACCAGTTGCACAGTCACAGACCACTCAGCTGGTTGGCTGAAACAAGACCTTGGTCTGGATTTCTACATTCAGCACCTGAACTTTCCACCCCTGCTAACCAGTCTGTCCGGGCAGAGAGGGAGTCGCGGCGTTTCCGTCAGGACGTGACTATCTCTGGCTGTCATGTCTGGGAGGACTGCTGGGGCCTCTCCACAGAGCCGGGTAGCACCAGTTCATCATGCTTACTCTGGCGCCAAGCTGGCGGGCATCCGGGCTGCCACCCACCCCCCACCCCGACATGCCGGCAGACCACGCACTTCCCGGAGCACCTGGGTGTCCCCATGTGCCTCTGTGCTGCCAGGTCACCTATTTAAAAATGATTTAAAAGTGTCGGTGGGTGGCTCTGGAACGTGGAGAGCGGCCCGCGTTCCAGCAGGCCGATTCAGAGCTAGCCGGATGTGTGCCAGGCTCTCCCTGAGGCTGTCCACCGGGGCTTGTGGGTAATTTTAAATGGGATACAAAGGGGTCCTGTGCTGCCTACCTAGATGACGCCGGTTGAACAAGGCACCCAGTGAATTTTTTCCTGAAATCTTTTTTTAATATTATTTTATTTTTATGTTTAAATGATGTGACAATGGATTGCCAAACACTTTTGTCCAGTGCTGATATAAAAAATTTATTAAATTTTTGGTTTGGCTTATTTAAAATCCAGTGTCAGTCCAAGTGGCATGTGTTGGATGTTTGTGGTCCAGGTCTGTCTAGCTGTAGTTAGGAAAGAATCCACATATTTGCACTGAAGTATATTAAAACTCAGGAACGTGCTAGATGCTGGTTTTGTGCTGATTTTATTTGCTTGCTAGATTAAGTGATTATTTGGAGACCAAGGCCTAACTAGTTAGGTAGCAAGGGTAAGCAAGTGTGTAGAAGGGCCTGAATTGGAAATGTAGGCTTTGTGTAAGGGCAAAGCATTTCTTTAGAAATAAACAAATCCATCAGTAGTTGGGTTATACTCAAGTGCCATTAATCTGTCAGCCAAAAGTTGTCCAGATAAAATATTACTCTAAATAACTTTTTTGTATTATTTTGCATAATACCAATTCAGTTAGCACCTCGCCAATTTGACGAGCCAATAAAAATATGCATCAGATTATGTTGGTTGCTGAAATATTCATCACACTGTTATTTTCAGTCTTCACCCATATAAAGGACAACAGTCTCATTGAAGATGGATTAATGGCTGTTGTTGCTCTGTTGTGTCCCCAGTAGGGTTTTGGTTCCCTAGCTGACCTTCTCTCCTGTACCATCCTCACTGAGGATCTCAGGGAATAAGTCTCTCCCTGTTTTTTGATCGCCGTGGTGGTATTTTTTATATGTTTTTGGGTCCCGTTTGTTTTCAGCCGACTAGTTTGACTAATTTAGAAGCTTGAAATATTCTTGCAAGTGATATATTGACCACCTGGGATGTTTCCATGAGTAACAAGACCGTTCTGCTAGGCAATTAAACGTTGCTTAGTCAGTGACTATTTCAGGAGCTTTAATAGGTGTAGGCCTTAGGTGTGATGGGACATATGAGATATAGTCACCTGATATATTGTAAATATCTTATATGTATTTTATATAACACATAAGCAACACGTGAAATTGTGCTGAAATCTGAAATCTTGTTATCTGTCAGACTTAATATTGCAGTAAGCAAATATCTTAATTTTAATGGGGTTTAATGGGGATTTTATCAGTGTTATGGATATAATGAAGTGTTTTATTTTATGATACTGCCTCACTGCTTCCTTTGTGAAATATTCCCTTTGTAGAACCATCCTTAGATACTCAGCGTTTGTCTGGGAGAAAAAATTTAGGACTGCTGTGTATAGCCAGGACATAACAGGAGAGCAATCCAGGGTTTTAAACCATATGTTACTTGAAATAATAACAGGATCTCACCAGAACATAGAGTTCTTTAAAAAAAAGAATGATCTGGGCTAATCCTGAGAGAAAATTAGACACATTCTCAGTCAACAATTTAGCAACCCGCTAAATTTCCCCAGGAGCAGAGTGAAGAAATTATTGTGAAAGGGCTTTTTAGCCCCCTTTAAATGTATTTACTAATTACCTAGCATTAGCTAGCATTTCTGAATTCGCCTAAAGGCTAGGCATGGAGCTAGCTGAAGTGGGTGACCAGGCAGATTGAATTGCAATTGACAGGTAGCCCCTTTTAAAACTTCTGTACTGATGACCTTTTAGCATTAGCTAGCGCCTCTAAGTCGGCCTACATGCCTGGCATAGAGCTAGCTAAAGCGGGTGACTCAGCAGACTGAATTGCCTTTGACAGGCATTCTGCTGGCGTGTTTGAGGGGCCGTCCCAGCGGGGCCTGTATCCGCTGCGCGACGCCGTCGGACGGCCGGCAGGTGTGGCGTTCGGTTATTTTTGTTACCGCCCGGGCCTGAGAGACGGCTGTGACGGATCGGCTCAGCTGCTGATCCTCCAGCAGAACGAGCGATAATTGCGATATCTGGAGAGGCAGAGCCTTGGGCGGCTTTACAAAATTATCCATTGTTTGTCTCTTTATTTGCCGGCATGGGGTCTCAGTTCAGTGATGTTTGCTGACGTGTTGGAACTTAAAGAGGACTGTTTTACTTTAGAAATATTATATGAATCCTTTTTTTGGCCATCCTAAAAGGCAAGCGCATTTGATTGTGTTTGAAATTACATAGTGTGCTTATTATTAGCACATCTCCAGGGTTTGAGGTTCGAATCCGGCTCTGTGTGTGGCGTTTGCATTTTTTTCTTTATGTTATGTAAGTTTCCTCCAAGTTTCCTCCCACGGTTCAAAGACGCTAGATTGGCATTTCTGATTTGCACAGTTGTATTACCCTTACATTTATGTATATATATAAAATTTGTGTTGGGGATCACTTAACCATAAGGGCATAATGACCTCATCAGCTTCCCCAGTGTTTACACTCATAATGAGCCTTTTTTAGAGGAATTTCTGGTTAAATAGTTACTTTTGGATGTTAGTTAGCTCTGGAGGAGAAGCCAAATCACTGATCTTACAATGGATTGACTTTTAGCAGCATTTTTGTACCAACAGTGTGTTTCCCACACCTATGGAATATACAATAAGATCTTCAGTGTGGGGTTACTTAGGGTCAGAAGGCAGCTATTTCATGTAGCGTAGGCTGACATGTGTGTGTGTCTGTATACTGCTGAACGTGCTAGAATAGGCTTACAACATGAAAAGATATCTGTGTTTTTCCATTATAATCCTTTACAAGTCAGTGTGAGCAGGAGTACACATAGCTTAACTGGTGTTTAGCTGCTGCTCCTTAAAAATACTGGCGGAAAGGACAGTGGACAGTGTAACCCTCTCTAAAAATGCCCCCCATATAATCACACCCAATACAGTGATTGACTCTGTAACCCTAGGTGTGATCAGCAATCAATAACACTGATGTATAAACATGTAGGTCTTTTATAAGGTGGTTTATTATATCTACTATGTATTGTATGTATGTAATATTGGAAGTACGTGTCCACATTTCAGTATGCCCGGATATTGTTTTAATTTATTGTATGCTATTTATTGTCTGTCTTTTGTTTATGTAAATTTTTTTTGTATGCGTGTTTACTGCGACATACCCTGTTAGGTCTTAATAATATTTCCAGTTAATCCTCCGTTTAGCCCTTTTCAGTTCTGAAGTGTGTAACCATGACGTTAATGCAGAGTGGAGCCCCTGAAGCGCCCTGCACTGGTTCTGTATAACCATGACGTTAATGCAGAGTGGAGCCCCTGAAGCGCCCTGCACTGGTTCCGTGTAACCATGACGTTAATGCAGAGTGGAGCCCCTGAAGCGCCCTGCACTGGTTCTGTGTAACCATGACGTTAATGCAGAGTGGAGCCCCTGAAGTGCCCTGCACTGGTTCTGTTGCAGCTGGAAGATGGCGGTGAATGTCTACTCCACGTCCGTAACCATCGAGAACCTGAGCCGGCATGACATGCTGGCCTGGGTCAACGACTCGCTGCAGCTGACCTACACCAAGATCGAGCAGCTGTGCTCAGGTCAGTGCCCCTCTGTTAAAGGGACCTGCGGTTTCCACCTGTGTGAGCAGCTGGACTGACAACAGGATGATGCAGAAAGACATATTACTGTGGCTATGTCCAAATTTGGGGGCCGCGTTTTGGGGGCACATTTGTAGACCAATTACACAGCGCCGCGACGAGGCTGTCGAATTCGAAGGCTCCTCCAAATGCAGCCCACAAATGCATCCTTCTTTTCCTGGTTTTTTAAGGATGGGTCGGGTGTATCCTTCGCGGCCCACCGTATCCCAAGATGCACTGTGGGGCAAACTCGCAATGAATCTTGGGATTCTTTAAAGAAAGGCGGTAGCGGCAGAAGCCACTTTTAAATGTAGCGGTACGAATGTTAAAAGCTTAAAGCGCGTGTGCTGTACAGCTTCTGAAAATTGTGTAGAAATATTTTTTGAAAAAATCGCTCAGTACACTAATAAACAATTAAACATATAATAAAAAATGACAAAAAATATTATCATAAAATTCATATTTGATGTTATACAATATTATTATTATAAAACAGATAAAATATATCGACATTAAACATATATTAAAAATAAAAAATTATAATTAACAAAAGAATTAAACTCCCCGCTTGTCTACTGTGACTGCCGTAGCAACCTTTAGCCAATCACATTGCTTTTCACTCAGGATACGATGCGATTGGCTGCCGCTCATACTGGATCTGAAGGCTAGACCGTCCAGTTTCACAGCCACTCTCTTTTGGCCTCCGCAGTCTTGGTAGCTTTCGAGGGACGCAGTCTACAGAGGTGTTCGGCCCCCGAATTTGAACACAGCTATTGTCAGTCA
>JAODKN010000027.1:16381867-16394911 GCA_026774425.1 Petrocephalus zakoni
TTTCAAATTTCACTGTAGGGGATTTTGTGTGGAAATCTATGTGGATGGAGGAAGTACATTTTAAGTCCTGGACGGCTAGAATGTAGTATTTAAGGGGACATTGGTCTTTGGAACAAAGGGAGGGATTTTGCATTTAACAACGGGATTCCAAATGAAGTATGTCGTGTCTATTGTGAGTCACAACCATTGAGCCAAACCAGTTGTTTACTCTTGAGAAAAAATATACCTTAATCCACCTTATATACGAGAAAGCACAAATTTATATAGACAAACACTGTCATTTAATTGGAGGTTACCTTATCATTATGCTGAGAGCTGATTTACTTGTATACCTCTTTCAACAGCAAACTCTCAGGTACTTACGGCAGTCTTGACCTTTATGAAACCTTTGAGAGGGAGTGCAGTTTTAAGAAATCATTGAAGACTGTGTTCTTTTGAATACTTCTTTAAAGACACCACAATAAAAGTCAAGGCAAAACGTAAGGGCAAAACTCAAAGCTGGGGTTTGACTCCCTCTCCCAGACCACAATAGGTTATTTTCATTATTCCTGTGTCCATAAATGCCGGAGAAGCCCTTTTAATGGCATGACCTTTCTTTGCATTCCCAGTAGTGCAAAAGTAACCTTGATGGTACTGAGATCCCATTTGGCTCGCTTAATGTACAACTGGGGCAAACACCATGGGAAGCACATCCACACGTTCCCCCAGGTTAACCAGTCACCTTAGGTTAACTTAGGTTAACCAGTCACCTGAGTTCCGACTGGAATTTTACTGCAAAATGGGCTACATAAATCAGAAAAACACAAATGAAAAATTAAGCCTTAACGTAATGGGTGCACATCAACCAAAATATTAAATATGAGAATACTGAAGTATTCAACCGCTATACAGACTGTAGCAAAATGTTGTGAGCTGGAGGGAGTGTACATACATGGAGAGAGTCCTGCACTGCAAAACGGGGGGAGGGGGGAGGCGTGGTCTCCAAATTCCAAATTCACGCTCCCAACATCTTCTTCACCATGTAGCCTGGCATGCTGTACAGGAAAAGGCCCAGCATGACCAGGACCAGCAAGGCCAGCACCAGCTTAATGACCAGCCACTTGTAGCGGTTGCAGATGAGGTAACGGATGGCCTTCAGGGGGCTGATGAACCACAGGAAGGTGGTGTCGGGTCGGCTGTGAGATGGGGGGGGGAACAAAGCGCTCCTCTCAGTCATCAGAAGGACTAGTGGGTTTCAACGGATGTTTACAGTCGTAACAACACCGCCATCTGGGAAGCAGCAATACTGACAAAATGGTGTCAATAATTAATTAATAACAACAATAATAATAACAGCGACGCCGATAATAACAATAATGACTAATTACTTGATAACAATAACGAATAGATTCTGGTTTGGAAGCTAAGTGTATATTGCAATTCCTGTTCTAAGAGGAAGTTCCTCCAGGCCTTACTTGGGCTTCTCCAGGGGCTCCGGCTCGTTGCGGCCTTCACCCACTGGACTCTTCTCAGCTTCTTCCCCTGTCACCAGGTGCAGCTCCAGCTCCACTTTGCCCTGTGACATCACCCATGACATCATTTGACCATGATATTGCCAAAATGGAGAAGCGCGCCCGGTTCTGTAGCTAGCACTCGGCACGGGAAGGGAAGTGCTGACCGTGATGGTGATCTCGTCCTCTTCGTCCCGTGCGAGGAAAGGCCACCAGCCCTTGATCCTCTTCTGTTTGAAGAGGTTGACCATAGGGACATCCTCCTCGTTCATCACCTGTTCAATCGAGCACTGCTTTGCGGTCTTGGCCCCGCGAGGGAACCTGTTCAACTCAAGCTCAATAGCACCTGGAGGGAGAGAAATATTAAAACTGGCCAAAAGTCATCTAGAAGAATGTGTATCAAAATACCGACCCTGGAGTTCTGGCACCCTAAGTGAGATTCTGCTGACTGCCCCCGCCCAGATCAGCATAAAACAAATTTTATCAATTCATTTCAGTAGAACAGGGTATCTGTTAGCTAACTAACTAGCGTGTGTTTGTTTTACAAAAAAGTACTATACCTAATGTAAATAACTAATATTATAGAATGCAACCCCCTAGTCAAATGACACCCTTGGCAAACGCCTATGTTGCCTATCGGACAGGCTGGCCCTGTATGGAATCGATAAACACGTAACTAATTGAATGTCGCACTACACAGTTTTGAGAACAGAAGCACAGCAAGATGTGCGGGACGAGCTATCGCACCCAGCCAGTCATCAGCTGAGAAGTGGTCGGCGTCCCACACTTGAACGTTGAATCGGGCAGGAATCTTGTACTCCGTCTCATCCCAGGAGAACATGGACTCCTTCTTGGAGAGGACGATCTTCTCTTCCGCCATCAGGTAGTCGAACGGGTAGACGTATCGCCAGTTGAAGTTGCCCTCCCCTGTCAGTGAGTGGTAGTGGACGTCTGTGTCCTGCTTGTCCTCCTGTTGTCCCTTCAGCCACCTGGGAGAAAGACAAATAATGCAAAAAAGCTGCTCCAGTTTCTTTGAAGATATACTTTCACTGAAATGAAATACCACTCTAAATTATTGTGAAGCGCACAAGTCATTTCTCAGAGCATTTTATTGAGACACTGGATGTGTAACTAATTGTCACTGTATTCCTTGTTAGTCAAATAAGCGAGTGCAGGCAGCAAGAAGCTACAACTCCCAACAACAGCAACCAAAAGGAAATGTCAACGTGATTGCATTTACTTGTCCAAGCCTCACAGATAATGAGCTATGCCTCCACCTCCTGCCATACTTACCCCCGCACAAAGATGTCACTAGACTTCTCTCCAGTGAAAATATCATCGTCCTCCAAAACCACTTCATCAGTATTCCAGACGATCACTCTCAACTCGTACCTGTCAGAAGGTGGATGCAATCACGTATATGCATGTACTTTCAGAAAACAATCTTAGATCTGCATTAGAATTTTTTGTATCATTATATGTGTGGCTATTGCTAAACTACAACACAGAACTTACTTCTTTGGTTTCCTGGGTGAGATGTCTAGAGGAGGACCTGGTGCAGCCATGTCCTTGGGGAACATGTCCACCCACAACTCAATCCGTCCCTTTCAAAAGGTCATCCAGATATTCAAGGGGGGTTAGACAGATACTTTATTAACCCCAAAGGAAACAGAAAATCAGTCCATCTACCCTCTAATACAGGAAATTCAGGTCCAGGGTGTAAAACTCCAGACCAAGATTTTGTTTCAACCAACCAGTGGAATGCTCAACTAGCTGGTTGAAAGAGCTTGCTCTGGATTTTTACTTTCTGGACCTAAACTATCCACCTCTAGAAATTAATGGGTGAAGGTTTATATCATTAAGATATTTGTGATTTTATGTATTGGGGCCAAAGTTCCAGACACTTGAATAAAATTTACTTAATGTAAACAATTTATGTCCAACGTAGTCAACATTACAATAAGCTTTGTTGCAATTGGCAGAACGTTAAAGGAGCCCAGAACCCAATACTGAGCTATGAAAGATGGCGTGGAAAGAGCCAGATGTTGATGTATGGAAGGAAACCTAAATGCCTTAAGCAGTACAGGAGATTATTGACGGCCCAGATCCTCTGAGACTCCTGGCCCTACCTGCTCAATGCCAGGCTTGTTGGGGTTGAGGAGAGGCCTAGTCTCGATGTGCTCTGGGACCAGTTTACAGCCCACCCGAGGGATGTCCACCCAGTGGTTTAATGCCAGCAGGGCAAGGTGCTCATCAGTCTGCTTCTTCAGACCTATGGGGCAAAAATGGGCACCACCACCCTCGTAAGTACTCTGGAAGTACTGAAATTCCCACCAAACCCAATTCCACAGCCCTTATCTCTGTGTATATTTTACATATTTCTTTTTATACAATGTGTCATGTCAGGGTATTTTATGTTTTTCTGAATGATATAAATATAAATGGTTAAAAGTCTGGCAAATAGTTTTAACGTGCTGTAATATGTAGATTTGAACTATCTTACCTTAGCATGTGCTTGGATGTTACTTTTGGAAACAGTATAACATTATAAACCAGTGTTTCTCAAGCCAGTCCTCGGGGACCCCCAGACAGTCTGTGTTTTTCCTCCCTCCCAGCCCCCAGCCAGACAGTCCATATTTTTGCTTCCTCTCAGTTCCCTAATCTAAGTTGGGAGGGAGCAAAAACATGGACTGCCTGGGGGTCCTTGAGGACCAGGTTGGGAATCACTGGTATAAACTATGAGCCAGTTACCATTTTCATCCTCCACCTCAGTGGGTCCCACGTAGACCCGGTTAGCCACCTTCACACGCCCCCCAGGGCCATAGGAAGGTGGATCCAACTTGTTGTCTTTGCACAACTTAGCCAGAATCGCTGTCGGCTTCATCGGGTCCCTCCATATATTATATCCATGACTAAATAACGAAAAAACAACAGCTTCGATTACTCAGTGGAATGGGAATATGCAGACTGAGCCCTCGTAACTGTTTGTATTTCAGATCGCGGTTGGATCAGTCTCTGTGACGCAGGGCCCACGTTACTTATTGCGTAAGACATGTCAGGCCGAAAGCAACCCGACAACTCAAAATATCCACGCAGTCTGGAGTCTGGAGTTTTAAAAAACGACCATAACCCACATGGCATAGTGTGCAGCAATACCACAGGTGGCTCTGTGTTTGCTGAAGAAACGGTTCTCCAGGTCGATTTTGGTCTCGCCGATGAGGTCGTCGGTGCCGACTAAGTCCCAGTCATAAATCGCCACCGTTAGCAGAGTCTCCATGGGGAATGTGACTTCAACATCAAAGGACCTGAGAGGAAGACGCGAAGGTGACACAAGACATCAAATTATTTAATACATTATAGGTGTACAACTCGGTCAGGTTATATATATATATATGTATTATGAATCTTTGCACTGCATTGGTTTGTGTCCATAGCATGCACTCAGTGCCTCAGAACATACCTTCCAAAAATAGGATTAAGCTGCTTTGACTGGTAATTATCTTTGTCCCTGATTTCAGTCTTTCCGATTTTGATGGCGACATAAGGATCTGCCTTCCCATTAATGTCAGCGGGGTGCAGATCATTAGCCTGAATAAGCACAACATTAGCAACAATGAGCATGCGTATACTTCAGGTATAAGGTTTTTCCATATACTTCATTAGCATTTCTCCCGCATTGTAACTGGCTAATGAAGGGGCTCGCCGTATGTTACTCGTTAGGAATTCCGGAGGCCTGCTGGCTGAATTCGCGAGATAACGGCTGAAGTTCCATTTTAAAGATACTCACCCTGACAACGTAGACGCGAATGAGGATGTTGATGGGGTCATTGTGCGGGATGCCCTGAAACATGCCCATGTTGGGGTCATAGCCCGGCTCCTTGGACATGTCCTCGGCAAAGGGCACTTTGTACATGCAGAGAGAGCCCTGTATCAAATGGAAAGGATTACCGTCAGCGGGCCTATGGCACTGGATCCTTAGCCCGGGACCTTACCTGGTCCATGGACTGACTGACCCTACCTTCGTACTTATACACCACATTAAACATTAGCATCGGCTAATTTAAAATGTATCGAGTACTAAATTTAAGTGGGACAACGGTGTGATAATCGCTGGTGTAAGAAACACTGGTGGGTGCTACTATGGAGTCTTGCTTGCTTGGTGTCTGTGGATGTCACTAAATTCCTCCTAAGTATATCTGTGTGAATATAAAATAAGCTAAACAAGAAATAAAAGACTAAAATTTATTCAGTGTAGTTTAGTGAATGACACTGTAATACGATGAAATCTTACTCCAGGGCTATTGTGAAACAATACAAAGTAAGGCAAGAATCATTATCAACACAAAATCCCTTTTTGAAATGACTTCTTTTGAATATTTTATATTATTTAGGAGGCTTTAAGAAAATGCCGTACTTTGTACATTAATCTTAACATCCCACCACTGAATCTGTTGCTACATCTATGTAATTTTTCTCATTTTCAAAGGCGCTCAAATCCCCAAAATAGTTGAGGTGAAATCCTTTCGAGCCTTAACTCTCCGCTCCTCTGCCTTACTTTGAATCTGCCGATGAGCCTCTCCTCATCTGATATGTTTGGGTCCTCGTCATCCCCACATTTTCCCCGATACAGGTTGAAGGTATGAAGCCAGTCTTCAAAGCTGTCGAAGACGTTCTCCAGCTCGCTGTCGTACACCTTTAGGTCCAGAAACGTTAAAACTCATTCCCCATTACTTTAACTGCAAGTTGTTTGTTAACGGTGATGCTTACAGGAGCAGGTTAGAGGCTAGTACCTAAAACAAGCACGAAAAGCAACTGACAGAGAACATCAACACAAACATTACATTCCCAATGGAAGATACTCAAATGTCACTTTATAATATGGAGGTATAAAGCACTAATAAAGCAAGGCACTTCAATATAAACACTGAAGTAAAATTGGCCTCTGAATTTACACAACTAGGTCCACAAACGGTCTGAAGACGAAGCCAACGTAAGTAGCTGGTGTGAACAAACAATGCTGGCGAATCGGTGATGAATCGGTCATGATGCTCTGTGACAATCGCCTGAGGAGATGCTCACCTTAAGTTCATCGATCTTCTGCTTCTTCCTCTCCGGTAACTCGATAGACTGCAGCTTCTTCTTGTCCTTAGAGCTTTTGCCTTTGCCCTTGTCCTTTCCTTTGCCGCCTTTGCCGTCGTCCGGCCTGATGTCTAGAGATAAGGAGGAACCGGCGCTGAGGCGGGACGCCAATGAGGCCTGACGGCACCTGCCAGCTGGGGCTGGCCTTTGCTCAGTTCATTTCACACAATTCTGCTCGGTTGCCTTTTTGTCCGTGTTAAAGTTTGAAGGCATTTTGCAAATTATAAATATTAATTTAAATTTTTATGTTTTACTTTTATTTATTTAATATCATTTCAACAAAATGTTTAATATAATTAAATATATTTATTATTTCTTATTTGCATTTACTATTGAAATTATATTAAACATTTTCTTAAATCATCATCATTTGAGGATGCTAATTAATTCATCAATTGACGAATGGTTCTGTGTAGTATAATTAGATCTGAGTGCAGTGGGGATTCCCGCTGGCTCACACTTCCAGAGGTGGGGGCTCAGACCCTGTTTCGCGTGTGGCGTGTTCATGTTCATTTGTGTTGTGTAGGCCTCTTCTGCAGTGGTGGCTCAGAGAGCTTTCTGGACCTGAACTTTCCATCTCTGCTGCTCTGGGCGCAACAATTTCCAACAGAGTCCAGTGGAATACAGGCGTTTGGTGCCTCTATATTGCACAAAGTGTATGACTGTGTGTATGTACTTAGCAATGGACTGGTGCCCCATCCAGGGTGCCCCGCCCCCCAAGTGGTGGAAAGGTGGATTATTAAACTATGCCAGTGGAAGTACATGTTAATGAAAGAGACATATTTCGTCCTGAATGACCAGGGGAATTTATAATAATGATAAAAATATTAGTGTCTGTTTGTCCTAATTTTTCTCCAATCTTCAGTCGCCCTGTTGTGTGATGTTTTATACATATTTACTGAGATTTCTTATTTCACTTGGTTGGTTTTGAGGGTGACTGACTCAATTGCACCCAACATGACAAATTCCTGGAGAGCTGGGAGCATTCCTTTGATTCCCTCTGCTCCGGGGGGGGGGTCCATCAGGGTCTACTTAAGCGGTACCTGCACCGTCAGCATTATCCGCGTCTTCCTTATCCTCTGCATCTCCCACGGTGGCTTCCTGTGCCTTCAGAATCTAAAGAAAAAAAAATCTTTTATCCCCACTTACCACTCTCCACCTAATTATCCTGTAAGGTTACATCATAATATTTTTTACGTTTCCACTCCCAGAAAATTACTTTTTTTTAAAGTAATTCCAAAAGTTTTAATTGCCTGTCATGGTCCTGTCTACAACAGCAAAATATAATCTGAGTGCTTGAATATCTCTGCTTTACTCCACTGGCATTAAAATAACCAGTATTCTCCAATAAATGTGTCTGCGAGTCGAATCGTTCTGACAGGCTTTCTACGTGAATCCTTGAATCCACGCCACACTTTATGAATCAAACATCAGGGAGCTTATTTCTGAATTTTTTGACAGATTCTTTTTTGTTTTGTTACTTTGTGTCAGATCGATGGATCTTTGCTGAGCAAACCACACAGCCCCCACCTCCTTCAGAGTTTCAATGGAAGCAAAATACTTCGACCACCAGTCCAGCATGGACTCGTCGACCTCTTCCTCCTCCTCTTCTATCTCCTCCCCCTTCTTTTTCTTCTTCTTTTTCCCATCTTCATTCTGAGGTTAGGACAAGGTGAGCCGCGCAGGCTGTCAGCCGCAGCGTAATCATTACATCGGTCAAATTCAAAGAAGCCGTGACCTAAGAACACGCCGCACGCAAACAGCCGAAAAGTAGCTCGTTTACAATTTGTGACTCACCACATCAATTTTCACAACGGAATCCGAGGTCTAGAAGTCATATACAAAAAACTGGAATTAACTCATAGGAAAGCAGCAATATATACTGAAGAATTTGATTTAAATATGTTCAAAGCTAAAACATCTACCATTTTCTAAAAGAATTAATTCTATGAGTGGTGCTGCAGTATAATTTTAAAATAATTATATTATAGTAATGACATCATTATATTATTGTTATACTATATCAGAAACAGTGTAGCAAGCAGGGCAGCTTACAGAGTCCAGCTTGACCACTGTTTCCATCTTCCTGACAGGTGCATCATGTGCGTTGCATACGATTTCCTCTGTGGGGTAACATACCAGCAAAAACTGGGGAATCCCGACAACCAAAGCATCACAGCAGCCCCATAATGTAGCTTTAGGGGTGTTCAGTCCTGTCCCTGCCCTTGCACTTCTGGGTGCTAGTTAAGTTTCAGTCAACCACCTGATTAATGAGGGTTGATTTGCTGGTTTATCGAAACCTGATGGCACTTCTCCCTGCAGTTCTTAATAGTATTTTAGTAATGCATTTATAGGAAAATTGAAAGAACTTTATATTTTGCCCTTTAACATATTAATATATTTTGAAATAAAAAATGGACCAACTGAAGGAACTGTATTATAATTGAGAGACTCAGCAATTAAACTAATAATAAATGTGTACTTAGCATACCAGCAGTCTTCCAGATGGTAAGATGACAGGGAAAAAGGTACTTATGGTGCATTGATCACATAAGTACTGACATTGTCCCCGTAATCCTGGGACAGACTCACCTGCGGCGGACCAGCTGTTGCCATTCTTGTCTGTGGGCCTGTAGATGTACTTGCGCAGTGTGGTGACAGCGTGCGATCCTACCAGGGTAAAGCGTCCAAATGCTCTGCAGTCGACCACCCGGATGTTGATAGGAGGGTGAAGGAGCTCATTTTCCGGGAGATCCTTCGAAAAACACGTCACGTGTCAATATGAAAGGAAGACGATGGATGCATATAGAAAGCTTTCCCTCTGACTGCTACCGGCCGAAAACAATTGTAAAAAACATAGTTAAACCTGGAGGACACTTACAACTTCAAACCATTTGACCAGGGAGCTGAAATTAGGGTTTTTCTTGTAGTTCTGGATGAGGGAAGACTGCACCCCCTTTCCTGCACATTCTATATCTACACGAGGCCTGTCAACTTGGGCCAAGTTGATCCGTTTAAGGTCCCTCAAGCCCCAGAAGAGGACCTAATGTGGAGAAAAAAATAAGATTAGTTATATAGTGCCCCCGTGTGATTTCAAGAGTGTCTCATTTTTATAGTAATATTTAGATGCATCCACTCAGGTACACAGAAGTAGTTCTCGGATGTCTACTTGATAACTTCAGATCTACAAAGCAATTTATTTTGTATCTGGAAGACATTGTCCTCCTCACCTCGATTCTGTACTTGCTAAGGACTGGTCTGATGCCAATTGGAACTGGCATGATGGGGCCATGGTCAAAGTCAGCTGGGCCCTCGATGGGAGGCAGATCACTCTTGCCACTAGGTGGTACCTAAAAGTGCCATTCATGGAGTAAATACCTCTCAGCTATATGTAACAACATGAAGATCAGGATAGACTCACTGCATCACTGTGCCAGATGCCTTGGGGCAGATGCCGACTGAGTTCACGCCATAGATATTGCAGATTATAAGTAGAGTAATCTAAAGGATGCGATTCAAGCCCTTTATCATGTGGTGGACGACTGAGAACCTTCACAGATACGTCAAAAGTAAAGGGAGCAGATCTACAGCACTTGCATTGTCTTGCTTACCTGAAGCAGCTCAAAGGCTGCGAGCATTTCGCCAGCAGGCATGTTGCCGCGGTAAACCTGGTAGTATTCCAGCTGTGGAGGGAAACGAGGGGGGCCATAGTGCTCGTCGGCCATCTTGGTGAGCGGCTTAGCAAATGTCCTTCCCATGAAGTCAGCTTTGCCCTACAAGCACAAACAAATGTTCCGGAAACTTCAGACATTTCTGTTTAAAATAAGTGAAATAAAATTCTTTTCATTTCTGATAATATTTATGCTCATCTAAGGCCCATGTTTTAAAAAAAAAAAAAATGTATTTCTATTTTATATCTATTCTATATAAAACGTACAGGCAAATAAAAAAAAACTTGCTACTTTTTGATGCTTGAAAAACAGGTTTTCTCAAAAGCTACATGCAAAATTGCAAGCGTTTCTAATTATGTGTCACTACACTGTCAACAGCTTAATTATTGGCTTTAATCAAATATGGTCCTGGTACAGGCTTATGCATTTATTATTTTACTAGGAAACACTCACCATTGCGTCTTGATCATAGATTTCAATGACAATAATCGGGGGATCATCACGTAACTCACTGGCCTCTCCATACAGCTCCAGGTTGTCAAATAGCAGAAGTTGATCCCATGTAGGGCACAGCGTTTCATTCAGAACCTGGAACGGGCACACGTGCAAAATTCACAGCATGGGCCTGCACGATGACGAACATCGAGACACGTGGTCCCCAAAAACACTTGAAACCACACACATCTGTTTGTCTGCCCTGAAGTATGAAATTAGCTGTTGCTTACCAATCCAGTCCTCAGGGACCCGCAGCCGGCCCATGTTTTTGCTCCCTCCCAGCTCACTACCAGACAGTACACATATTATAGGGAGCTCAGAGGGAGCAAAAACCTGGACTGTCTGCCCACTGTCTGACTGGATTGGGAAACGCTGCCTTAGACGATTGGCGGGGTGCCCCATCACTTTTGCTAAGCTGACCAGTCGAAGGAGGAAGCCCATATGACGTACCTCAGTGACCTGGCTCTGCGTGGAGAAAAATACCCGAGCGTAGGGGTCGGAGAGGCCAGTGCTGTCGGCCGCAAACAGGCTTCGGGCCTGGTACATATGGACTCTCAGCTGAAACACCTGCCTCACTGTGGCACAGTAGAGAGAAAGGGACACCTGTGATCTTCTCAGTAGCTATATGCTTTATTATATTGAAACGAATCAAATTAAGCTGAAATGTCACGGACGTTCACGGATACAGTCCCCGGTGTTTAGCTATACCGACAAAGCCATGATACATCAAGTACACTAGCCGACAGATGGGATACCAAGATGGGAAACCATCCATTATCTGTAACCACTTATCCCATTCAGAGTCACGGGGGTCTGGAGCCTACGGGCGCAAGGCAGGGGATAACCCAGGATGCGGTGCCAACCCATATCGCCATGCACACTCACACACCAGTCACTCACACAGTTTGCTAACCCCAATTAGCCTCAGCATGTTTTTGGACAGTGAGGGGGAGTGAAATACCAAGAGAAATCCTCAAGATTCACAACATTCAAAGAAGAATATGCAAAGTCCACACACATGGAGCTATGGCAGATACTCAAACCCTGGTCCTATAGTAGGTGCAGGGCAACAGTGCTAACCACTGCCTCCACTGGTCATACAGTACAGAAAATACAGCATGATATTTATCTGACACTTTGGGGAGGCCTCACTCACTAGTGTAGGTTAGACTGATGGGCGGGCTGGACCCGCTTGATCCCTTCACAGCTTTATTCTCTTCAAAGCCATTGGGCAGGCCGCTGAGGAAGTCCCTCCGCTGTCTGTTGAGTCCCAGCCAAAGGTAAACCTCGGTCTTAACCTGCACGGTCCAGCCAGCAGATCCGAAGCCCTTCTTTCCAGGTAGCTGCAGATAGCGTCATAAGGAAAATAGTCTAGGGCCTGCAGGTATTCGTGTCTATACATGAGAATGGCCAGCAGGTAATGCCCACTTCAAAGTCCTTGAAGGAAAGTATTGTAAATTCGATCTTGTGAAGATAATTTTTAATATGCAAACTTTGCAGTTAGTGTCTCATGAATGTGGTCCAGAACAGAAAGGCCTACCCGGAGGAAGACTGTCTTGACCTTTCCACAATCTTTGCCCTGCTCTTCCTCGACAGGGGAGTAGAGGATGTCTTTGGAGGGGATGCGGGCGTACGCGATGCGTTTGTTATTGCTCATCATCCAGATAAAAATGTCCGGAACGCTGTGTTGCGGCTGGAGGTGAGTGAAACATTTCCTTTAGTTTATTCACAATGAAAATGATCAGGCCAACTATGCCAAAAAACAAATATGATTTAGCACTTCTACTTAAATCATTAAATATTACTTTTCTGCAGAGCTTACTTATAAACTGTCATACTAATTTTGGTATCTGTGCCAAACATAATAATGTAGTGTCATTTTATGTATTATGGACCCTCACAAAAATAAGTGGATTGCAGTTTGATGGACAGATGGTACACAGAGTGTTTTTTATCAAAACAATTACTATTACTTAACACCAAGTAATAAACAAAAGTTTCAAGTTCCAAGTTTCTTGTGCTCTGTTAGAACACAATGAAATTAAGTATGGGACAGGTGCAGGCAGGATAGGAGGAACAGCAGTGTGATACAGGACAAACTGCTGTGAAATTCAGGACAAACAGCAGTGCGATACAGGACAAACTGCTGTGAAATTCAGGACAAACAGCAGAGTGATACAGAACAAACTGCTGTGAAATTCAGGACAAACAGCAGTGTGATACAGAACAAACTGCTGTGAAATTCAGGA
>JAODKN010000027.1:16395011-16414664 GCA_026774425.1 Petrocephalus zakoni
GTGTGATACAGGACAAACAGCAGTGTGATACAGGACAAACTGCTGTGAAATTCAGGACAAACAGCAGTGTGATACAGAACAAACTGCTGTGAAATTCAGGACAAACAGCAGTGTGATACAGGACAAACAGCAGTGCGATACAGAACAAACTGCTGTGAAATTCAGGACAAATAGCAGTGTGATACAGGACAAACAGCAGTGTGATACAGGACAAACTGCTGTGAAATTCAGGACAAACAGCAGTGTGATACAGAACAAACTGCTGTGAAATTCAGGACAAACAGCAGTGTGATACAAGACAAACTGCTGTGAAATTCAGGACAAACAGCAGTGTGATACAGGACAAACTGCTGTGAAATTCAAGACAAACAGCGTGCGATGCAGGACAAGCAGCAGTGTGATACAGAACAAACAGCAGTGTGATAGGCAATGAGCAGTAGTGCGATGCCAGACGAACAGCAGTGCGATACAGGATGAACAGCAGTGCGATACAGGAAGAACAGCAGTGCGATACAGGAAGAACAGCAGTGCGATACAGGATGAACAGCAGTACGATACAGGAAGAACAGCAGTGCGATACAGGAAGAACAGCAGTGCGATACAGGAAGAACAGCAGTGCGATACAGGATGAACAGCAATACAATACAGGAAGAACAGCAGTGCGATACAGGAAGAACAGCAGTGCGATACAGGAAGAACATCAGTGTGATACAGGATGAACAGCGGGATTGGAGACAGGATAAGACAGTGGAATAAGACAATGGAATTAGAATGAGTAAACAATAAGTTATAACTTTAACTAGAATAATGAAATAAAAATAGTCAGAATATGTCACCGTATTACCTCATCTGTCAGGAAGCGAAGCTTCTGCAGAAACGCCTGGACCAGCTTCAGTTTGTCCTTCACAGTGTTTTTCTTCACCTGAGATCGAATGGCCTTAGCCTGCTGGCCAATGCTCTCCTGGAGAAAGAACCAAGGATTTACACTATATATTCTATAGACAAATCAGCTGTCGTTTTGGTTATAGACTTCAAATAGACTGAAAATATTGCCTTCCTGTTTTTTAACAACCAGATAACTAGCCGTTCCCATTCCATGTACAAATCTGACTTGTTTGTCTGACAAATTTTAATATAATATGTGTTTATAATTTAGGGTCATTCAGAGTTCCCATGTGATGTGATTGATGGTGCGGTCCAACATCGTCATGGTTATGAATGGCTTCCGGATCGCACCAGTTCTCTCATGCAGGACTTCATCCTTTCCCGGTCCAGCTTCGTTCGCCCCACCTGGTTCTCGTCCTGACTTGCCAGTGACACAAACTGACTGAAAATGACAATCAGATTTACAAGCACAAATCATTTGCTGTTTCGTACCAGTACAGAGAAGTCAATAAACATGAAATAACTAAATAAAGTAAAGGCAAATAATACAGGTATTAAGTATATATACTTACATATATATACTTTAGATGTCTATAGAAACTAGATGTAACCAAAGTGAGACAGTGCTTTAAATTGTGAGATCTCTAAATGGTTGTGGAACATTCAGCATGTAACAAAAAACAAAAAATGGAATATAGTACATGACATACGAAACTATGAATTGCAATTTACAGTGAGGCTGAAGCAGGCTTTTTAGATTAAAGTAAGACAGTGAATTAACTAAACTGCCTGCAAAACTTTAACTACATCATTTAGCTTATAGATGTGCAGGCAAGAAGATTGCTGTTTAATTACATTTGTCAAATTCTGTTTGAAATGAAAAGCAATTTGACTAAAATGAATTTGCTTGTTCTCATTAGAGCTCTCTTTCCGGAAAAGGCGTCCTGTGTGAAATGGTCCAGCGCTAAGGAGGAGCCTGACACCTACTTGCACGACATGCTCAACTCCTCCAGAACCCCTCTCAGCCTCCGTTCGGGGAACGCCTTCTCAGTCTTGATGACTTCCTGGACGTCGTTCAGACCCTCCTCCTGTCATGGCAAAGGTTCGAAAAAACAAAACTGCAGCTCCAACTACACCAGTATATTCAGGAAAAATTGGGTTCTGTTCCTTCTGCAGATGAGTGTTTTTCGTCATGCATCGTTACTGTAAGTGAGGGGAGAAGCCCCCATCTAGAATGGGGGTTTACCAGTTTATCTGCAATCTTGTCCATCATGTTCGCATTGTATAGTCTTCGTCTTTGATCTTGCCACCAGCTTTTTATGTAAATGCAAGGCTTATTCTCAAAGTAGGGCAGATGGAAATAATTTCTGTAAAAAAAGGGAATAAAGTGTGCTTTAGGAACTGACAAATGTCACAAAGTCATGCTTCTGTGGAAGTGTAGTATGATCATTATACAGTGATGGCATTCGCAGGACCTGCCAGATGTTGCCTCAACGAGTAAATCGACAGACTTGCTTTTGCTTTTGCCGGTGCAAAATTTCGCAGTTTGAAGCAACGCCAAAACACCGGACATTGAACATCGGATCAGACCTGTCGGTTATAACGGGCTTTAATGCTGGAGTGCAGGAGACTGAAACGAGGTCCGGATCGTCCTCTATCACATCACCATCCGAACCATCAGTGAGATGTGAGTCTTCTCCTGGGGTATCCTCATCTTTCATCATTGGTGGCTTTTGTACGCCATCGACCTCGTTGCCATAGTAACCTACCAAAAACAAAACCGTGTATGCAGACAAAACTATGCTAGAAAGCCAAAATAATGACGATAGAAGATAGACTGTGTGATAAAGCCATCACCTGGCCATAGCAATTTGATGATTATTTTATTTGACTTACCAATTGTGACTTCAAAGTTAATGGGTTTGTCCCCGATCTTGCGGTCAATCATAGTGGCTTCCAGAAATGCTCCAAAGAGAAAGAACTCCTCTATCTTGCCAGTGGCATTCTAAACAACAAAAGCCAAAATTGGTACAAGTATAAACTAGACGACATGCTTCTGCCTTCGCTTAAAGTCAAGTAAGTAAGATCTGGGGCCTGTGTCATGAAACTGAACTTCTTGTTTAGCCGAATAGCTTCTCAGATTTAAGGTAGTCTGGGCTAAATGTAAGCGAGCCATTTAGGTCCATTTAGTCCAGGCCACCTTAAATCTGACAGCAAAGCAAGACGTCCTGCTTTGTGATACTGGGCCCTGTTCATGCATTGGTTGTTATGTTTTAAGTAAACAAGGCTTGTTTTATTTAATTACTGGTCAGTGGTATAACAGCAAAACATTTTAGAAGTTCTGCTTCATATAGAATGAAGGGGTGCTTGGCCACTGAGCTGTTGGGCCCTTGAGCAAGGCCCTTAACCCCCAGAAAATGCTTGAGGGACCCAAAATAAACCCTGAGCTTTGCTCTCACCTCTGTGTGTGTGTGTGTCTAATATGAGAATAAGGTGGGATATGCAGAAAATGAAAGCATTCCAATGTGCTTGTACAAACTGCGAATCATGCATCTTTTCATTAAGCTTGTTAACTAGGCAGAATCAACAGAGAGGTGTTTAGAATGAGAGGAATATTTCACTATTGGTTACTGCAGTCGAGAGACGATGCTTCACGTTAGGACATCCTGCTGAGACAGACCTCTGAGATGTTGGGAACTCCTTCCATCTGCGCTTCTGTGGAGGTCGTTATGTCTGGGGCGCTGGTGTCCAAGAGCTCCACTGCCAGACTGATGAGGAGCCGGGCCCGGAAGGAGACCCCTTCCCCGAGGCCGTCATTCAGGTCTTGGTGCTCGTCCATCAAGGTGTAGGTTCGCGTGGAGCCGTACATGTTCACCCAGGCCGGCCCCAGCGTAGGAAGAAATCCTGAGGAAGGGTACAGGAGGAAAAAAGTGTCTTTGAAGATATTTCAACTTATCAGTAATGATGAGCGATGCCCCATGGGGAAATTCTCTTTTCGAGAACTACAGCTCTCCATGACACACATGTAGGTGAGAGCAGGCTCTGCAGCGAAGGGCAGACACCAGAAGCAGCACCCATGGAGCCGGGGGGTTAAGGGCCTCACTCATGGGCCCACAAACATCAATATTCTGCTGGGGCCAGGGTTCAACCAGCAACCATCTGATCACCGGTACAGAAGTTTAGCTCATTGAGCTACACCCTGCCCCAAATCTCATTCAACTCAACGAGCGTAGCACAGCCTGGTCTTACCTTTGTCTCCATCGTTGGCAATCTTATGCAAGTCGATGATATGTGTACCGATGGCTACGTCATTCACCTTGTCCGAATCACGGAGCTGGATCTTCATTCTCTTACAGAGTGGCGGAAACAGTTCCGTGAAAATGATTTGCTCATTCCAGATTGGCTCATAGCAGCTCTTTTGTACTGAGGTCTTACCCTGGGCAGAGGAATGGGAAAAAATTATGAATAAGATGTGACGGTGAAACAAAACCAATTGTGGATAGTTCAGGTTGGACTTTTACTCTCTGGACATGAACCATCCACCACTGCCAGACACAATGAAGCATTCTCTTATTAATGTCTTACCTTCTGCCCTGCAAACTGCACTTGAACATAAGGGTCCACCAAGTCTTTATTTTCTCCAATGAAGGCCTTTTTCACGTTGGCCATGATACTGGTGTTCATCTTGGGCAGACCTTCGGCTCTGTAGATCTTTACATAGAATCGGGCCCACTGCCTCTCTGAAGGTACTCCTTCTGGCAGCAGCAGATTGCTGGAGAAGCAGGTGATGGCGTACAGGATTCAACCAAGCGAAGTACAGGCACTCCTCACTAAACACCCAAGTTCCTATGACTAGGTCATTAAACGAATCGGTCAGTAAGTGAGGAGTCTTCGCTTACCGATACTTCGAACATACTGTGCTGGTAGTAAGCTTGTGTCAACCATCTTTAGATAATGTTTTAATATCACCTTTGCAGCATTTATAACATTTTCGTATATTTATAAATGTTTATACAATAGTGTACTATATATTGTAATAAACAAAATAGAGGAAATCAGCTCTAATATACATCACATTATAATTATTGATGAAATATATAGTCTTGGAGATTGCAAAGGCTAGTGCAGTGACTACTGACTGACCACGGGAGCGAGTCTGAGACTGAAACTGAGAAAGGGAGATGTGAGAGGAGATGCTTGACGGTGAGACACCACGCTGCTATTTCCACATCGCTCATACTGCGTACAATAGTGACTGGTCAGAGAGCTGGTTGTAAATCCACACAGTCGTTAAACAGGTAGGTCGTTACGTGAGGAGTGTCTGCAATTCCAATTTTCCAACCTCCAAATCAAGTACAGGACACTTAACATCATTAGAGCGACCGATTTCTATGTGCATGTGTTCAACGTGTTCCTGCATCGGCATTATAGCAAATTTTAGCTGGTACCATAACATGAGGCAAAAATGAACATAATGCAGATACGTTTAAGACCTATTTCTCTGTTTTCTTTTGGCTGGGTACTTACCCTTCTATGTCAGCCTCTTCCTCTCTCTCGTTGGTCTTGTGGGGGGTTTTGATGGTATCGCCCTTTCCAACCACTGCAATATCCACTTTGACGTAGCCCTTGCAACCAGCTGTGATGTCATCAGGGTCGATAAGATAGGCCCATTTGTGGTAGAACTGATGTTCTGAGGAGGTGCAACAGGCAGAGTCAGCAGCCTTAATTATTACTCAGACTCAGGATTTTTGAAAAAATATCAAATAAGGGATCACTGAGTGTGTGTTTATCATACCAGGCTGTGAATATATTGTGCCAACATCCATCTTGAAGGTCCCAACCATTGTTCCACTTCGTAGGAGATTTTTTGAATGGATTACCTGTCCGCAAAGGGGAAGTGACACACTCGGCTTTCAAAATACGACTGTCTTACATCAGTATTGTCGAGAGCTGGGAACATTTATTTTCTTTATACGTGGCATACTCACAGAAATTCTCGCTATTTTGTCAAACATGACATCAGGCGGCAGATGGAAGTCAAAGACGAAGTACTGTGAGGAAAGCAGGATGACTGTGAGTTTGCAGGGTGACTGTGAGTGTGCGTAACGGGCGATCGCACTCGTGACGATTTCCCAGGCCCAGTGTCCCAAAGAAGGCACCCGTGAGTATTACAAAGACAATCGAGCAGAATTTCTGCAGCAAACTCACAGATAAGATGCATTAGTACTTATTATAATAAAAAGTTTATAAATACCATAAGATGATATTAGGCTCCAGACCTGCCACGACTTGGTAACTAGGTAAAGTAGTTAGAAAATGGATTGAAGGATGGGTGGATGGATGATTGGATGGGTGGGTGGATGGATGACCTTTTAATTTAAAAACTATGAGGCAAGCATCTATTGTGACAAGGCTCATTAAATAGTCTGTTGCCTTTTGAATAAAATACACTTTCAATATCCTTGTTATTGACTTGAGTTAGAATAAGTTTTGGCTTGTGTGTTTCTTTCACCAGTTTAACATATATTTTGTCCTGGATTTATCTGACAACAAGCTGCTGAAAATTGTCTTTGGCTTTTGGACAAAGTTGCCGTCGTATTCTGGTATCGTGAGGAGATAACCCCCGGAGATCCTGCAGCTCGCCAGGTGAATCCAGGTCGCTCATATCATTGTTATTTTCTGCACTACCGAGGAAAGGGACAAGTGGCTTGCCGGCCTTTCCTGCACCACGGCACCGATCGGCTTGTGAACGTGATGCTGCGTACCTCATTGTAATAGGGGCAGTTTGTCGACTCCTTCATGGACGTATACTTCTTATCATCTCCGATTTCCACACAGACCACGGGATCCATGTTCAAACCCACCAGCTGTCTGGCCTCAATCACCGTGACGCTAATCTGAACAGTTAATGACCATGAATCATTAGGCGTTATTAATCAGCTCATAATATTCCGCTGATGCAATCCTTCTGATTATAGCAAGATACACGTTAATTGCTTTGAATGGGTTTTACGTGTTCCTTACTTGGTAATCCATTGGTCTCCCAGCAACGGGCTCCATTTTGATATCTGGCTTTGACCTGTAGCATATTATCAGCATGAAATTATAAATATTTTGAGAACCTAAAATTCAGTTGTAAACTGAACTCATCAGTAAAAATATTACTTCGGTACTGAAGTTGCACTTTCAGTTCCTTCGAAATTACGACTACTGGCATTTGCGTATGTTTTGTGTTTGGGCCTCAGTGAGGGTGTGTGTAACTTTCACCTTTTATTGGAGACATTGGTCGTGACTGCCGTCACAGAAGCCAAAGAGATGCTGTCTGGATCCACACCTTTTCCCAGATGCATGTCATCCGTCTCCAGAATGGCGGGCTCATCTGAGAATCCCAAACAAAGTGAGACCATGTTTACGGTTTGTTCGTAGACCTGCAGGGGGCGCTGTTGGGGCGCGGCGCCGGTTCTTACCCCCTCCCTTCTTATGGTCGTCCTTGTTCCGCGACTTTCCGAGCTTCATGGTTGGACACGTTCCCTCCTCTGCTCTGTAAAGTGGACAGAAGTGCTATGGTCAGGATTTTGGACCATCGAGAATTCTGTCAAAATCCAAAGGGAAAGGCAGTGAGATGATGCTTCTGAATAAATCAATAAATATAACGAATTAAAGGATGCAGTCTGAGTAAATTAAAGAAAAGTGAGCACGTAGACCATCCTAGTCCTCGGAGACCCCAAACGGTCAATGTTTTTCTGGGAATCACTGGCCTCCGTACTCCCTGGAAAACACTGATGTAGATTTTGTAGAAAGGTGTTCTTAAACCCTTTGAGTCTTCATAATATCAGTAGATACTGGATACATTCCAGTCTATAGTATAACATTGTTAGGTAACACAATTCAAAAAGAAGGTATCCACACCACCTGTGTGAAGTCCTTCTGCCTTTTAGGACAAATTCATGAAGAAATATTCTGCTCTTCGCTCATATGCTTTCCATAACTAAATGATAAACAGTATGGCTCATACAAGCCGCCACAAGAAGATTAATCTGTTGTCATTTATTAAATGTATTTAAATGTAGCATTTGTCTTACTTTTATCTGAATATTCTTGTACTGTAGCACATTCCCACAAATTCAATTTTCTTACTCACACGGCATCATTGCAAATAACTTCTGCGTATTATTAGACTTTCATGTATTTCTGACGGCTGGAAAATTATTTATGCTTTCTAGAGGAGCTTGAATAAAGCTATAAAATCATACGGAACAAAACATATGAAATGAACAAGTTTTGTGCCTAATATACTGAAGAACATCGTCTGATTGCATAAGCATAAGCATGTATAGCTTATGTGAGGCATGCAATCCTATATGTATCATGTTTTTCAGCGCTTTTTTGGCATTAGATGTGCGAAGAAGCTTAGCTTCAAACAACTTGGAAAACATTTAAGTACATGTCAATGCAACAGACTGGCAAAGTCTGCACAAGAAAAATATATAATGGCAGTAAACTGTCCTTAAAATTATACTTTTTAAAATCTTCAAATGCAACCAGTGTTCTCATATGTAGAATCTGCTGCATTTGCTGAAAGACACTGGTAATATATATATATTAGAATTAATTTGCATATTACACAGAATAGAATAGAGTAGAATGTATGGATGTTCAACATTTTGTCAGAAACATAGACACTACATGTCCGAAGAATTTGTTATGGTGAATTGGTTACAGAAAACACAGTTATTAAATATTGAGACAACGTACAAAGCATTAACTTGAGGGGATTTAAAACTGTTTTAGCAATTTCAGCAGTCCTTATTTGGCCCAACTGATTTATTTCTGATAGCATTATCCAATACATTTAAAACAACGAAATAAACATGTTCAAACCTAACACTCACTTTATCTCTAAATTGGCATACTTTAGCGGCTATTTTTCTGGTCAAGCTCCGCGCAATAACCACACAAGTACTCACCAGGCAAAACAAGCCCTGCTTCTTCTTTCTGAGACCTCTCACAAAATAAAAGTCCAGGAAAGTAAATACGGAACTTAAAATGTAAAAGATGCTCTTTCCTCCCCTCAAACAGGCTTCTTACTTTCCCATTTTTTCAGTTTCCATCATAGAAATCCACAGAAGTCCACAAAAGCAAAACTGGCCAAAAAAGTTGGCCGAGCCAGCAAATGGGCTAACGTGATGTGATACGCTAATGCATTGTGTATGAGGCTAAAACTCGAGATCGCAGCATCCCACTGAGCACCGGGAACACGTCATGGAGCGCTGACCCAGCCAGACCCGACTAAATAACGGCGCAGCCCAGCCGCACCGGCGCACTGTTTGCAGGCGCGGCCCGATGCATATTGCGCATGGTTCGAAGGGCTGGGAATTAAAATGAGGCAGATTCCGTGTTCTTGGGTAGTCATGCCAACAAGAGAAGCCAAATAAGAAGAATATTGGTCAGATGATGCCCTTATATGACAACAACTGAACCTAAACACAGATATGCACATTTTTATTGCCAGTATTGTTGTTGTTGTGAAAGATAAATGTACAGCTAATGATATCACTATATGCCATTTTCAGAGAGAGCTGTGAAAGTATTTTCTAGACGTTTCTATAATGGTTGAGTTATATCTGATGGAGTGTCCGCAATTTACTTATAAAAAAAAATAGAATAAGAAGAATCCTGTTGTTGTTAGGTATATTATATTCCAGAGAATAATGAAACAGTTTGGAAGACATTGACAAAGTATCAAATATGCATAATAACATATTTTTGCAAATATTCACAGTGTTTCCTTTTTGATGCCAAATGCAGAACATTGTTGAAAAGGTGGTATGCTTCCGAGCTTTACAGAGTAATTGGAATAAAATGTATTAATACATGGGAAAGATTAAAGATGATCAAAAATTAATAGGAAAAGGCCTGTGTTTATTTGGCTGTGCAGTGAAGGGAGTTAAAGTTTCATTGGAGGGGGGTATTAAGTAGCCTTCCATGCAACTGCTATTATCAGGTAGTGATCAGAGATACCCCATAATGCTAATGACCGAAAACCTTAGGAATGTCATTCTAGAGCCAAATTTATTGGAATCTTTGCAATCAATGAAAAAACATATTATTTCTGCATCAACTCCTTCATTGAAAGTGTATTAAGAACTGAAGGATCTGCCCCTAGTGAATATAAAGGCCTTAAACAGTGCAAGTATCCACAATGTTTAACTTACAGGTCTGTCCACTTCTGAAGATGTCAATGAAACAGAAAATATATTTTCCCCTGAACATAGTTGCAAAATGGATGCCAGTGGATATGGATCAACACTGAAAGCACTCCACAAAGCACTCCCTGTGTGCGTGTGTGTGGTCATGTTTATATTACATTGTGGGGACCCGATGTCCCGACAGTGTGATAAAAACCAGTTATTTTCTACCTCGTGGGGGCATTTTTTAGTCCCCATAAGGATAACCTCAATTTTATAAAAATCTGTCTCTGCAATCAAAAGACTAAATATATTTTGTTTGGTTACTTATGGTTAGGGCTGGGTAGGGGTTAAGGGTGTCATAGTTGGGATCAGGGTTATGCCCATAGGAATGAATGGAGTGTCCCCATATAGATAGGAATACATGATATGTGTGTGTGTGTGTGTGTGTGTGTACAAGACAGAGGAAGCTAATGAATTAATCGCTAGGTACCGTGTGTAGAATTTCGTGTCAGACCATACAAAGGCAAGATGGTCTCAGGTCCCCCCTCTGGCTTTAATTATTGAGATGACGCTGCTCGGTTTTGGACCTCAGTGTTTGTGCTGTGCTCCCTGCTGGTGTGTTGGGTATCTGGATACGTGCAAATTCTCTGCACAAAGAAATTGCGTGTCTCCCACTGAATGAGGCTCTCTAAATGTTTCATTTGAAAAAACGGAAATGGAAAACATGTCCATAATATATTTTGGACCGTCATATGACTTTGTCCCCTCAACTGCTCAGATTAACTGGATAAACTTAATTTTTGATTTGTTGTCTAAGTAACAGGTTGGTATACTTTCTTTTGGCCTAGCAGAGGTTCTGTCGTGACATGAGAACGGTGAGGGACGTCCCAGCGAAGGCCCTTTGGCCCTCATCATATGAAGACTTTCTCTCCGTCTTCAATGCTGGAAAATTCACATCCAAACCTTTAACAATTTAACAGGAAATTCAGACCTATGTTCAGTTCAGTGGATGTAGCCAGGAAGATGGCCAAGGCTGCAATCAGGACAAGCCCAGCCAAAGGGGCGAGCCTGGCCAAAGGGACGAGCCTGGCCAAAGTGAATGGCTGGCAAGTCCTACAGGAGATTCCCTCATTATAGCTCCCTCCAAATCCATTATCAGACCATTACAGTCATAGTTCCAATAAAATCCTTTCCCAGTATGAACCGGTGTACCTTCGAGTTAATTAGCTGAATGACTAAGGTAATGTACTCTGTGCAAATAAAACAATGCCAAGAAAGCTATAGAAATTTGATCATAGTACTTAAATTTTATTTTTTATAAGTACAATAAATTTGTTTTGTATCTTCAAATGAACCAAGTGCTTAACCGCAGATTAATTCATTGAATTAATCTGAATTCCAGTTCCACAGGACCCAGTGGTAATTTTGACAGTTAGAAATGTTCTCATAAGGAATAAGTCCTATGCTTAACGTCAGTTAGCTAATCTCTTCTCCGAGCAGACTCCAGTAGCATGAAAGCGCATCACAAAAGTGACCGGCTCAACCATTCCAATGCAATACAAATTACTCAATGTCCCTTCCCTCCAAAACCTCAAAACATGCACCAAGCCAGTCTTCTCAAAGTCAGACATGCTCCTTGTCCTGGTGCCCAGTCTGGGGTAACAGTGTACTACTACAGATATACATTTTCTGCCTGATAATTTATGCCATACATGCATTATCAGTACAGGTGATTAGATAAGACTTTTGAGAAAACAGAGAAGTATCCCGGCTTCCTTTTAAACACACATCCGAGAAGGAGATTGGCTTCTTGGGGGTGTTAAAAGCAACGGCCTTAACTTACTCTGTTACATGCATTGTGGGAGGTATCGGGCTGAGTAACTGGCATGTTCGTTAATTAAGGTCAGAATCTCTCAGGTGGGTCTCTGCGTCGTTGTCATCTGTCAGGACATCAGACGCCTTCGGGGGGGCCCGTCGGACAGCCCTTTCCGGAATTGGCTGGGGGTCTGCTGGTGCAGCTGACTCAGATGCAATTATGGAGACTGCAGAAAGTGACCATATAAGGTCTAATGTGCAATATGGAGGAAAACACATGCAAACACACAAAAACAGGTTTATTTTTTCAGGATTTTATTAGCAAATGTTATAATGTCTTATGCACATAAAGTTCCTTTATGCCTTAGTCTGGAAAAGTACATTTAAATAATTATATTTCAAATATATTGTGGAATAATGGGCTGGATTTTACTTTAATTTTCCTTTCTGATCTTAATATTAATATTTTGAGTTAGAAATAGACTATTTCAATAGTGCATTAAAATATTAACCACAGGAACACTGGGGTATGTCTTGAAGAGAGACTGTTCATCAGGTTCTGGACCACCTGGGGGGTTTTCAGTTGATAGATATGATATTGTCACAGTAAGGAAGCAGACAGGGCAGGTCAGTAGGCCTATATTCCCATTATCACTGGCTGGGAATATATGTGGATATTGAAACTCGATTGAAATTTCCATTCAACATTCCATCCATAATCCCTCATCCAGTTACCAAAATCCCAAGAAGCATAAAATGCTGTCTGTCACAGAGTATGCAAAACTCAGAATAAAAACATACAGAATAATTCTGCAGAATTTCACATTTCTGGAACATTGGGGGGAAACTTATGTATGCCAATATGACCCACATGAACCAAAAATGTGCAAAGCTCACACCTGAAGGAGATTAATTCTGACTGGAAACCCAGGAACCATGAGACCTGAATAGAGCCATTATAGGTCTTCTGTTCAGTCAATATATATAGGTGGTATAGTAAAGATTAATAAACAGTGAATTAAGAAAGATTGTTTGGGGTTAATAAAGCACATTGTTCTTTGTCAAGGACCAAATATAGCGTATCCTGTTCGATCAAACCCTCCTCCTGATGTCATCTTGTTACTACGGCATCCCAACTGATGTAGGATCTTCCGGTAGCCCTCCAGAATTCACCTGCAACTTTCCAGATGCTAAAAGTAAGATGAATTCCCTAGAATCTTATTATGGGATTATTTCTCTTGTTAATAAATTCTTAAAACACTGAGTGATGCCTGAATGTTTCATATGCTTTAATTTTACTGTAAAACAGGCTTGCATTTACTTCGTTAACTGGACTATCAGAAAGAGGCCCCAGATCAGCATCCCACAGCCGTTTCCACCTTCAGCAAAGACAGAAAGGCATGCTCAGTGGCTGAACTCATCCCCCGGAGACACGATGGACCCCTTAGTACAACCAAGGTGGCACTTGCTACACTGACAGGCAGATTTAATTATTTACCTCCATGTCTCATTTGATACTTCTGGCATCATTAAATTTCATCAGCCCACACTCAAAGCAAATGTGTAATTTATGAGTTGCCGCGTTTCCTTGTACGTTTTTTTTTTTAAACGGAAAATAAAGGGTTAATATTTTGAAACTTTTGAAACAACTGGGCAAGCTACATCAATAAGCTCTATAAATAGAATTCACTGCAGCTACTAAGGCATTTGTGTTGTGCTGAGTTCACTATGAAATGTGCGTATGTCAGTCTTGATGTGAAACTCCGGACTGCAGAAACTGGGTCACTCCTAAGCTGAGATATAAAAACTGATTTTGTCATTTCTACATCTACAGTCGGCTCTTTTTATTAAGCAGTTACGGACAAATCGTCAGTACATACAGTACTACAAGAATAATGCAAATCAATTTACCCTTATATATTTGGATTTTTCTTAGAAGACAAAATTATGATAGACAAGAAAGTGAATAATTTAATCATAAACTTATACCTGCTTTGCTTGCCAAAGACTACCTAGGTAAGAAGTGTATACTTGCATTATTGATGACGGTTGAACAAAAGCCATGTTGCTGTTCTGGTGTTACTGTTTTGTACTCTGAGTAATAGGTTAGTAAACTACCAAAGGAAAATTTTAAGACTTTTGGCCTCGTTATTAAACAAGATGGAGATTAAACATTACAAAGCTTTTGATTCCATTAATAATTAACATCCAATTCATATTAATCTACTATATATTTTTTCATGCATAGTTTAATAACAATTTGGGCATTTGTTAAAAAATAAGTTTAAAAAATGACAATCAAATTCATGTAGCTGTCAATTTTAGTTCGCAAAAATCTTTGGTTGTGAAAGGCAATGGTCCTGACAGAAACAATAGTCCAATTGTTCTGTCTCCTTGAAAGAAGCCCACATGAAAATATCAAGCCTCAAGCATTTACACTAGCCCATTTTTACCATTGCATTCCAGCAGTGCATTTGGGTGACGTTACTGTGAATCAAAAGCAAATATGCAAACAATGTATCAAAAAGCATAACTCCGAACAATTCAAGAGTGTTCGTATGTTTAAGCATGAAAGACAAAAACTGAGGCCATTTATGTTATGTTTTAAGCTATTTACATCGTGCAGCCTGGATGAATATGTATGACTCTGCAACTGAGCCCGCCGGGAGACTGTTTTCGGAAGACCATCTGGGGTAAACTATCCCATGGCTCGATACTCACTGTGCAATCTTATCCTTACTCTGTCTGCAGCTGATGTGGATCGATTACAGGGATCTGTGTCCACCCTAGTGTCTCTGCATGTACGCCACCTGGCAGAAGCGATAGGTATAAGACCCAAGAGTCTCCACCTAACCCAGTAACCCATGCGACTTGCCTACTTTCATCCAAGGGCGTGCGAAAAACTGGCAGGTCATAGATTTAAGAACATTTTATTAAAGTTTTACTGTCTTTTTCATAACCACTAGCAGAGGGCCTATCCCAGGGATGACCAGGTAAGACATACTAGTCTAATGCAGCTGTGGGACCTCAGTTATACCACAAGTAAAACCTTTACCTTACTAGGCCCATATGGATTCTCCCAACTAGTACTGCTACAGTAGAAGTGCATTCTCAGACATAAAATCACAAAATACATTAACCTTTTACAATTTGTGCATCTTACCAGTGAGTTTTAATGGCTATTACAGGACAGCAGGGCAATTTTAAGCATGTTTAATGCTTGTGGCACGTTACTTTTAACTTTTGCAGTTTCTCCAAATTCTTATTAACCCTAAACACGAAAGATTCATTTATATGATAAATCTTATACTATATTAATAATGAATGCAACTTTTAAGGTTTCTTGGCATGTATGTTTTTCACATAATGGTTTATTTAATTAAGTTATATTTGACCGGTGGCAGTTAAAATCTGTATGTACAGCATGAAACTTAACGTACGGTTCCCCCGGAAATCTGTGCTGGATAGCCTGTTTAAAAACTGATGGATGGATGGACAGATGAATGGAATTTTGGGCTACCACACCATCTAGCGGTGTAAATAAAACATTGCGTAAGTACCTAAAATAAATTAAAGAACAACTTTTAATTGATGTTTCGGTTAAAGAAAATTCTATATTTATAATTTTAGCACAGTTCTGGTTTAATATCTTCACCAGATATATAAATCTACCACTGCGACTTGAAATTTCCAACCTAAGATTTCTTCATTTTAGAATTTTCTAACTACCGGATAAGCATTGAACTCTAATTTTACGTACAGCCATTGTGCAATTACATGCTAGTTAACAGCATTTCATATATTCGTGTATTTGTGTATGCAGGAACCCCCCCAAGAAGTTGACACATTATATTATCAATGGCGCCTCCTCCTGTATATACAGGTAACAGGTTGCCCCATTGAAAATCACACATTTCATATAAATATGATTATAGCTCACATATATGAAGAAGTGCATGTGAGGGGGGAAACAAGCGATTAAACCAGGAGGGAATCTTTGGAGAAGGTACAGCATGACTAGGTTGCAGGATAAGATACTCCATGTTAGAGGACCAGAGAGAAGGCGGTTCGTTTGTTCATAGTTACATATTACAGGGAAGTAACACGAATAATTCATGCAAACATGTCTTTGTGTACGCAACCATGTTCAGTATACTGCTTGCAGTATGGATTCCAGTATATTGAAAATCACATCTAGTCTTAACCACAGTAAAACGAACGAAAAAAATAATCGGTAGAATGGACTTCAATTTACAAATCAAAGAACATTCAGTGTCATTTAATTTCAGATGAACGTACGTGCGGCTTTTTTTCGCCCATTCTGATTGGTGCAGAAGTCAGCGTAGGCCCGAATGTCTCGCTTGGTCTCATTGGTGCCGACGTCAGCGTAGGCGAGAATGTTTCGCTTGTTCTCATTGGTAGGTCGAGTAGCTTTGGCGGAAACGTCACGCAAAGGGGCGGGCTCGGGGATACCGTTTGGGAAACCATCGTGACGGCCTGTTTACCTCCGGTCACCCGTTAGGTTTGTGGCTCTGCACCGAGTGTTCGTCCCCCTTCCCGTCGCTGGCTAACGGTGGTCAGCGGATGCGGATACTCAGGTATGTGCCACTGAAGTCCCAATTAATATTATATAAGCACATTTGCTTTGTATAATATCACGCCATGTTGTAACACTGTAAACTTTTAACACACTGTTTTTACAAAACTACTTAAAAAGGACCAGACACGTATAAAGGCTAAATCCATTACATTTAAATGCGGTATTGTGGCCTTATAATATACCGTATATTCTAAGCATCTGCTTAAGCGTCCCGTCTTACCCGCGACGTGGGCTGGCTCGGTGCGCAGGGCATGGCCGCTTTGTGGTTGCACATGTATTTCTGCGAGAATGTTGTAAATATCGACGATTAAAAATAAACTTGGGGATCTTTAAAGTTCCGCATGGTGACAGTTTTCTTTCTTCGAAGATCTCCCTAATTCTTTTTGCTGCTGGTTGGAAAAAAGTACAGAATCATTGGAATAGCTGAATGTTGTTTGCAAGCGTCAAAGTTACATCCAGCGAAATAATCTACTTAATCCTCGTGAAAAAACAACAGTAGATGCAATTTTACTGTATTACAAATATGGGTGCCATCTCATATATCTCTTTTTTCCAGCCGATTCCTGGATGGGAATAATTGAATTTTTATATGCAGTATGAATTTCTTCTTAAGATCCAAAGATGCCAGCTGGTAAGTGCGATTACTCAAAGATTCTGCTTTAATATTTTCCTCTACAAACCTTCGTGTCAGAATATTAGCAAGAACATATAGAATATCAATAAATTAGGAGGAACAATTCCTGTTTTAGTGTTGTTAGTTAAATGTCAAAATACATAAGTATAACTGAAATTTAAAGGAATTTCGCTTTACATTAAAGGCTGTTTGCGCAGTGTCTTCGGGATTTGTAAAGTATGAGAAAGGACACTTCAATCTTTTATTTTGCTCAAGGGGAGAGCGAAGCGAGAGCAAAGACTAAGGCCAGATTTGATGAAGTGCTGAAAAGGTATACCGATCCTCCTTCAGAGAAAAAGAAATTAAAGAGGAAGAGTGCCCAACCAGAAGAGGCTATTGCGGTACGTAGGACCATGTTGCAGGGAGGAGATGCAATTAGGCCCTCGTGTATGTCTTAAATTTGCTTGAGTTTGAGTTCCTGAATTATTTTAGTGAAATGTAGTTCAATTTCCAGACTGAGTGTTTGTGTTTTCCCTCAGCTTGAAACCTTAAAGAAAAACCTTGGCCTTCACAAAAGCACAGAAGATGATGAGAACATCCTCAAGAACACGTACCAGCCTGATCAGAGCAGCCCGCGCTACATCAAGAACAGGCTGCGGGAGAAGGAATTGTCAGAGAAAGTCAACAACGATAGTGTGGCGCCAGAGGGCGGTAAATTGTCCCAGGGCAGGAAGAAGGGCAAGAGGGATCTGCCGATACCCCCGCCCGAAGATGACATCACCCAGGTCATCAGCCGGACCGGTGCAGACGGAACCAGGGCCACTCGGGCCACTGTTCTGAAAGCCGCTCCGGAAGCAGAAGAAGCCCAAGGGAGGAAAACGGGGAACGAAAAGAAAGGGAAAAGGAAGGGAAAGCGGGAGGATGGAGTGCGGGAGCGGGAGGTGGAGGACGAGCTCCTCCAGGAGTACCAGCAGCAGATTGTCCGGGAGGAACAGCGGGCCGGGAAGGCAACATCAAGCAAGAAGCCTTCTGCCAGGAGGAGCAGCCCCGAGCAGGAGGTGACTTTGAACAATGACGCCGAAAGGAGGAAGAAGAAGAAGAAGAAACTGAGGTCTCAGGAGACCGGGGACGATGCCGGGTAAGATGGGGAAAGGGAGGGATGCAGAAGGCCAAAGGCTCCCCAGCCTGTCAACGTTTAATTTTTTTTTTAAATGCTGTCAGTTTTCGAATTTTCCTTCCAAGTACGAAACAAAAACAATCTCTTATATACACTCCTTAGATCCTGCAATTCATTTTTGTTCTCTGCTCCGTAGAGAACATTGTTTTTGCTGATACTTACATTTCTAGTGTTACAGTGCAAACTACTTTCTATGCAAATTCTTGATCAAAAATTCAATTATGTAGTTATGTTGAACAGTTATTTGTATTTATGATATCCGACATTCTGCTTTAACTAGCGAAAATGCATATTATTGATATCAGATATTCTATTTTAACTAGTAAAAATGACAATTCTGGATATTGGATATTCTATTTTAGCTAGTGAGGTTCAAAATGTTTTTCTCATTCATTTCAATGGGAGTTGGAATTTGAACTACTTAAAATTGCTATTTGTGATACAAGTAATCAAATTGTAACTAGTAATAATACATTGTATAATAGAATTTCTGATATCAAGAAGTAGCATTCTAACTAGTTAGAATTGAATTTGTGATATCCTCTAGACATTAATTAAAGCTAAGACGACTTGCCATACAGATGAGTACTTTGTAATCAGGGATGGAAGGTTTTCTGGTCGGGTGTTTTGGATCTGTGAGTTCTGTTCACGTCTTCTGTATCCCAGTCTTTACTGGTAAAAACCCTGTGTATTTTCATTGCTTATCATTTTACTGTTGTGTTGTGTGTTTTTTCATTTTCATTTGTATAGCTCAGGGCTGGAGAGCCAACCTGAGGATGCCGCCAGGAAGCACCTGACCAAAGAGGCGATGGTTTCCTCAAACACGGAGAGGGAGGGGCCAAGGGGACAGGCGATGGATGAGGAAGTGCAGATGGGGAGAAATAGAAAGAGCAAAGCCAAGGGTATGTGCCTCAGTGGCTGGTGTTCACAGTAGTTATAAAAGCTGGAAGATCATGTGTGATTTTCCAATGAATACTCATTTGACTGGTATACAGTTCAGTTTTACTCGTATGGGGAATTTTGACAACATTACATTATGTTCGAATGCTTTACATTATCCTTGTCCAGAGAGCAAGCCAGGGTCAAGCAGCAAGCCAGGGTCAAGCAGCAAGCCAGGGTCAAGCAGCAAGCCAGGGTCAAGCAGCAAGCCAGGGTCAAGCAGGCTCAAGCAGTGGCAAAGGAAAAATACTCCAGAAGGAAGAAACAAAGTCCTGATTTATACGCTCCAATTTAAGCCTGGGTGTACATGCAGAGTCACTGGCGGCAGGGCAGGCAGGAGAGACGTCACTGACGGGAGGGCAGGCAGGAGAGACGTCACTGACGGGAGGGCAGGCAGGAGAGACGTCACTGACGGGAGGGCAGGCAGGAGAGA
>JAODKN010000027.1:16433668-16449199 GCA_026774425.1 Petrocephalus zakoni
CCACCCCCCTGTTCCCCACCCCTATCCGCTTGGTTACCCCCGCCGCCACTCACACACCCCACACCCCCCAGTTTCCATTGTCTTCTTTATCCCCATCAAAACCCCCCCCCCCCCCCCCCCCGTGTGTGCACCTGCTGGCTTTGCCATGTTCCCAAGGGCCAAACTAAGTGTGTACAACATTTATCTTGAATTACACTGGACAGTTTTAAATGATTTACAACCAGTATGAATCTTAAATTGTTTGAGTCACCTGCCAAAGTGAAAGGCACTGGAAGTTGTTGAGTAGAGGGAAGTTATATGTGCATTTGGCTTGGTGACTCCCCACTAGATAAAGTATTTTTATATGTGTGCATTTGTCACCGCACTTGAGTAGCATATTCTGCTTTCCCCCTTATTCTGCTTTACATTTCTTCTGATGCATTCTGTGGGTTGTGCTACATTATTCTGTGTGGTAATAGTCATTTTGTACAGGGTTCAGAAGAAGAAGAAGAAAAAGACGAAGATGAAGTCTGACGCAGCAACAGGACAGCTTCGCTCGGCAGAGTGCGACATCCCCAGCACGTCCCAGGGGACGGCAGTCAGACCTCTCCCAAGGAGAGGGCTATCGAACTCCGCTTTCCAGCACGACAAGTAGCGCTTTCAGGGAAGACCTGCCCAAGACACTCATACACTCACTGCTGTGGGCAGCCACAGACATTTTATTGCACTACTTTTTTTTCCCACTTTTTAGACTGTAGAACCCTACAGTTCACTAAAGGACCTTAGGTGCGAGTGACCTTACAGAGTAAATGCTGTAGCAATTCCTGTCATTTACACTGTACAGTTACAGTGGCTTTCAGTGTTTTTATTGATTAGCAAATATTTTCTATTTATATTTTAAATACAAGTTGAAAATCGACATTGTATTTAATCATCTTAGCAATTTTTTTAAATTACTTGTTTGTTTTCAATTAAATGTGATTTTATTTAAATGTATTTTTTGTAAAAAAAAAAAAAAACTGTAAATTGCTTTGTGTTTCAGAACTGAACACAACAGATATTAGCATTCGTTATGTCAGTATAAGTAGTTTTTCTTCCTTTTTCTTGTATGAAAGACACACTCTCAGTTTTACCTAGTTTCAGCCACCATTTGGAATGAAAAAGTGAATTCTTGCCACTGACAGTGTAATATATTTTGTTTAAATGTTTCTCCAAAGTCAATTCCTTATATTTCACTGAAAAACAATCACAGTACTCAAATAATATAATAAAGGGCATCGCTTATTTTGTACTAGGTCCTAATATCTTGACCCCATCCAGGACGTACCCCAGGCCACTTGGGGTGGGCTCCTAGCCCCTCATAAGTGGTTGGAAGATTAGTGGATGGATTTTTTAAATGATTAAAATTACAAATGCAGACACAATTAGAAACAGTTGTAAACCAAAGACATGTAATTGACAAAACCGACACTGATTTGCTTATTGTAAAAATATATAAAATATAAAAAAGGATATAGCATCACAAAAATAATAATGAACTACGTCCCATCTAAATACCCTCTCCTATACTACCGAGTATGGTCACATATCCATAGCAATAAACACCCCTATACCCATAAGTATTTTTTTTTAGCCCAGTCTAGTTTCCCTGGCAAAAGCACCTTAGATGCCCCGAGGAGACAGACTTGTAGAAGCTATTTCTACCTCCCCTCAGTCATGCACACTTCAGACGATGTCGTCTCAAATGAGTTAGCATGTCTTTCCAGTAACATATCACAGTTCAGTCTTGGTCTTATCAGCTACTCACTTTCCTGTGCTGGTGTAATCTATTGGGAAACAGAACTGTTCCCAATTTTGCGTATCTAACTGAAAATGATGTACTGAATGGCACAGTGAATATGTGTACCATTAGGGCTAATGTTCCAGATTAGTATCGCATCGTGATACTTGTACGTAAGACCCGGGGGGACAAGTAGGAAGTGTACCCCAGTATTTAATTTGGATTAAATCATCCCCAACATTGAGTTGAATTTTGTATTTAAATTGTCCACCCAATATCAAACTTTCCTACTCTGCTTGCGACACCAAAACTTTTAAATGCATATTTCAGAGATGCGCTCATTTCATGTGTTTATCATCATCATCGTCGTCAAAGCTAGTTCATAAGCAGAGCGGCAGACATGAAATATGGCCTTACTTTGGTTTTAAACAACAAAAAGAGTGACTCTGCAAAGCCAACAGCAATACTATGCAAACGATGCTACTAGACGGTAACACACGTAACCTCTCTTGCTCAGCCTGAGTTATATAAAGAACTCAAAAAATCATCAGGTCTGTGTTAACAGATAAGACACGATAGTGATACAATTTAGTGGTTATTACGTTTCATGTTTTTATTTGAAGTTGTTTAGCCTACAATCATATCCCTTTCCTAAGTAAAAAAAATATGTAGGCTAGACTAAATAACGAAAGGAACAAACACAAATCTATCGTGAGGGTATTGGTGACATTTTGTCACAGCGGAGGCCAAATGAATATCAGAATCTATGCATCGAATGGACTTTAATTAGTATGTGCTTATTTCGATGTTAAAACTACTGTTCCTGCTGGTTTAATTCATAAATAAACCTGTTTGTTTCAAAGCATTCTAATATTGTAATGGGAATGTCTTACAGTATTGATTTGGAATTTATGCAGAGGTAGTAAAGCTGGTATCCGTATCATAGTTAAAAAGACTAACTTATGAGTAGACTAAGTAATGAAAATAATGGCCTAAAGTATAAACTCCCAGAAGAAGCAGTGGAGACCAGCAAAGTCTTAGCTGGTTGGTAGATGGTGAGCAGATAGTGAAATGATGGGTGGGTTTTTGCGTCCCTATTTATGCCCCAATTCCACAAACTAATGCACCGCACTTCACTTAACTGTAAAGAAACAGTCCCCAAATATTCACTGTGGCAACACCGCTGGTGAGAACCCTGCCCTCAGTTTCAAGGGGTGAAGTCACAGCTACTGACCAAGCTGTACTAAGTATGAATCTCCAAATGGGGGGGTAGTGGAAACCAAAGATGCAGTACGCAAGAATTCCACTTGAGCTCCCCCCCCCCAGCAATGCACCCAGGGGATGTAAAGAGGTGTCAAAGAATGAGAGCAGAACAGGTTTAAGGGAATGTCAATATTCAAAGCAAAAGTGAAATTTAGGAGAGACACTAGTGATTGTCACCTATATTATAGTGCCATGCTTCAGAGGCCACTAATGATAAGAAAAACACAAGCAGCAGCCATAGCCAGTACGTGCATCTATTGCAGTACAACCTATCCAAAGCAAGAGATAGTGTAAGGCAGGGAACACCACAGCAAGGACACCAGTGCATCATGGGAAGGCAGGGGCAAGCAAAGGGGAAATCGGGGCGAATCCACCAAAAATCTGCAATATTAGCAATTACAAAATGTTTTAGGGACTTTAAGTGGCAGGAACCAGCACAATAAAACTGTGAAAATATATACACGTACGATAAAATTCAAAAATAACTTTATTATGAAATAAGCACTAGTAACTTCTGCTGTAAGTATGTATTACAGAGAGCATTAAATGATCAAATTATCACAGACTTCCCCCTCCAAAGAAATTGCACTAGTGGGGCATGCAAGTGCATCAAGCTGTACCGGTTCTTCTGGCTCTTTGTCTTTTCTGATCTGATCCCCCTGCTCGATCTGATCTCCTTCACCCCACAAGATTCAACTGCCTTTCCCTACAGACTACAGAGCTGAGGTGCAGCGTTTGATCCATAGCTCCGGCCTCCTGGTGTGAGCGAGGTATAGAAAAGCCCTCTACTCTGTGCTAACCGGGAAAGTCACTAAGTAAGAGTAACATGTCTTTTACAAATTTAGAGTCTGGCAGCTGCCCTCTCCTTCCTCTTCTTTTGAACATAAATGTGGGTCTGAAATGTTTGACTTCCAGTACAGGAAATTTTGAATCATACAAAATTTTTGTCAAAAACAATATGAATACTTTACCTTTTATTCTATTTATAAAAATATGAACAGTTCAGCCTTTTCTCCCATACAATGCAGTCCATGTCCAAATTTATGACAAAACTTTAAGGAGCTATCGGAAATGTTATTCATTGTATACACAACGTCATTTTTGGTTGAATTGGCTATTTATCTTTGACATTTACTTTTATTCGGTGTGGTACAGCACTGTGAAAATAATTTCACATCATTATTTTCTAATATTCTTAATGCTTCATTCATAAATACTTAACACTATGTCTGCACACAAGTCAGGATCCAGGTTCCTAGTCCAATGACTGTCAGTCTATTGAAGCATCACTCCTTTCTGCAAGAACAAAACAAGTCAAAGCATTAGCCTCATGCAAAGGTGTATTTTAACTGAGCAAAATGTATCCTTAAATGTCTCCTTAAGGAGTATCGGCTATTTTTAGCAGCATAAATAAAAAAAAATAATCATACCTCGTTTCATTTTTTTCAAAACAGGTGGGCTGTCGGGTTGGAACCCTGTACCTATTTCAGATCCAGTAGATTCCTCTTTAATTAGGTTTGGTTCAAGGTGGAGATTTTGGGACTGAGCATAAAAATAAAATCCTGATAATTAGTTTACTTAATATTAGGTAGAAAAAGACTGTGAGCTCTAAACATGCTAAAGTGCTGAATGCCTGGGCAGGAATTTTATGAGTAGTAATGGGCCAGTGAAAGACAAAATGCATTAAGGTTCTCACCGGCATCTTTGAGGACCCATATTCCATTTCAACAAGATCCAGCACTGGACTAACTGGAGAGGGGTTCGAGAGGGGCATCTCGATTGCCGACTGGTGAACGTTTGCCATTCTGAATTTCAACAAAAAGAGTGTGTCACAAGAGGATCGGGGTAAATCAAGCAATTGGCCTCTACAGTTAGAGTTTAAGCAAATTGCAAACGTAGACGTAGACGAAGCAGAGGACCTTTGGACGCTCCCAACAGCAAGGGATGATGGGGGATGGTCCTGGCTTGTGAACATCTGAAAACAAAGAACCATAAAACACAATACAAATTTCACAAATAATAGTGCTGGTACAGGGAGTTGTATAGGTCTAAAAAAGAAATGCTAGCTAAAATATTACAATTTAACATGAACGTTTCTGTTTAGAAGCATCTGCTATTTTTGCTTTGACTTTTTCAGTTATAGTTGCATTATTAATCCGAACGTTTGGGCAGTGCTGTAGCTCCTGTCACCTCTCAGTTCATAGGCTTGACTTACGGCTGCGTTCCATGTCTGGGAGGAAAACGCCTCACATGACCCAAAGAGGACTTTTGTGAATTTGTGTCTGTATGTTTCATTTAACGAATCCTTGTTAGGTGGGTTTGGGCCCCGCAATGGACTGGCATCCCATCCAGGGTGTAACCTGCCATATCTCCAGTGTTACTAGGGATTTGCTGGCTATGAATTTTGTATTCAAAGTGGATGCAGAAAATAGATGGATGAAGTGAATGAATTTAAAAAAAATGATGATGTGGAATGCAGAATTGGAACGCAAAGTTAAGTGTTTTTGTCATGCAGAAAATTTTCACTAATGATTGAGTATTGTATTGCACTTTGAGCTGCTGTTTTTAAAGAAGGATTACACTGTAATTTTGTTTTGAGCAAAAAGTGCTTAGGCTTCTGGCTCCCAGCTGATGCATTTTATTTGTATGAAGCTGGATTTGTAATATGTGGAAATTATGATTTTGAAGTAAAAAAAAAAAATCATTCATTCATTCATTAAGCTTGTGTCATCTTACACCTTCCAAACCGGATAAGTCTCAGAAGAGGGATTATCGAAGGGGAAACATACAGAGTCGATGGAAGAGTCCATGTTCTTGGGCAGGGAAGGCCGGCCGACGGCATGGCCGCTGCAGTGGATGTCGTCCATGCTCCGAACGGACGACGCGCTCTCCTCTGGAAGGCAGCCGAAATCCAGAGGCGAAGCTGGAACATCCCACCAGTGCGGGAAGCCGAGGGAGGAGGCCGTCACTCCCTCCCCATGAGTCCGTGTGCCATCGAGAATGGTCACCCTGTTCCACTCTGGGTAGTTATTCATCTGTCTCTGAAGAGATGATACCAAAAACTACTAAGTTACTACACTGGGGCAATTCTAAGATTGTTTAGGGTAAGGGTCAACATTACTGTTAACCAATGAAATGTTCTGAATCCATGAGTGACAGGGGAGGGGCCAATCAGCTGGAGCCTGCGGTCCTGTGCCTGTATATGTCCGTTACTACATAAATTTAACCACGAAGAAACATGTATATTCTGTATATTTGACATGCTTCAATCAAAACATACATTAAAACAGAGAGTGAGCACTGGTTGGTGCTTAGCCATCAGAATCCTCCTCCCAAGGCATTCATTTAACACAGGTTTCATTCGCCGGAATCAGGAAGTAGAGCAATATCCCGAAACATGTACAATGTCGAACATTTTAAGGCAAAAAAGTTTCTATTAGTCATCTGTAAGAAAAACAATAATGGGAAAGGCTTTAAAATGTGTAACATGCACTGTCACCAGGTGTGGGAGGAGAACTTCCCCAAAAAAAACGGTGCAAGAATGACTTTTTCAGGAAATCCCCCCACCCCAACCACATGCAACTCCTCTCAAGAGCGTACATAGTCAGTTAATAAGGTCACTAGTGATAAGGAAAGAAGAGCGATCGTGCTTGTACACTAGTGAAGGTACCATATAGGCTGTTAGATGCACTGACCCAAGCCTCCTTAGTCACCATGATGCCACGATGACTTTTTGCCTTCTAACTGAACTGCATTGTGGGTGGTGTTGTGCACTAACACCATAGATGTGTGAATAAAGTAACTCTTATAATTGTGCATGTATAGCTAATGTATGAATAGCATGCATGCTTAGGTAACACATAAATGCCACATATTATATTAAGTTTGAGAAAAGTGCAATATTGTTTCAATAGTGAGTAAGGAAGTGAGTCACATCCAATCACTACAGCTGTTTCATGTTAGGCAAATCAAAAGCAACTACTCCTTATAACCAGGGTCAATGTGCAGATCTTTACACTATTAAATTATCCACTTCTGTTATGATACCTCGCAGCATCGCACCACGGAAGCAAGGTCGCGCAGCGGTCTCTCTCACCGGAAACGCCTGCTGCCACCGGAACTCATTCTCGGCCGACATCAGGATCAGCGCAATCTCCTTGACTCTTTTCTCCTTGTCTGGATCTTCATTGTCATTGTGTCTCTGGAATCAGAGTCGAGGGAGGAAAATGAGCGCCCGGTTGCGGGATGTTGTCATGTATCATCAGGCCAAGCGCTATCCTTAATAAATTAAAGGAAGGTTTGTGTTCCCTTATTTCCGAAAGCATCGGGAGCAAGCAGTGGGGCTCGCGGAGCCTGCTTTTCCTGTCCCTGCCACCCCACCCACATATATATACGTTTTTTGGTCACTTTACATTCAAACAGCCCCATTTTCCCGGTGGGTATGTGCCACACTATCGGTTTAATCCACAAAACTCGTCCTACTTGTATGGCAGCAGTTCCAGGCTGAGGGACGTTGGCGTTCATGTATGCCGCAGCAGGGAAAGGTACCTGGGCGACGAGTCAGAAGTGGGGAGAGGCACAGAGTCAGGCAGCAAACAGATTCTCTAAATAAGCCATCAGACAGAGAGGTCTCGTGTACAGTGTCCAGTCCCAGTATGGTGCATTACCCATGTTGTCTAATAATAAAGGTCAAAGCTGTGCGAAACCTCATGTACATAAAAAACAGAAGTAATAAAACCATAGTTACATATATATTACAAGGGCTGCAAGTGTCACTTAAAAAAAAATCCTTGACTCGATTAATCTTGAAGCGCCAGGCAGCATTTACTGGATGCGGCATGACCGCATCACACACACAACTGAGGTGTAAAATCTGCTGATCTTTCTATGTCTCTGGTCTGTGAGTATGAAAAAAAAGCAGCACTTCAAGTCAGGAACTACAAGCCAAAGTGGCCAAAGGGGCAACAGGGAGTAGTGTCAGAGTCAGGCAGAGTTAAATAAGACTGTATTCTAGCGATAGGACGGAAAAACACACACAGACTTTAAAAGTGTGAAAAACTGGAATGGCGTTTCATTAAGAAGTGATAGGGAAAGAGGAAATGGTGTGGATTGTGATTATCTGTCATTATCAGCAAAAAAAAAAAAAAACAGGGAAAAGTTGATCTTAATGTTAAGTCGATCATGACTGCACTGCTATGCACAAATCAAGCTAACAATCCGAATAAATCATTCTCATTCATGCACGTTGGCATGGTGATGCCTAAAGGGGGGTCTCTGATAGAGCTTGGCTCCAACAAAGAAAAGGTTTTGATGGACACATAACAGAGTGGAGGTCATTTGCGTGATCATACGTGACCACCCAATGTCAGCCAATATCCCTGAGGTACATACCCACAGGCTAACAAGAGGAATATGATGACATCATCAGCACTCCATGCTGAGAAATCAAGGAAACATTTGGAAAGCCAAAAAGCCTGATAATTACTAGACAGCAATCTCAAACACCATGGCTTGCTGTTCACATGTAGCATAACTCTCTTGTAATTTGTACTGTACCTGGGGCATTCATTGGAATGCTCAGCCTAGCTGCACTTAATGCCTATTCAACACCACGACAGCGCTTTCATTTGTGATTTGCTGTTAGACAAAAATATAGGTCATATAGGTTCTTCAGATTAACTGTGTCGAAAACTTATTATTACTAATAAATCAATGGGAGACACACTTTACCCGTTTTGGTCCTGGACTGTGATAGAAATCAATGGGTGACTGCGAGAGGAACTTCAGTGCTGAAGGGTAATGAGCAAAACCAGCTAGATGGTCGACTTTGGTGTAGCTTAGAGTTGCGTGCAGCAGGTCAGTTTTGGTCAAGGGTTGCAGATAACCCTCCTGCTCAACCTTTCGGCGCATGGTAGAATTCCAGTGGTTCTTGATAGCATTATCAGTTCTGTGCAATAAAAATGTATAATTTAAAAAAAAAAAGATTAAAGTTACTTCCATATCCACTGCCAAAACGAATATCTTGATCTCAGATTTCAGTACGATCTTCAAGCAATACCACATTATAATAACCTTAATTAGACTAAAGTACCACAGGTAAGGAGTTCAATCAAAGAACAATGCATCTTCTGTGGTGCATTTCCTTGTAGCTAAATGTATGCTCTTGTTGTGATAGAATATTTTCAGAAATGTTTCCCTACAACAAAATATTTCACCCTTATAACAATGGGACAGAGCTATTTCCTGCTGAAGTCCAATAGCTGCAGCATGTTGCCCACCTTCCAGGCAGCAGTTTGGCGATCTCTGCCCATCTGTTCCCCAGTTTCTTATGAGCCTGATAGATGATCTGGTCCTCCTTCTCCGTCCAGGATGTCTTCTTCACTTCAGGATTTAGGTGGTTGTGCCAGCGTTCCCGGCACTGTTTCCCGATACGACCTTTCAGGTACTTTGCTATGATGGACCAGCGCTTGGGGCCATACTTCTGGACAAGTTCGATGACCTGTATGACACATGATGAGCCCATCAATGCCTTTGAATTCTGCATGCTTTTAATGAACACTGAGTTGCCAGCAATGTGAACACGCAAACCTTCTTATCTTCTTCTTTCGTCCAGGGACCCTTGATGAGTTCTGGATTCAACACTTTCTGCCATCGGTGCTGGCACTGCACATCTGTGTGGTTCTTTGGGACAAATACAAAGTACAAGTTTTTTTTAGCCCATGCCAACATTTGAAGCACCAGATATGTAAAAACATTTTTCCACTCTCTTCCAATATGGCCACACCCATACCAGTCTTGTGCATTACATGCAGTTTGATTTGAAAAGATTGAAGTAACTTAACACTAGACATAAATATGGTGTAGCCCTGTGCTGGGTGATTAAAAAAATATCAGTGCTGTGTTTTGTTACTCTGCACCTAGTAATAGACACCAAATGAACAAAGATGTTCTCCACACAGTTTTGTGTGTGATGATTATCAATACAGCAATGTAGTTCTTACAGGCATAAAACTTGCAATATGCTTCCAGTTTTGAGATCCATGACTCTCCACAAGCTTCTTTAGTTTTTCATCCTATAGGAGGAACAGCAAAATATGCAGACAGTAATGGTACTAAACGGCCATGGACCACACTATAACGAGCAGATCAGATTAGCACAACAGACAGAACTGGCCTACCTCCTCTATATCAATTCATCCCCACCAGAGTTACACACAAGACCAGACAAATGTGGAGTGGTGTGTATTTTTTTCTTACCTCTTCACGGGTCCACCGAGACCTGCCTAAGTTGGGTCCCCCTCTCTTGGTCCCTGGGACATCATGCTCCAGGCCGTTTAGCGTTTCTTCATCATCGTCCTCACTACTATAAACACTGATCAGCCGGAACGGTGAGGCGTAGGAGAAGCCCACACAGGTGCAGAAACAAAACCGAGAGTGATAACTTGCACATCTTAGACCTAAATCTTAGACCAGCGACGCCATGAAAAAAAATCTACTGTAACGTCTGCGGTTTTTTTTTATACATGCAGGACTGAGTTGTTTTGTGATTTCTGCAAGCTCGTGCTTTTATACGACTAGGCAACAACACGGTAATGATTAGAAATCAGAGTTCGGATCATTCTGGTCAGGATATTAACTTCCTGCACACATGACACGTCCATCCGTCTTCTAACAGTGCATTTCTGCTCTGTATGGGGAAGACACATGGCGTAGTGTTTATGAAATCTCTAGCATAATTCATTCCAGTGCAGGATGCATGCATCGAAGAGATACAGGAAAAAAGTAGAAACATATATGCCCATGTATGCATTTAGTTATCAAGCAGTACTGTCTTCAAACATGTGCAATATTTTTGAATAGTCTTAAGGTTTAGAAATGCATTATAGAATATCATAAATGTATAGGCTACCGACCGAGTTTCCGTGACAGCCATTTCAAAGATAAACTTGCCTGCTTATTAGTCATTTATTCCCTCGTCTTAAAACACGTCCCAGACGCATTTCTGTCCGCAGAGCCAAAACATGCCTTAATAAATAAGCATGGATACAAATCGCAATACCAATTTCGTAAATTCATTAAGTGTAAGAAAGGCTTCAAAAGTACGATTCATCTTCTCTGCAGAAAGCTGCTCCCTGGAAAGGCTGCACGTCATCTCACATTTAACGTTTGACAGTTTAAGTTGTTTTCTTCCCGACCATCCTCATATTTACTGTAAACTTCGCATTAGTTCACAGTATAATAGCAATTGTAACAGGTGTGATTATTTTGCTGCCAAAGAAAATTCAGTTTCCACTGTAAAATAATACTGGAGTTTAATAATTAAACTGTAGCCTATCTAAAACAGTAGTTCCGCTGATATTTTGGAAACCTAATTGAAATAAAGGTTTCCAACTTCCTTCCACGCCGCATACATAAAATGACAGGCAAAGCACCTGCTTCTGCAGACGCCGAAGCGACCCCCAGCGAGCACCCGGACGGAGCCCCGTGCGCGGAGAAGGCGGCCGCGCGGCCGGCGTACCTGCGCCTTGGTCGCTGAGCCATCGTGACATTACGTCGCCGGTGTAGGAGCGGAGTGGGGAGGCGACGCGGCTCGCCTCGCTTTAGGAGTGCGCTGCGAGCGGCTCCCATCGCGGCACAGGGACCTCCCATCCATTCGCACACATCCGCAAGCGAGCATCGCATTCACGCTACCCCCATGCGCTGCAATGACATTTCCAGGTGGGTGGGGGGGGGGGACACGCAGCTTAACCCAGTAACACATAATGCAGCCAAAACAGGATCTCACTGCCAGGCCAGTTTGCAGATTGCAAACACTAAATATCATTGCATAATTTTTGCGCAATTATTGTGGTTCCTGGGTACTTCCCTCCTTAATCACAAACCGCTCTATTTATAGAACCAAAGAGATTTATACAAAGGGCAGCCTGTATCACAACGCCGCAGAACTAGCCGACACACGATAATAAATTTGATATGCAAGTGTCTTAGAGCAGCACTACCACGCCTCACCAAACACATCAAATGCAATATAAAAATTCTCAGTATTGAGGCTTCACCAGCATTGCAATTGCATACATGTGCAACTTGCAGTACACCTTATACATGGGTGCTACACAGAAGCTCGCAATATTAAAAGCCAATATTGTTGGTCATATAATAAATCGAATGTCATCTGGAGCACTCACACTCATATCAACATACATTATATTAAAATAAGACGTTTTGCTACTATAGGGAGCATGAGACCCCTGTGTTACACCGCATGTCCACTAGATGGCAGAATGACCGCGTAGGAATTTTTACCATCGCCAACTTCAATTCCATTTGCTGATTTGGGACCGTTTATAAATTCCATGAAAAATCACCCGTAAGATTACGTTGGAAAATGACAAGAGTAGTAGTAAATACAATACCACAAACCTACCGAGTGCCATACAAATGGATTGCCTGGAATATTAAAATTCCCAAATATGCAAAACGTGAGAAAACGTACCACACTGGAACGGGAACACACACTATATATGGACACGAAATTAATTAAGTGGCGTCTCTAAAGTGTCCATAGAATATGACGGTACTTGAGTATGCGCATACGTGTTCCCTGTGATGGATATGCAACCAATCTAGACTATGCCCCAGTCTTGGACCCTATGCAGTCTGCGAGAGACTAGATGGATGATGGATGGATATAAATAATCAACCACTATCAGTCGACATATTTATACTGCTGGGATAAGACCTTGCAGAGATGAGCAGGGTACGCAGCTGGAAGGGATTTTAAAGAGGTTCTTTAAGTCGCCAATAGTGTTTCCTCGGGGACAGTCCAGATAAACCATATAATAAATGAGTAACAGAATCAATGAGCGAATGTCATTTCAGAAGGTAGTGACTCACTATGTCAGGTCACTATTGTGGTTTGAGTGGGAGCGGCCTTAAAAAGTTACACCATTTCTCATTTACCATTAAATCGCAATTAGCAATACGCAAACATTAGCAGAACAACTCTTACCATACATGTCATATTCAAATTTTATACTGTAGGCTACAGAGAAAGCTGATCGTCCAACTTTGGTTGGAATTCTTTTCAAGAATCATGACTCAACTTTACAAAGTATATATCATGTTACAAAGTATGTTGGTTATGATGTATGCCGAGTGACAAACCAATACGCGACGTACTGTGCGCGCAATAGATCGTTTCTAGTGATTCCCTGCAGACTGCAGCATTAACAATTAAGCAAAGACCAATTTACAGTTAATACCTCTCAATTTTCTCCCTTAATATGAACATTTAAATACTGCTAAATTGCATCCACTGTTGTTTATATAGTCTTGACTAAAATTTTCTGCAAAATGAGAAGTTAAACTGACATATCCTTACATAACACTTAATTCTGAAATATATCAGCATCAGCCGTGCTTTACACTGATTTTTTTTTTTTTTTTTACATTTTAGTCAACTGACAAATATTCTTGTTTTACAACAATCTTTATTTCAAATAAGGTGATTGAAATAGACTAGTAACCCATTATAAAATTGATCTACATACCCACAATTTCTTTTAAATCAACAGAACTGCCTAGGTCATAAATGCAAAGATGACCGCATAGTCCAAAGGTCGCACAGATTGCTGTATTACAAAATCCCAGGTTGAATAATTTAGAGTGCTATAGCTTATACTGAGACCAACCTGGTATTTCGGAAAAACGCACTACAAGTCAATATATGGAGACCAATAATGCAATCAATATATGAAAGTTTACACATTGTATTCTAGTCAATTTTATGCAAATCTAGATATGAATAATTGTTGATTATACAAGTGGCACCCAGAGCCTCCCACAATGCCGTGCTGTGCCAAAAAAAGTGACAGGAAGTTAACATTAAGTCATGGTCAAATAAATTATAAACTTTTTTTTTTCTTCTTGTAGAAAACACTTTGCTACAGTACTTAAATGTAGTTACTTCATTGCACTTTTAACACATAATACACAAACAACATCGTAAACAACGCTCTTAGTGTTACAAAGTAATTATAAAAAAAAACGACATGCAGCATGAATAAGGACAGTGTCATTTAAATGCCTAGAAATTCTACATTTAGTGGAAGCCATTCCGCTCTTCTGTTGGGGTTCTAGGGAACCGCGGAGTGTCTGATACAGAGGCGGATCCCACTCTCCAGTGGATGTATGTCCAACTCTTTGAGGCCCTTAGACAGGAATATGATCAGATGACCAATGAACTGAAGCACAGAGCAGACAAATAAACTCGCCAAGGCATTCAGGGTACATTAGTTTGTGAAGGTACACACCTCATCCCATAGTAGTGCAAGTTACACTGCCATATACCACATTCAGAGCAATGACATATGTGCCTGAGGGAATGACCAACTGTTAAAGTTAACCTGGCCTAAAGCATGCCTCTGGCTGGAGGCAAGTCAATTTTATCTTAACTTGTAGAACTTCCCTCGACAGAGGTCTTCAACTGCCAGGTTGAAGCTTAAGTTTCAATGTTAAGCCAAAGTTTCTGTTACACAGGCAAAGAAACACAGAAATTCACCAAATACCTAGAAAATAATTAAAGCAGCAAATACATACTTACAGCAAGAAAAAACTCCTCCTTCAATGTTTGAAGAGCCCCCAAAATTCTGATTCTTTGCTACAAAACCTCCAAATGATCGGCCAAAGAATCCCCTTTATGAACAGAATACAGTAATTACGGAGTGGATCGGTGCATTGGGATCAAGAATGCCAAATGTGCAAACAGACAACGCTCACACTCGAGACGACAGCCGTTACATGACAAATGTTATTTGGAGGAGGGGGCAAGCGAAAAAAAAAAAATACAATGAAAGATTGCATCTTGTTAGGCTGCAATTTAACAAGTTATTGTAATTAAGATTAACTTAAATCTAATGTTTTCTATGATTGATAACATCCATCCTTTTTCTGCCTTGCCAGAAACAAATCAGACATAATACGACACAACTTTGTTATTTATATATAAAATAACTACTGGTCCATGATTGTTCTTAGTAGGGATATCACTTTAACAAAATCATAAAACACACACACACAAGAATCAAAAATGGGCAAAAAGGAAACATTTTCCCCCTAAACGTAATGATATTCTATGCTTAGTAAAAGCAGCTGGTCAGGTTGATTGGGTTTGCAGAGTCTTGGTGTACAGTCTAACCCAGCAGGGGATCCCTCTCGCCAGCAGATACCCGCCTCGGGACAGCTGGGGGCGACCTTGGATTAACATACAGCCAAACATGATTGGTGAACTGAACCCCGGAGCAAACGATACATACATACTCAGTCACTGCACGATACACTGATGCACTATGTCATGAATGAAGGAAAATGACTATGCAGGCAGGCTGGAGCTCTTACCTGTTTTTCCATCTTACTTCATATAAGAAATATGCGCCCAGAAGAAATGACTAAAGGGAATTAAAATGTTATTATTAATATCAATAACAATAATAATAATAATATTGACACAG
>JAODKN010000027.1:16470540-16482810 GCA_026774425.1 Petrocephalus zakoni
TTTAACCCATCTGCAGCGCAGAATGACTCAAAATCCCTGAAATGCAGCGTTGAGGTAAGTTCAGGTAAGAAATAGTTTTTGGCTACTCAATTGGGGAAAACAATTTAAAAATCATTAAATCAGAGGAACAGATAAGAGTTTTAATGTATAGTGCGGAACAAATGTTTGGACACACCTACCCCAGGTTCATTTGTACTATTTTCTACATTTTTCAAGTAATTATAAAAACTATAAAATAACTTATATTGAATTATGCACCGACCAAAAAGTATTAAACACATTTTGGGGAGGCAGGTTCAAATCCCTGGGTCGCCAGAGTGATCTCACCATTGGGCCCTTAACCCAAATTGCTTCAGGAACTAGCTGACCCAACTTTCTCCTCTATGCCAGTTTCATGAGGTAGCCTCCTGGGATCCTTCTCCAACCGTCCTGAAGGTGGATCCACATATACGCTGACCACTCAATGGCCACTTTTCCTTCGCTGTTTTGTCAAATACCCCACAAGATGCACAACATTTCACTGCAGCAGAAGAAGTGGGAGATTGCGGTGGAAGGTCAATCTCCCACTGGCCCAGCTGCATGGCACACCTGCTCGGAAGTTCTCCTTGGGATCCACAATAACAAACTCAGGCCGCAGCTTGCTGATTCGCCGGCCCTTCAGGATGGGTACCAGGCCGCCCAGGTACTCCAGGTAGAGGGTGTAGCAGGGCCCGCCCTCATCCGGGCAGTCCTCGGTACGCTTCATGGTGCAGTGGAGCCGCTCATTACCCGCGGTGGGATAGCTGACAAAGTCCCGCATGTTGTTGGGGTCGGGGATGGGCGGCTGGACATACCAAAGATCAGAGTGTGCAAGCACTGTTAGAAAATTACTGCAACAAAATATCTCGCTTGCATGTGATAGACAGACCGCCCCCACCCTCATTGAGGTATAAAATCCCCACATAGTGAGAAATGTGCTAGTATTTCATTTATAAACAGAATTTCAGAATAATATTTACAAAGGATCTGCCCTAGCATTTTTTTGAATGACTAGAATAGAATCATGATACTTTGTCCATCACTGAGTGGAAGCTGAGTACTTTTTACATATCCCACCTTGCTCCTTATGAACCACACACACACACACACACACACGTGTATGTGTATATAAGTATTATGGCTGCATGACATAACAGCAAGCACGATAATTTTGTCCAGACGCCAGCTTTTGGGTACGATGCGGACGTTTAATTATGCCAAAAATTTGGAGGCCAGATTAGTAGCACATCTAAAATATTAATGAGAGGCATATTGTGACGCCCAGAAATTATTAATCAGTATAAGTTCTCTGCTTTATTTATGCAGGTTAGTAACTTTTTTGGCATCACAATACGCTAATGATTAATATTTTAGGCGTACTTGTAATCTTCTTACCAATTTGTAAGCAAAACAGCGTCGGGACAAAGGTGTACGCCATGGTGATTATTACGCATGTGCCATGTAACCGTGACGTGATATTTACACATATAGTTGAGAGCTAGCTGTGGGGTCAGTGTGCTGGGTCGGCCAGCATCCAGCGCCCCAGGAGGAAGTGGAGTTAAGGACCTATCCCGCAATGGGAGTTGTCACTTCCCACAACTACAAATAATCCCTTCTCTCCTGACCAATCATTTCTCTCAATTTTTCTCTTTTCTTCCTCAGAACCTCCCACCAACTGGTGAGCAGCAGCTGAGAGCAGCAGCACGTACCTTAATGGTGGGGATGAAGGCGGTGGTGACGTAGGAGCAGAGGCGGGACGGCATGTTCAGCTTGCTGACGTCTTTCTCCTCCCGCAGGACGCTGGCGATGCCCTGCTGGCACAGCAGCTGTAGGCTGGCCACCCGGTGCTCCACCCGCACCACGTACAGAGCCGGGCCACACGCCAGGAACAGCCGCGAGTCGCGGTGGCCCCAGCACACTGTGGTGATCGGACGCTGAAAGGAGACCCGCAGTGTTGCGATTGGATGTTATATATGTTAATAAACAGGTACGTAAACAGCATCAATGCTACACAGATGTTATGCTACACAGGGGACCACAGATCCATTGAAAAACAGTGCAATTGCTTCTAATTGGGGTAATTCAAACAGTAACTACGCAAAAACCATCCGCAATGCCACCCCTGGTTACAGTAAAATTTTTGTTGATTTGGTAGATGCTTTAGTTCAAGCACCAGTGAGGCAGGTAATACACAAATGATAGCATAGAGCAATATTTCTCGAACCCAGTCCACACTTTTCTTCCCTCCCAGCTCCCTGTCAGACAGTCTACATTTTTGCTCCCTCCCAGTTCCCTGTCAGACAGTCCACATTTTTTGCTCCCTCCCAGGTCCCTGTCAGACAGTCCACATTTTTGCTCCCTCTCAGCTCTCTGCCAGACAGTCCACATTTTTGCTCCCTCCCAGCTCCCTGTCAGACAGTCCACATTTTTGCTCCCTCCCAGCTCCCTGTCAGACAGTCCACATTTTTGCTCCCTCCCAGTTCCCTATCAGACAGTCCACATTTTTTGCTCCCTCCCAGGTCCCTGTCAGACAGTCCACATTTTTGCTCCCTCCCAGCTCCCTGTCACACAGTCCACATTTTTGCTCCCTCCCTGCTCCCTGTCAGACAATCCACATTTTGGCTCCCTCACACCTGCCTACTACAGTGTAGATTCCACTAGGCTGAGCTTCCAATCGAAAAGATGGAGAGACAGACTTACCTGAGCGGGGGTCTCCAGCGTGTAGATGTGCTCACCATGGACATTGTAGAATTTGACAAGGACATTCCTGGCCAAGGATAAGCAGGCCAGGTCTGCAGGGAGGCTGTGTCTCTCCAGTCCAGCCACGGCCAGGAGGTCTCCCTGGGAACACCACTGCACAACTATGTCTGAAACAAAATAAAAAAAAAAAATAGATGCTGCTGGAATGACAACTGGAACGGCAATGTATTCCCCGTCACCCTTCCTCAAATCTAATCCCTACTCTTCGCACATCCCCTCCAACCCCTGCAATCTCTAGGCATAAAATCTTTATTAAAAGACCAACATTGTGAAACTTGTTTCAGTGTAATCAGGTTCATCAGACCTGTGTCTGAGGACACGCTTCTCTATCCTACCACTATGTGTTGCTGCTTCAGTTGCATACAATGTCTCTGCAAAGTTTATAAAAAATCCATTGAATACTTTTCAAGTTATTGCTCTAACAGTCGCATAACCATACATGCTCCTGCCCGAGAAATACAAAAAAATCAAGTGAGTGCTGGCATGTGCTGGAGCCTTATCTGTGAAAAGGAGCCACACCACGTCAGGTGTCATTCCAGGCTGACTAAACATTAATATAATACATCAATAAATACCCAGACTTTAATTAACGAGACACATTTTCAAGAAGACTCAAAAATACTTAATGAAACCCCAAGACAGAACATCATCACCTGCACATCATCACTATTACTGTCAAGCCAGGGTCAATAACATCGAAATATCAACTGGGTCTATTTTTTCCTTACTCGCATAAATGGTGGAATCTTTTTCAGGCGAGATCCAGACATACCCACCTCTCAGCCCCGAGCAGATTGTGGCAGGCGAGAGGTCGTCGTAGTTATTCATCAAATTGATGTTTCCTGACGTGAAGCTGACCGTGAAAAGGGCTTTCTGCGTGTGCGCTGGGAACAGGGTGGACAGCCAGACCACTCAGGAAATTACTACGCGGCCAAGAAACCAATGCAGCACGATTTCTTTCACACAGTGCAAACTCTCACACACATTCCCCAAAGTGATCCAAAGAATTCCCTATTCTTATTTACTTATCTGTGCTTTTTTACCAGATGACTTTATATATTGAATGAAACTACTAAGACGAAGCACCTTCAGTACAACATCAAAAGCCATGTTGGATCAGAACCAGCAGCCTTTTCCCCAGCCAGTCCATTAACTAATATGGCACCTTCTGCTTCAGCATGTTTATAAATGAATTTAAATTGATTTTAAATGCGGGGTGACCTTCTGAGCCCGGCGGCCCGTTATATCGGTACCTTGAGGCTTGGCGTGGTCGTCGGTATCAGTGTCGCTCTCGCTGCTGTCCTCCATGAGGAAGTTCGGGTAGTTCCAGGACATGCTGACGATGCCGTCCAGCTCGTGCAGGAGGACGTGTGCCAGCATGCGCCCGTGACAGTCCATAACGATCACCTGGCCGTCAGCCGTGCCGAAGAGAACCTGTGGTACCACGACCCGCAAACCGCCCAAAGGGGCTTTCAGTGTTACTAGGCCTTGTGTGCATCAATAAGGGAAATCATTATTATTGCATTTTAAAATATATAGATAATTAGAAGGCAGATCCTCATATACAACCATAATCCACAATTTAAGACATTTCACCAAATCACATCACCATGGTATAAAGCAAAATATAATTATGGATTTTCAAAATGTTCTGCATTTTAAGTATTTACGAATAATTAACCATTATCTTTCAATATAGCTATTTCAAAAACATGCACAATGGTAGTACTAAATATACATACATAAACACTATGTTCCTGCTGTATATATCTACGCATATACCTTTTCTCATTAAAATTTAATTAACACTTGGCTCGCTTCTCCAGATCTCTCCACCTCCTCGACGGATGCGTGTCACAGTGCTGACTCGCCTGCTGGTCGTCGGGGGTCCAGATGCCGCACGTGATCTGGCTCTCCAGGTTGATCTCCGAGGACCAGTGCCTCTGGCCGCTGACCGAGCCGACGAGCACGAAGCCGTCCCGGTAGGAGATGAGTGCCTGTGTGCCATCGTGTGACCACGTGAAGTCACTCACCTAAGGGAGAAGAACAGGAACGCTCATAAAAAAATAAATAAATCTGGGATTAATTTTTACAGCTCACATTAAATTTATGTACGAAAAAAAACAAACTGATTTATTCTCGGAATCAGAGGAACTAAAAATACTTCAAGGGTACCTTTCCCGAAGCTTTCTTAATTCCCTCAGAAAATTCATCAGTGTCAAAATATCCAAGGTTCTTATTTAACAACTTTCAAACAACTGACACTGAATCTTCTTACAGCCCCTTTAGTCCCACCAAATCTGTCCTACTTCCTCCCACCCCCCTGCCACACGAAGCCGTCTCCTAACAGCCGTGAAACCGAGCGATTTTATTTCACCTGTGCACCCCGGTCGTTCACTAGCTCCACGGACCAGCGCCCCTCGTACTGGATCCAGACAAATATGCCTCCATCCCGGTCACATGTCGCCAGCTTCTGAAAGGGCTCATTCCAGCGCACCAGCACCACCTAAAACACACACATTCCCCTCCCCATAACTCTCAGCTAAAACTACAGCGCACTGTGTCTATTCCTTATTCATTATCTACTGGCTGACTACTGGCTGACTACTGGCTGACTACTGGCTGACTACTGGCTTACTTTTCAGACCAGTCTTTTCAAATCTGAAAACTTTAATCATGGGCTCAAAGGGTCCAATGGCTGAAACAAAGGTCATACATTTGCGTTTAATGCTTAAAAGACTAACCAGCACTGAAATTCATATTCAGATGTAATCAGAAAGGATTCAACATTCAAATATAAAGTGTTCGTCTTTGATGTGGAAATGTTTTCATCATCTACTGTTAATGAGAGACTGTGGTTTAATGGTGTTAAAAATTACAAAAAAATATATAGTGTATTTTTTTCAACTGTTAGCCAAAGACAGAGTGAAAGTATGAAACATCCATCCATCCATCCATCCATCCATCCATCCATCCATCCATCCGTCTTCTGTCCTAATTAGGGTCACGGCAGTCCAGAGCCTATACCAGAGGCCATGGGCGCATGGCAGGGAACAACCCAGAATGGGGCACCAAGCCATCACAGGGCACACTCACACACCATTCCCTCGCACAGGCACACCCACGGGCAAAGTGGCAACTCCCAATAACCTTAGCATGCTTTTGGACTGGGGGGAAACCAGAGTACCCAGAGGAAGCCCCATGATGACACAGGAAGAACATGCAAACTCCACACACCTGGAACCTGGGCAGAGACTCGAACCCTGGTTGAAACCGAACATTTCATTTCATATAATACACACCAAAATGGCACATCTTAGCTCAGTCACTACATTTCAAAATGTCTCAACCACCGAGTAGATGAGTGGGTTCATGAGGCTGAAAGGCATTTCATGACTTTTTTTTTTTTTTAAATCAACCTCAAGGACAGCTAAAAATAGAGCCAACAAAACCCAGCAGCAGCGACTTTGCCTTGTTTCCAGGCAAAATACACACAGAGGCTGAAACAGGAGCAGGCTTTTTTATCTTCATGTTCATTTAACCTAAGATTCTTTCTGTTCTGCTCCAGAGCAAACCCTCCCCTGAAGGTTTGTGGTCTGTCATTCTGAAAGCTCCCCTTGACAACACATACAGACTGGCCACTGGCCACTGCAGGAACACAGTCAGAGGTGGAACTCGGGAATTTATTGTACTAGTCAAGCAGGTTCAGTTCAGTACGAAATGTAGTCTGAAAATGTTTTCACTAGCAGGTGGGCTACTCTTCAATACACACACACACATATGTACATGTGTGTGTGTATACTGAAGAGTAGCCCACTTGCCAGTGAAAAAAAAAAACACTGCACATTTTGAACGGAACTTCAAAAAATTCCTGAGTTCCACCCCTGACTGTGTGTTCCTGCAGTGGCCAGTGGTCAATATATGACCAATCATCATTTTCCGTTCTGCCCTCAGAACCCTTTTGTGTAAGTAAAGCTCCCATGAGCTCCATCCATCCGCTTATCGCGAGCACGCCCGTGAGGCCTATATGTTCCGCACCAACAAAACGAAGGCAGAAGTCTCACCTCGCTGTTGTGCCCCCTTAGATTGAAGTTGACCCTCTGTGGGGTGTGCCTGTCCCTCCTGCAGTGGCTGGAGGTGAAGGTGACCCCCACGACCCCCCTCCCGTTGCCCGTGGCCAGCCACCCTTCTTCGTAGTACCTCCTCCTGCACACCGGCTTCTCCTTCTCACTCTTGGGTACGCGGCCCTTCCAGGACAGGCACAAGATGTTGGAGTCGCTGCAGAGGATTGGACCATGTTCCAGAGCGGCCAGCATCCCTACTGAATGACCAGACTTGATGTCAGGTAGGAAAAGCGATTGGGTTTAGTGTCAGTACCTTGCAGTGAATTGCGAGCAAAAAAATATGTACAAAATAATTTTACATCTTTTAACAGGTAAATATAGATGAAGATACATGGCACCTGATGTAAGATAAATAACTACTGCATTAGTAGTGTTGGGCGGTATCACAAAAAATTTTATCATGTTATTTTTTAAGATTTTAGCGGTTTTACTGCAGCAGCAAGTTTTTTAAGATTTTTAAGTTTTTTAAGATTTTAGCGGGTACGGCAGCAGCAAGCATTTACATCAATAATGTACGTTCCCAAATGTTTTTTACAAAGGTGTGTTTTTATTAATTATTATAATAATCATTTACATTTAACTAGACAGTATACCCAGCAAGTTTTATTAGATTATTAATGTATATTCAACTCACTTCTCGCTTGGGTATACTGGATAAACCGGTACACCGCCCAGCACTACTGGCAAGCCATCAGGTTGCAAAAATATCACCTATTACATCATATCTTACAGTGCAATGGGGTCAGGTTAGGCATTTTACATCTTCACATTTTTTTCCTGCCATTTTACTCTGAGGGATGTTACTCTTAAGCAAAATCACAAATAACCTAAATTATATCTCCTCGTACTATTAGGAAAATGTGGAAAGCTGACTGACTGATACTGCTTGTTTCACTAAATTAATGCTTTACCCACAAGGTTAGTCACCAACAAAGCAGTTAGCACACAGATAAGATATCGGAGTAACACATTGTAAGTGTACACAGATTGCTCACTTCATGGCTTTCGGACATCCTTAAGTATAAGTCCTCAAATCTTCATTCAAATTTCAGACTGTAGTAAATATCTTCAGCTAATTTTCTGTTCACAGCCATTGAAAGTCAACAATAATTAATGACACAATTAGCCAAGCAAGTCCCATTTGGAGTTGTGTATTATAGGATGCGTCCAGTTCAGCATGTCATTGCGGAGAGCACAGCTGTTTCGTAGGCTTTGAAAATGCATGCATCAGCTTTCCAACCGTGGTGAACTTCCTCCCGTTGACAACATCATTGCCCCAATTCCCAGAAAACTCTGGAAATCCTCAGTCACAAGGAGATCTGTGAACAGAGTACAATATCAACATATAACATTTTTGAAAAATCTACAAATCTGAGAACTGCTTCCCTGGGTGCCTTTGATCAATTTAGGAATTCAGCCATTTTTATTTATTTTTTTTTACAGTGGAAATGTACATATGTTACAGTGCAAGCATGCTAGACAGCCTCCTGAAATACAATTAGGAAAGCATTGCTTTGGACTATTAAACAGGCATTCATGAGTAAGAAAAATAACAGCAGGTACAGCATCCAGTGAGCTGTTTAATGGTGCAGGAACCCGGAATTTCACCCCATAGTTTCACTTACAAGAAGGGATGCCCACTGCTGAATCTGTAAGCAGAGGACTTTAGTCTGTGTTTGTGTTACAAACATCTGTGTTCAAAGTACAGCTTCACAAGCTCTCCGAAACTAAAGCAGCATGAGTTTAGGGCTAATTATTTTAGAGTCACTTTTCTTTTTATTGCGTTTTTAAACTTGTCTCCTCAATAACACAGCCTGCATTAAAACACAAACACCTCAGTGTACTGTGCAGGGGTATAAATGGATATTTGCATTATATTCCTCACATGCATCTTTACCACTGCCACTTATGATTAATTACATGCTGTATAAATCATAATCATAACCCCCACCCCCATAAAATTCCAAAATTATCATCAGAGCCAAGCCTAAAAGCCCCTTTCATCTGACACAGTCTAGATGCTGGTCACCAGCCATTAAATGACAAAAATGCCTTCTCCCTCAAGTAAGTGAACATCCACAAGAGTGTGCATCCCAAAAAAGCCTCACTAACGTCTGTCCTTGGTAGGGTGGATACTGGCAAGGTGGGGCAACTTTTACTTTCTCACTTCAAAAACGTGATGCTAATTATGGATATTAAAGCCCAAGAAATGAGCTTAAGATAACAGACAGAAGCATGACGATACAGAGCATCATATAAATAAACATATAAACATATAAATATCCCAGCTTGGCCCACAGAACCAACATTCATTTTATGTGCCAGGAGAAAAAAAGATTTTTTTTTTCCATTTCAAAATATGAAGACAATAGACTATATTTTATACAATGATGTTGCAATTGTAGATGACCTGCTGCCTATCTGCAGTTTGTACTCCCCAGGTTTCTACAGCTTCTATTTATGATATCTTTATTTTATTATGATAAATCTCAGCAGTCTTGCAGCATTATCATTGAACGTGGAATCTCCTCCTAAGGTCAACTAGCAAGAAAATCCACGATAACAGTGGGGTGTCTGATGACAGGAAGCAATAGAAACGCTTTAAATATCACAAAAATACGCGAGCATTCAAAAACACATTTTCTTAGATTGCTTAAGATATGCTCTAACATCCTATTCTTCCGTCAGATGCAGATTAAACCACCTTAATTCCTATTCACTCAATCACGATGAATTAAGTGCAGACTTTTTCTGCAGGAGTAAATGAAAAACGATTTCGCAGCTTAGGTAACCTGTTACAATAAGCCGCCACTTGCATCTGAAGCCGCAACTTCTTCGGACACAAGTTCATATGCTTAACCATTGCATTGCCTGCTCTACCATTGCCAAGGTTATAATTTACTGCGGTACGCATTAGCACAAAGAACAGCTTAAAAACAATATAGCATGATGATTAAATACAATGCAATTTAATTACAGTAACAGACATTGCAAATTTCATGAAATTAATTAACATCCTATCCAGTCCGCTACATCTAACCCCTGATATAACGCGTCAAGAACGGAATAAATCACTTACTAAACCTTTTAGACCCCATGTTTTAATTCACTAAAAGATCACGGAACATCTGTAATATATACAATGGGTGGGTACCTGGTATCAATTTTGTAAGATGTAAGATTACATCCTAAGAAATTATTCGTTTATACTTCCACTGCTAAATCAGCTGCGTCCTAATGAAAAAAAAAATTGCTATTAGATTTTAAGTACAAGAACTAATTTACATCGCATTTTCATTGAAAGCCATCTGCCTTAATTCCCCACTAATGCCTATGAAAACCGGGAACAGAAAAGCTAGCTAAATTTGTTTATTTCTTCTTTTCTCACTTGCAATATGGGAACTTTGCATTTTTTGGACAAATCACACCAGGAGGAACTGGCTATTGGATAGCGAAGCCTACGATAATGACCGACAACGAGCGATAAGGCTGCAAGTCTGCGCATAATATAAAATCAATCCGCTAGTCAATATGGATAAAGCATTTTTATTATGTAGCCGCTTACCCCTTATCTTTGGGTCCGACGCTCCGCAACTGCGCTTGACTCTGCTGTCACGTGAGAGCCACGTGACTCGCCCGGCAGTGCGGCGTCGACATCGGCTTGCGCAGGCGGCGCGCGGCATCTGCTCACATGGTTCCGAAGGACGGTCCGGCGCTATCTGCCCTGGTTCGATTGTGATTCGGTTTTGCTTGGACCCTATCAAAATGATACTTGATAAAAAAAAAAATGCACATTTAAGGAAATAATGTAACGGGTCTGTGTATCCAGCAGTTAGTTCTTTTTGCAAGCGATTATACTGTCTAATAGTTTATATTCTGAATGAACTGTAAAATGAATGGCACATGTATAACGCAGCCGAGTGGAAGACTCCATACTAGATAAACATGTGTTATTGGAATTAGGATATTCCGGTGCATACGATTCAAATTGTGTAGATTTTTTTTAATTAAAAATAATATGTATGTTGGCTGAGTGAACACACCCTAAAAATAAATATTAATCATAAGAGCACAATAACAGACACACCACCTGTTTTACTGCAATTGCTATTTTAATGATAGTGCCATTTTATTAATATAGTAAAACAGCAGTAATTTTTACAGATATGCCCCTCATTGGGATGCAGCGTGTTAAGCAGTGCTGGTGACGTGTTTATCCCCCGTTAAGGACAAGGACAATTATTGCTTCCCTAAAAGATGGGGCTAGCTGCTGCAATTCTGTCTGGATCTGACAGAATCAGTGTTCGAATGACATGGCCACCACTGGTACATTCTTAGAAGAATTGGTACCAATTTGTACCTTGGCTTGTCACTGGGGCTGTACCCTTAAGGGGCTGCCAATTGTACCATAGCTGTAGGAACATCCCCAAGGTACAAACAACATGAATATGCCCTCAATGTTCCTCAGAGCCCCTTTTCTGTATGGCTATATGACCATTAATGGGGCATGTTATATTAATATGGAAGGTAAAGGCTAATAGTTCCAGTATTGTGTTATAATGCCACTGCAATAATTACTCTTTCAGACCTTTATCCAATCTTGCTGCAAATTTAGTGAAGTGTGCTACACATAATTCCAAAAGTAAGATTGTGTGGAATGGTGTTTGTCTGGATGGTAGGTGCTAACAGCTGAAATACTACACTGAAAAAGCAGATACTTGATTTTATGTTCAAATCAAATACAATATAATGCACCAAAACAACACAAAGTATGGGGACAATACATATTTTGGTTTCAGACAATGTAGATAATCACATATATAGATTATACTGAATATTTGCACATACTAGTGATGAGTATTAGAAGCACAACCACTAAAGGAAAGGCACTCTGCTAAAAAAAAAATACAAACCAATGCTTTGAGCCAATTTTTGAACAGAGACTGCCATCTAGTGGGGTCAAAAATACAGCAAGTGGTTCATGAAGGCTCATTTGACCATGACTAGTCTTTCCTCTAAAACTCCCTTCTGTGAGCATCTGGTGTTGTGGTTATTCCTTCCCCGCCAAATGAGGAGTCTGGAGCCGCTTGTGTAGAATTCCAAATTCCAAGCCTTTATTGCGACCACAGAGGTTACAACCAAGACTGGACACCATGCGTGTGCCTCCAATATTGATTTACAATGATTTTTATACCTTCTCTTATCGTCTAATAATGACTTTGTCACTTAAGCATCATCGTTACTTTAGCCATTCACCATCATTGTTCTCCCCTGATCCACACCCCTTTGTGATAAGTTTGTAAATCATATTTTTTATACTGCTCAATCTCTCAGTAAAAATTAATGGTGGCGCGAGAGCCTTCACTGG
>JAODKN010000027.1:16488361-16503442 GCA_026774425.1 Petrocephalus zakoni
ATTTCTTGTATTATTTAAAAGTTATTTGTCATTTTGCTCCATATTAAAAAAACATGCTGGGGGGGGGGGGGGGTGGAGTCATAGGTCCCCACCAATGTCCAGAGCAAATCTATGCCCATGTCTTGATGTGAAGAGGAACAGACACTCAGCATGTCTTTCAGTGCATCTTGTGTTCTGCTCCAGCAAAGTCACACATCTGTTATAGGGTGCGACAGCCTCTTGCAATATTTGCTATTCTGGACACACAATCAGCTAAGACGAGGGCAGAATTCTGAGGAAGTCTCACGGTTCGTTCCATTTCCTGCCCAGATGTATATACTTCCACTTTTCTCTTCCATTTTCCTACTACGCAGCTTCTTGGCAATTTGTACATGGGCTGACTGTCCAATGGCATTCATGCATGCTCCACCCTTACCCAGTTGCCTAGCGGCTAATGACCACCCTTACCCAGTTAGCTAGCGGCTAATGACCACCCTTACAAAGTTAGCTAGCTGCTAATGACCACCCTTACCCAGTTAGCTATAGCGGCTAATGACCACTCTTGCCCAGTTAGCTAGCGGCTAATGACCACCCTTACCCAGTTAGCTAGCGGCTAATGACCACCCTTACAAAGTTAGCTAGCTGCTAATGACCACCCTTACCCAGTTAGCTATAGCGGCTAATGACCACTCTTGCCCAGTTAGCTAGCGGCTAATGACCACCCTTACCCAGTTAGCTAGCGCCTAATGACTATGTACCCTTGTCCAGTTAGCTAGTAGCTAATGACCACCCTTACCCAGTTAGCTATAGCGGCTAATGACCACCCTTGCCCAGTTAGCCAGCGGCTAATGACCACCCTTACCCAATTAGCTAGTGGCTAATGACTACCCTTACCCAGTTAGCTAGTGGCTAATGACCACCCTTACCCAGTTAGCTAGCGGCTAATGACCACCCTTGCCCAGTTAGCTAGTGGCTAATGACCACCTTTACCCAGTTGCCTAGCGGCTAATGACCACCCTTACCCAGTTAGCTAGCGGCTAATGACCACCCTTACCCAGTTGACAAGCGGCTAATGACCACCCTTACCCAGTCAGCTAGCGGCTAGTGACCATCACTGCTTGTGCAGTTAATAAAAGGACAGGTAATGTTTTGTCGCGCTGTTGCACGCTGTGCACACACAGCACGCTCATTTGTTTCAATTCGTCAGTTGCCACAAGACAACTTAACCACTTGTACATAATAACCTAGCTAATACGTACTCCTACATACTGGTTTTTGTTGCATCAGTCTGCGTCTCCCAGTTAATTTGCGTGTTTCCCCTACAGCTCCGCAACGCCCAGCGCGTGCTCTTTGCGAGCTCGTTCCCGGCTTGTAACCAGCGCGCTCTGCAGTCCAGGGTGAGCATTGGTTACTAGTCATCACGTGACTGATGCAAGACAGATCCCTTTATTTAGCAAAATTGTGATTAATAGTTAAATGTTATTACTGAGGGGCACAGGCGGGACTCCACACGCACACACACATAAATGCCTCAAGAAAAGGGCACCTGGGGTACCCAAGATGAAAGGGGCAGGTGCTCAAGCCCCCTCCGCCCCCCTCTGCACGTGCCTGTTTATGTGCATTTAAATGCATACAGTATTAAACGGGAATACGCGGACGTCAAATATAGCAAGGGCAATTTAATGGCAAAAATATTAATTAATTCTTAATTAATGAGAGCTTTCATTGCCATATGTTAAAAGATAAAAAAGCACACTGAAAAACACATTGAGCCACTAATACACTGGAGAACCAGTAACGGATCAAGTACTTATGAGTGCATATAGTGTCATTAAAATACAGAGACTACCGAATTACAGATCGAGCCGATAGTCTAATAGCTAACACTTCTATATTTCCTCTGCTAGAAGCATCACACAAGTATCATATTATTGTTATTATGCTACTTTTATTTTTTTATTTTGAATATCATTGTTCTTATATTACTGAAACAATAAATGAATAATGTAATATTGGCACAACTGTTGTATTTCGAAATAATATTAGGAAGTTTTAAGTTTTTGCAGAGCAGAATCTGAACAATCACATCTGGACCCACTGTAAGTTGAACTACGGTAAATCGAACTAATGTAGTTCGATCACTATTATGGTACCAACAAAGTACGATGGTTTAGGAAAACAGTCATTTGTTACTTTAAATTAGCATAGTACGATGCAGCGTTAATGCCATCCCCCGTCATTGTACGGGAAACGCAGCCCTGGATAAGTGGATTTCGTGAGGTTTTGTGTAATAGTTTTTAGTAGCCTAAATAACAGTCAGTATTTTCGACGCTGGGTCGCAGTCTTAAACAGAAACAATGCGGACAACTTCCGCAACTCCCCCTTCGCAGACAAAGCCGAAGCATCGGCCCGGGAGCGCTTTCCTCTCATGCTATCACTCTCGATCTCTGCATGGTCTCTCCTCCATCCAAAATATAAAGTGAAAGGTGCGTGCGCCTCAGTGCGATGTTTTCGCCCCAGCATCGTGATTTGCAGACATTTAAGAATTCCTGGAACTATCAGACACAATAACCTTTCGGCTTGTCTCCAATGGCAACAGGAGTAAACAGGGGCGCTGTGCAGTACTGTCCCGTATAGATGTCGCACCGTAAGGGTATGTAGTTATTTCATGCATGCACGGCTTCTGTGTCTCTTTCACGTATAATAAAATAACTATAGGATGGCCGAATGTAAACAGAGGCTCTATTTTGTATACTTACGATCTTAAATGGTGTGTCTGTACTTGGCTTACTGGAGAAATTCGGAAAGACGTGCTTTCTAATGAACTGTTGCTCGCGGGAGTATAGTTATAAAAGCAAATTTAAGTCACCTTATTATAGCTTCATATTTATCTTAAAGGATCGCCGTCCATGTTCTGTGCCGAAGAACTTGTGCAATAAATGTGAAAAGTTAAGCATAATCCCTATTGGCGATTGAAAACGTGAGAACTGTACATTCCTGGAGTAAATACGGTGACCACATTCTAATGTGTAACGCGACTTAAATTTTTTAATTGAATGCAATTGTGCAGTTAACTGTACATACGTATAGTAATTCTACGACTACCAGAGTGTATTCAAGTTTTCCGTCTCTTCATGTGACATTTCTTGATTGTACTTAATAATAGTGTACTTTACAAAATGCGTGTGTCATGCATTATTCAATGTATTCTATCAACAGCAATTGCCAGAGTGTCCAGCAGAGTGTCTGTTGATATCCCTGCTGCGATGCAATAATGTAAAGGAAGATCCCAGCGGAGACTTGGATCACTGCAGCAGACCATTCTCTTTTTACTTTCATATACCCAGTGGAGAAGTCTACGGGTCAAGACACAAGGGTTTCTATTGGTGAATGGAATCCTGGATAATCCAGGAAAGCTGTCCTCTGATTGGTTGTATTGCAGCAATTTTCCACCTGCAAAAAAAAGATCATGATTAACTGAAAGTCCAGTCAAAGGAAGGATACCTTCCCTGGAAAGCAGCCTGGTATGGATATCTCCATAGTCATATAAAGGTAGACATTTATAGGGTGGTACAGTTCCAGGAATAAAGCATGGCTTCACCAAAACACTTTGGCCAATCCCCTATGGACTTTGCCGTTATAATGCAGAAGCTGCAAGGTAAGAGTTTCATTCATTCATTCTTGTATGCGTATTCTTGTGGCCAAAATAGTTCATACCGTGAAATTGCAAAGCTGTTATTTTCTGGGCTTGATAAGTATCGCATCATAATAAATGCTAATCATGATAGCACTAGTGCAGTGCACATTCCTAAATTAAGACTTTCTTGTCAAGCTATTGAATGTGTATTTTCTACTTCCTTCTTGTTGCCTTGGTAGCACAGGGCCCACTGTGATCTCCAGCATCTCAGCTTTCAAAGATTTTTTCTTTCTTTTATTGAAGTTTGGTTCCTAAGAGACTGATTTACCTACAGTGCAACTAAGGGTCTATGAAGCATTTTTTCCTTTGTGGAGGATAGCCGTCATTTTTAAGTTTTGGTTTTCAGATTGTCACGAGGAAGTGAACACAAGCTGAAATCTTGATGATGGAAGTCTTGTGGTGGTCTTGCTTTTTCTGTAACACAAAGACAGAGTTTGCCTAAAATTGCTAATAATGAATTTCAGTAATACATTTATTTTCTTTAGACAACCATTATCTATTGATCTATTGAAATGTCAGATGGTGGGATAATGATAATGAAATGCTTTTACTTTTTTGTGTTCACTTTTAACTTTCCCCATTGGAATTCATTATGGTGTGTAATACCATGTATGAGACCCCTGATCACATCACAGTACAAATCATTACAATTGTTACATAACATTTATCACAGTATAGGCCGTACTGTTTCGTGTGATATATCATCCGATCGTAAGCGCTATGAGCTGGCGCATTTAGCGTACTGGAAACTACTGGAATTGCGAGATTAATTCAAGTAAATGAATTGCTTTTCTGATCCAAGATTCACGACCTCAGACTGAAAGAGCTGTTTGTAGGAGGTGGATACCGATTTATACCTGATACATCTCCTGTCCTTGAGCTTCCCAATCAATACTTGGGTCTGTGATAATGAATAACGTCATTCTTTACAAGGGCACTGCTAACATTTAAGCCGTACTGGCACTACTAGATTGGGGCCTCCGGGCTGTATATTTTTAGCTTATGTATTTTTTTTTATATAAGGTGAACCCTGAACCCTGAACCAATCCTTCCATTTTTGTCAACAAATAATTCATATGGTCTGGGTTCCATTTATTCAAGCACTTCTGTGTGACATCAGACCCCCCCCACTTAACCTGCTGAAAACTTAAAAAGACAGGCTGGCTCTAAAAGATAATGGCTACTCTGGTTCCAGCGGAGTTACCCTTGTGCATTAGTAATAAGCTTATAACTTTCATACAAACTAGGCTTCTGCATTACTTTGAAATCTGACGTCATGTTACCATATATCCAATGCATGATGGGAAAGTGGAATACAGTGTATTTGAAGTATAAAGAAAAACATTAAGAGATTTTCTTTTTAGAAAAGTTCTTCTTTCTTTTTTCTATTGTAAATACAAATAAAAAACATCTAATTCAAATTATTTTCACATAACAATTAGTTTTTTTGGTTAGTGATATTTTGTTAGATTATTAAATAGAATAAACACCCATAAAGATACATTGCACCAAAATATTGGTGTTTAGAAAGTAAAATTGGATCATGATTTTTGTGATATCAGCAGGTCCCTGAACTTACCATTGTATATAAGTTACTATGGCTACTACTCTGAAACAGATGCAGCTGTCAGGAAAAGATAGTATGACCATGCCAGAGTTACTGCTTCCTGTGTGTTTGAGGGAAGACCGTAATTGTTTTCCTGTGGAGCATTTGAGCTATTTTTAATCGTTAATGCAGGTCAGCACAGGGGTTGTGGTATATTAGCGTTCGTTGTGATACTAAGCAGGTCCTATTAGATGCCATGCCTGTAATAGCTTTGAGGTTCACAAAAGATATTGTTCAGAGTATACATTGGGCATTTGAACTGTTGCTCCTATGTTTAATTTATATAAGCAGTTGCCACTGTAATGGCTTATTTAATATAATTATCTATATTATTTAAACATTTAAATTTAAAAATGTTATGTTGATCTGTATGGTGAATTTTCTTGTATTTAGTCAAACTGGATATATTACCTGTCATAAATTTTTCTGTTGAAACTTTCCTTGCCTACACTTAAGCTCACTGTTCCCCGGGCATGCCCAGACTCTTCGGGGGTCAGGCTGGTGTGCACATTCCTTACGGATTAGACCTCCCACTGGCCCACCGTAGTGCAACTATTGGAGATAAGAACCAAACAAACAGTGGAGCAAATTCATTCATATGCAGAGTTCATTCGTACACTTTGGGATTGAAAAGTGCAATGAGTGTCATTTCATCTCTGCTGAGACTCTTTTGGACAGTCATGTACATCATGTATATATACATATATATATATATATATACATACATATATATATATATACACACACACACATATATATATATATACACACACACACACACATATATATATATATATACACACACACACATATATATATATATATATAGCTGGCAGTGACACTGTTGCTGTTTGTGTTACGAATCCACTTTGTCTTGCAGCCGTCGGCTGAGAGTATTGAGGATGTCTGTGGATGTAACATTTGAATGGCTTCAGCGACAGCTGTCGTGGCTTTTAGGCAGGGCTGACAGCCCAATCTGATCTGGGACTGGAATGTGCCTGATCAGTGTTGCTCTTATCAATCACTGACTGTCAGATCCAAGTCCCATTCGTCACCGCTGACCTGCTTGGCTTGAAAAAGCATAGAACGTTGACGCAGAATGATTTTTTTTTAATGGAAATGGCAATTAAATCTGGGTGAAGTAATTTCATTGTTAACCAGGCCCAGACTTAAATGTATTTAATTGCAAATGGAGGGTTAACTGTTGACCTATGTATCTGAGCATTGTTGTGGGATTATTACAAGAAGCTGCTAACTGCTGATTAACAAGAATAACAAGATAAGAATCTGATCGAATCGTATGATATTGTGTGAATACAGAGGTGCTGAAAACGCAGGAGACATTTAGCTCACTTTTTTATATTGAAAAAGCAATTACTATTAATTCCAGGATCGTTGCAGCATATTCGGATTTGAAGTTCCTCTTATATTGAGTTTTATTAAGGCGTCAGGGTTCTAGTTCTCGGTAACAGGGTGGGCCAGGAAGATTTTTGGGGGGGACAATTACATATAACTACAAGGCCAGCCCCCCCCCCGTGAAGCCGGACCCACGTCAGGGGAAGAAGGGTCCTTGCCACTTTGGTATCGGAGGTCTGAAATGCTTGCCATGTCTGGAGGTTTCACTTCCACTTTCAGAACAATGGAGAGCGCCAACCAATGACCATATTCTTTCTTTTTCTTTTGCTGGAAAACAGCTCTACTGTCTAATGAACTGTGGAGTCATTATCATGTCATTTGTAGCAGTGATCCAATGTAATATCCTGTGACCAAGTAAAATGAAGACAAAGTTTGTAGATTATAATATTCTCCAGAAAAGTGCAGCCCCGATTACGTTCCGGGTTTTTCTCATGGATTACAGTTAAACACTACAAATGCTGTAATGAGATTGTCTGTGGGATCAATATCCCAAGCATTCTTGGTGCATAAATAGGAGTATTTTACACATGTGTAAGATTTCTTGAAAATAGGTCGATGCACAGTATATTTATAGCTCAAATCAGACTGTATTACGAGCGATAATAAGCAGTCACAGACGAACACACGCGTAGATGCACACAAATGCAGCGTTTGGCTTTTTCTTTGCAGGCATTGTTCGAACTCCAAGCGTACTGATCTTTGTCTTGAGAAGAAAAAAAATGAAGCAACAGTAACAATTTGTTCTTATGAAAGCAAGGCATCACGATCGCGCCGCAGCCGACCCATGTGAATGATGGGACTTGTGCTGTATTCGTGGGACTGCCCCGTGCCAAAGATGTGACGTCACAGCCCCCCCGCCCGCGTGCCAATTGGCAGGGCGATAGAAATGGATTATTTCTGCAGCCTTTGGAGAGATGCTCAGATCGGGGAGAACAGGGCTTGGGGATGTAGTGGGATCCCAGATAGAGAGGGGCTCGTAAATCTACCCGAGTCTGACGCGTTTGCACTGGGGGGCGGGGGGTGGGGCAGCATCCATCCACATTCAGCAGAGCTGCGTGTCCTCATAGCGAAAGCCGGCGATCAGATCTGCTTTGCTTCCTGAAAGAGAGAGAGAGGGAGAGAGAGAGAGAGAGAGAGAGAGAGAGAGAGAGAGAAAGTGGGGGACAGCTTTCCCGTTTCCTCTCTCTCCCTTCTCCTCCATGGATCTCTGCTCCGCACACTGGCGCACACGCTCGCTCGCATCCCGCAGCACAACATGACACATTACAGGAGGACGGGGGGGTCGATGAAAAGCAGCACGTCCCTCAATCTGGTGACGGGATTTTTCCAGTATCTGCGCGGTAAGTAGGGCAGCATCCTTAAGCATTCAGCTCCGCTGTCCTTGTCGTCCGGGGAGGGTGATGCTATGCTGCGGGGGGGGGAGTCCTGCCGGGTTCGCCGTGCAGCCGCCATGGCCGCGACACTCAGACATGCCAGGGTCGCCGGTGCCCTTAGACAGCCCTTGCTGGCTGTGCCATTAACGCAGCCGTGCCCTCGGACAACTGTTGACGTCCGGCTGCACTGTGGGCTCTGGCAGTTATGTTGCGTTAGGCACTAAAATGGCTTCTGAGCCTCTGATCGTGGATGTGGGTCTGCCCCCATGCAGATGGGACGATGCGTAGTGTGCAAGGTGTCTGCACTAAGTCTCCACCTTCCTTTAAGGTGGTGACATGAAGCAAGCTGTCTTTCTCGCCAGGGAATTCTGAGGGGTGCAGGCCATGTGCCATCAGTATTTAACAATATTACATCCAGAACGTCCTGGTCAAACTACCATTAATATGCAAAACTCAAACTGTCTTTCACCATATGGACATATGCAATGGAACTTTAATTAATTCAGGGCACACATACAGTGATTCCCTGGTACATATATTTTAAGCAATCAGCTTAAAGACATTTGACACTCCAACTAGTGAATTCAGTGGCTTCAGTGATTTTTGTCAGCTGTTTGTTCATTGAAGTGGAAATTGTAATTTTAAATAATTTATTGTCATATTATGGGATGGCTCACAGGTTAGAACGGTAGCTTCACTCCCCTGTGGTTGTAGTTTTAATCCCTAGCTTGATTCTCTGTGTGGATTTTTGCATATTATTCCCATGTGCATGTGAACTCCCTCCCTCTGTCCAAAGGCAAGCAGTTGGATCAGGTTTAATTAGGTTGCTTCCCTAAATTTCCATTAATTTGTGCCATGCATTCCTATCCAGGGCATTCCCTGTCTTGTGCCCTGTTCTTCCTGGGATAGACTTCCTGCTGCATAGAGGGAATAATGAGACAGAATAGGGTGACTTTTTTTAAGGTGGTCTGTGGTGTTTCCTGTAAGTTTAACATATGAATGACTGTATGCCAGAATCAGGTACCCTCTATGAAAAGCAGAGGTTGTGTCATGTGATCTCACAAAAAAAACACTGTGTCAATGTTTTTTAGCCGTGTCATTTACATACCACTAAACGCTGAACATGAAAGTGTAAGTGTTCTTATTGAAGGTCATCAGACCGATTATGTGTCTGGGATTTATGTTTCCTTGTGTGTCTCGTGTCATGATGTGCAATGACTATTTTTATTTGAATTTTAATTTTGAATTTAAATTTATTTCAGTCACATACATTCGTACACTTACATACATATGTGTTAAGTCGACTGAAGCTGTAGCTTATTACAGCCGCCCTTTTTACATAACATTTTCTAATAAGTAGCCCTCTCACTATTTTGAGCGATACAAAAAAACAAAAATGGAAAAAGCAAAGAAGCAAAAGACCAAAAGTTCTGAATGTTCACGCAGTGATGATTAGTTTTATGATTGTTACCAAATTATTTTTAAACATTTACAAAACACGACCAAGTACAAAAAGTTTCAAATGTTGCTACACATTATGATGTTTAGTTTTATGTTCGTTTACCACCTCATTTTTAAACATCTTTTAAAATTTGCATAGTGAAATGCACGTTCATTGGTGCAACTGTTTCTCAAGTTTACCCCACTGACAGATTATGCATCTGTCTTTAATATTTGCCCTCACCCTTGTTTTTTTATTGTCAGATGAGCAAGAAGCCGTACAAAAGAGGACGTTTACGAAATGGATCAACTCACACTTGGCAAAGGTAAGGAAGAATGCCCTCCCACTCTCACGTCTGCTGCTTTATCCCTCATGGATGTAACATATTGGGAATCACTGTGTGGTTTTTTTGCTGACTTTCATTTCAGTGTTTAGTCCATAGTAGGTCCATAATAAAACTTTTTTTCAGTATACTGGTGGTATACGTGCCCTTACTTGCTGTCGTCCGGTGGAGTTTCCCTTCCGTGTGAGTCTGTGTGTGTCTCGTGATTCTCTGGCATCCTGTGCACGGCGTACCCTGCCTCCCGTCCTGTGACTCCTGGGATCGAATCCAGGCTCACTGCCGCCCTGTACAGGAGAAGTGGTTGCAGGAAATGGAAAGGCATGGAAGATTTACTGTATTGAATCTGTTCAGATATATGGATCCCTGACAGCCTGTAGTATTTGTGCCGAATTTTATTGTAATACTTCATGAGTCAGCAGATGTAAAGGAATGTAGCCTTCAGTCACACTGGCAATCAAGGGTAATTTACATGCAGTTTGTGTGTTTTGATACTGACTGGGACTAATTACAACTAAAATGCCGCACTTCTGATCTAAAGGTACCCGGTTTGATCCCTTGACCTGCAAGGTACTGCTCCCCAGGCACTGAATTAGCTGCCCACTGCTACTGAATGTCACAATGTCACCTATGGGTTAAATGCAGTAGACGCATTTTGTTGTTGTGCTGTGGTGTGTCAACAATGACAGTTAATCGCTTCACTCAGTCGTATTTGACCTGTGATTTTATATTCAACACTTATATTGAGTTTATCATCAGGGACGTGCAATATACACAAAAGGTAAGCAACTTGCTAGTTAATGGCAAGGTAAAGCATTGACTGTGTTAAGTGTATCAAAATGGATGAATATGCTTAATGTTTTCGGCTGGCCTCAGAAGGTCTTTTTTTCTTGGGTTAGGAGGTGACCCAGCCTGGTTCTGCCACTGAGAAAGCGAGTTCAGAGTAAATAAAAGTGTAAAAGCCACTTTCAGACTGTTGATAAAGGCGTGCGGTAAACCTTAGCTTTGGGGAAGGTAGATAAGCCTCTCTGGATAAGAGGAGAGCAAACAGGTTAGATGTCATGTCCCATTTTATATCCAATCTACCTTTGGCTTGTTCGGTTATCGGGTTTGTTACTTAGCGGGCTGGCATTGCTTATGAATTGGCAGATTGCCCAGCTATTGAGTTAGGATTTGTAACGGTGTAGGGGTATCATTGTGGTTTAAAAGGCTCTCTTGTACTATAAAGACCGCCATCTCCCACGAGTGGTCTTACTGCTGGTCTTTTTTTGTTCTTTATGGTTGCTTGGGATAAAAACATCATCAGAAGTCTTAAATAAAAATTGAGGATGGACTTCAAAATTGTTGTGCTGTTACCACTAGATGGGGGCACTGCTCAGATTATCAAGTTGTCGACATCCTTAATTTGTAGTATTTAATTAATTTCTCAGATACATAAGAACTTTAAAGCTTTGCTTTTCTCTGGAGCTGTGGGCTGAAATGCCCAGAAATAGTTTGGGGGTAGAAACGCTGTTTTTTTCAGCCTTGTTTTTCGTTGTCTTCAGAAGATATCTAACTGAAACATAAGGAGGAATTATCGGTTACAGGATTCTTCCTGTGAAGCAGACAGGGGTCCAGCACATAGAGATTCGTCGTGTAGGGACCCAGCAGTGTGAAAGCAAAGCAGCGCAAAGGGAAATGAGCGAGATGTGGAAGGGAGCGAAATATTGAAGGGAGCAAAATGTGGAAGGGAGCAAAATGTGGAAAGAAGTGAGATGTGAAAGGGAGCGAAATGTGGAAGGGAGCAAAATGTGGAAAGAAGCGAGATGTGGAAGGGAGCGAAATGTGGAAGGGAGCAAAATGTGGAAAGAAGCGAGATATGGAAGGTTGCGAAATGTAGAATGGAGTGAAATGTGGAAAGGAGCAAAATGTGGAAGGGAGTGAAATGTGGAAAGGAACAAAATGTGAGCAAGCACATTGCCCTGTGGTACAGTACTCTGGGCAAACCATTAGATGGTCGTGTAGAGTTTCATGCTTGTGGCATTCTCTGCATCGTGATGCGAGACGCGTTCGGAGGGGGGGGGGTTGGCTGGAGAGAGCAGGGCTTTCAGGGAGGGAGCAGATGGACAACAAGACGGAAAGGAACAGTTCCCTGTGGGGAGCTGCCTGCAGGTCCAAGGTCCTGGCAGCACTAGGTACTCCATACCTGGAACAGGATCGGTCGTCTCTTGCGACATCATAACTAATATATTAGAACATAGTATAAAAGGGCATTACAGCTCGGCTGCTCATCTGTCTTTAAATAGCAGCCTTTAATTTTAATGCACAAATTATAACTACAGTACGATGTTATGCTGAAATATAGAAAGAATGCATCGATGCTTGTGCTTTTTAAACTAAATAGATGTTTACTGGGTGTCAAGAACATCACATTTACAGGTTCAAGTGGCTTACTACCAAGTCAAGTGGTTTACTTTTACGGTCAATCAATACTTTTCTTCAGAAGGCAGATTTAAACAGGAGTCTCCTATAAATGGGACTTTTTTATTAGGCCTTGTATTTTTAGTCGTATTTTGTTACAGCTCAAGAACTATTAAGACTTTTGTTCCTCACTGTTTCCTGTTAAGGCATTTACTCTTCACGTTTACAAAAAAATGATTGTGCATCTCCCAATGAATTTGTTTGTTTTTTGTGAAATATGTTTGTTAGGCCAGTATTAAACTTTTATTGATTTTTTTAAAATCTTAAAACAGAATAGCTCAGTCAGCATGTTCCTTTATTATACCCTGTGAATGCTTAATTTCTTCATTCAGCTATGAATACGCGCAGATTTCATGGGCACTGTTTAATATGTTTAATACAGGCTTTCAACACACAAAGCCAAGCTCTCAGTATGAAGGATTGACTGACAAAGCCTGGATGGTGACAAACTGGACAGAGCTTTTCCAAATATGAGTCCAAATACAAAAAACGGCATGAAATAATCGCTCATCTCATCATATTACTTTGATATTAACCCCACTACAGCTCCGGAATAAATTAAGAGACCTGCTGGCAGAAGGCTACACTGAGTGGCAGGGTGCTTCTAGGTTTAACGTTTCTAAGACTGCAGTAGATTACACAATGGGAAGCAGGACACACTGGGAATGAACAGAAACCAGCCTGGGAAGCGACTTTCTAATGCCAGGGATGACCATCAACTTATCCAGCAGAGCCTCATGAATCGGAGGATGACATGACCTTCATAAGGAATGGGAAACATTAAGTGGTGTGACATGCATGGATAGGACAGTTAGTATCAGGCTCCTAGAAGCAGGACTGAAGTCCCATAAAGCAGGGGTGCCCAATCTTACCCGCAAAGGGCCGGTGTGTGTGCAGGTTTTCGGGATAACCTTTAGATCAGCTGTTCGAACTCAGGTGTGAGGACTCTTCGGCCAATCAGTCCTCTAATTAGTGATCTAATTATGGAGTTGCAGCGAAAACCCGCATACACACCGGCCCTTTGCGGATAAGATTGGGCACCCCTGCCATAAAGCAAGGAAGAAGGATTAAATTAAAAGGAAACAGAGAAGAACCAGGCTGCAGTATATTTTACACAGAAATGAGTGAAACAAAAAAATGATGCTATGGTCTATGATTTTTTTCGAGGCTGTATGTTCAGAAACATAAACAAACATAACGGACCGAATATAACGTTCCCTATAACATGGCTCATGTGTGCTTACAGGAAGTGATTTCGCTTACGTGTTACAGGCCTTTCCAGTTTTGCTTTCACTCTATAAAAATTAACAGAAAACCTAATTTCCTCTGAAAACCAAGAAGATGTGCCACTTTCTGTCCTTCCCTGTCATCTACCCACCATGGCCAGTCCCTCCAGATGCTAAGCAAACTACATCTGCAGGACACATCCACTGTCTGCACATATCGCCGCTATCTCATGCGTATATGTAAGATATGTTCTTTTCTGAAAATAAAATGATGACATTCTCTAAAATAGTATCTGCCCATTATTTAATGTTTTTTTCTGTTGCAGGAATAGGTTTAGATTAGTATATTTTGCTGAGTGGTACTGCATAAATAATAAATATGCACGCACTCAGACACTATGAGCAGTTTCCAAACTCCAGTTACCTATCCACATGCTTTGGCAATGTGGGTGGACCTGGGAGAAGCCTAAAGCGTTCTGTTTGAAAATGTATTTAAACTTAACTAAGAGCATTGCATTGCTTTCTTAAGCTAACAAAATGTATTTTCATTTCCCTGTCTATGTTCTTTTCATTTAAATAAATGTACAATTACGGCAAAATGTGCCTCAATTACTGTGAGTGATGCTTTTCCAAATATGCTCCTGGGCTCAGGAAGTGAAAAAGTGTTTTTCAGTGTATCGATGTTAGAGTGCCTGAAAGAGCCACGGATGGGTTAACTGCTCCCCTGAACTCGTTTTAAAATTGACTGGCCCTGCGTGGGTGGGCACTCACCCTTAGAGCAAATGCCATCTCTCCACCTCTGGCTAACATGTGCTGGAAGCAATCTGAGATAAATCCTGCTGTGCACCTGATCCCCAGAGCCCATGGCTTTCTTTTTAATGGCACAAAAACTCTAATTGTGTTGCTAGACATCTGTATCCAGGGTTACTAACTTTGGTCAGCTGGCTGGCACGAGATAATCAATTTTTATTACCTTGTAAATAGAATGTAAGGTTTGCAAACTACTACAACGCTTTGATGACGTTTTGTAATGAAATGAAATAGATTTGCTGTAAGACTTCTTGCATGAGAGTCTGAAGGTGTGGGTGTCACACCTGATGCGTGACAGCTGGCAACTCTAGAATCTTGATATACAGGTATTTTGGTGAGTGTAAAGGACTCAGATGATTTTCTGATCATAAGCATTACGTTACTTACATTTTTTTCTGTGTATTGCAGCACAAACCTCCGCTGGTGGTCACTGATCTGTTTGAAGACATCAAGGATGGGTTAAAGTTACTAGCCCTCCTGGAGGTCCTGTCTGGACAGAAACTAGTAAGTTCTGGTGATGCAAAGGAATCTGTTATTGTTATGGAAACGAAAAATACGGAAAAATACGGAAAAATATAACACATCTCTAGAAATCTCCAGTGTTAAGATGAGGAGACCAAACCTGCACACAATATTCTAGGTGTGGTCTCACCAAGGACTTAAACTCCACACACCTAGAGATATACCCCAACATCCTATTGGCCTTTTTAATTGCTTCCCCACACTGGAGAGA
>JAODKN010000027.1:16522548-16538345 GCA_026774425.1 Petrocephalus zakoni
GTTTCAACCAACCAGTTGAGCATAAAGAGTCACAGTCATAGAGTGCTTAACTAGTTGGTTGAAACAAAATCCTGGTTTGGATTTTTACTTTCTGGACCTGAAATTGACACCTCTGGTGTCCACATACTTTTAGCCAAATAGTGTATCTGTAATCAACAAAATGTAAACTGCAGCACGCAACCCATCTTTGTGCCATTTTCGGTTTTATTAATCATATGTTCTTAGCCACCTTGACCAAGCTAGCTTGGCTCCCTGGCTCGTGCAGGATATCCTGCTGATGAAGGGCGAGGGGGAGGTGAAGCTTAATATGGCCATTGGCAAGGGGGAGCAGGCCATGAAGAGCAGTGGTGAAGAAGGAAGGAAGAACATCCAGTGTCAGCTGCAGGGCCTGAAGGATGCCTGGGCTACCACCCTCATGACCTCTATGAGCTGCCACAGGTTTGGTGTTACTTGCCAAAGTTGTACTTAAAGATGTACAGTTTTACCCAAAATGCAATGGTCTGCATGGGACTTCCAATGAATGACGGTCTTTGGGTCACTTCTTGGCTCCGCCCACAGCCGTCTGGAGTGGACTGTAGCCCAGTGGAGCAGCTTCCAGGAGGCCCAGAGTCAGCTGCTGCAGTGGATGGAGTCGGTGGAGCAGGACGTGGGCTCCCCCCTTCCCCTGCAGCCAGGGCCCAAGGAGAAGGCCTCGCAGCTGGACCGGTGCCGCACCACGCTGGCTGAGGTGGAGAGCCAGGCTTCCGCGCTGGCGCGCCTGAAGGAGAAGGCCGTCGAGCTGCACAAGAAGACCGGGAACCAAGCCTTCGGGGAGCAGTCGCGATCGGCGCTCAGCGCGCAGTTTGCTGACATCACCGTCATTGTTAAGGTAACCCTGCTGAGAGTCTCTCGGCACGGGCTGGGTGGAGCTTATTCCTAAGAAGACAAAGCGCAGCGACAGAAAGTTTGCAGAAGGTCTGAGCCTTGTCTAATCAAACAAGCAAATCTCCAAAACTCATTCCAGTTTTTGAGGTGAGCTTGCCAGAAAGTACAAATCCCAACCAAGGTTTTGTTTCAACCAACCAGTTGATTATAAAGAGTCACAGTCACAGAGTGCTCAGCCAGCTTGCTGAAACAGAACCATGGTCTGGATTTGCACTTTCTGGACCTGATTGCTTTTGTGAGTAACTTACTCAGTGCTGTGTGAGGATAAAAGTGCTAGATGCCGACATGAGTGTGATCTGCTGTGTGAGCCATTGATCGCCGTGGCCCCCTGACCATGCCCCCCCCCACCCCCCAACGTGAAGGGACGGGTGAAAGCAATGGAGGAGGTGGTGGAGGAGCACGGTCGGTACCTGGAGGCGGTGCGGGAGTTCAACGACTGGCTGACCTCCGCCAAGGAGGAGCTCCAGCGCTGGGCTGACACCGCGGGTGACTCGGCGCTGCTGCAGAAGAAGCTGGGAAAAGTGCAGGTCAGCTGATCCGGATTCCGGAAGAGGGAGGATGATAGCTGACAGTGGCCAATTGTACTCTTTTTGATTTGGATTCAGGATGATGTCATAAGGCAATTAAAAATAATACATTTGAAAGCCATGACAGCTCAGTTTGTAATTGGCCTTGCGCTTTTAGAGTTTGTTTGAATTTGTTCCCAACTCTCTGTAACTAGATGACGTTTTAAACTGAATTGTCATTTTCTTGCCGAAGTACTCGTCTGTATTCATAAAAGTCATCTAAATCCTTATATTCAAAAGAAAGAAAAATATGACAAACTGGATGTGATGCAGGTGGTGACATGAATTATATTATTAAGCATACAATCAATAGAGAAATACAAAAGACAATCAGTATAATAAAAAAATAAAAATTTGTAAATAAATAAATGTGTAGTCATGCAAATAGCTTCACTTTTTCATCACTGCTTCCCTTTAATGACTGAATCTGCAGCATCTCTGGTAACCGTATAAACTTGGGCTGACAGGAGTTAATCGACTCGAGGCCCCGGGGCAGGGAGCGGCTGACCCGGGCGGAGCAGTGCGGGGCGACTGCGCGGGAGCACACGGCGCCGGCCGGCCGCGAGCTGATGGCGCGGGAAGAGCGCGCCCTGCTGGCTGCCTGGGAACAGTGGGACAGTGACGCGCTGCGGGCCCGCGCCTGCCTAGAAGGCGCCCTCGCGCAGGCGTCCAGGTCCGAGCAGGAGTTCGGCCGGCTGGCTGCGCAGCTGGAGCAGGATCTGCAAGAGATGGGCAGTCAGATCCAGGCCTGGAGAACGAAGCTGAGTCAGGCCGAGGGGGAGGAGGAGGTAGTACAAGGCTGGCAGAGTGCTAAGGTAGGTGTTACAGGCAACCTAGTCTATTATTATAAATTATATTCATGCTCCATTATGACCAATAACGGTTAATGAGTGAACATGCTATAGTAGATGGACAGATTAGTAGTATTTGTTCTACTATTAACCTTGCTATGCAGGAGCTGTTCAACTTATGATAGGCTTACATTCTGGTAGGCGCATCGTAAGATGAGAAATCAGTACGTCAGATATGCATACGATAAATAAATAGGTAAATTAATAACTACTGTCACAGAATAAGAAAATGATGTTGCTGTAACTAATGAAATATCAGTAATTAAAGAGTAAAGAATACAAGTTTCTACTATCATAAAATATACAGAACTGTTGGGTTAAACTGAACAAAAACCTGTATGCTGTCTTGTTAAATACCGTTTGAGACGTTTATGCTCGTGATCATAATGAAAGTTTCTTCGCTCTTACACCAAGTCACAATATCTTAAGTCAAACCATCGTAAAGTGAGGAGCATCTGTACCTAGTTTTATACTAATACAGGTAGTCCAGGACTTGAAAATATCCTAAATCGAGATGGGCTTTGAAACACCAAAAACAGCAATAGTTATCATAAGATTTAAACATTCTAAGTCAAACCATCGTAACTTGGTGTCCATCTGTAATAATCCAGGTGTTTTCTAAAGATTTTTGGCTAATATATGTTTAGTTTAATTTAATCCAATGTTATTTTATTGAATTGGATTCAAAAGATAGAGGAATGTATTTCTACAAATGCGTCTCAGCCCTTTTCTTGAACTGTTTATAATTTCATGGGGTTTTTTTTGTTTTGCATTAGGACACCCTGGAAGGTTTGCAGGAGATGGAACCGATGCTGGACAGCTTAAAGTTACGGTTAAATGATCTCTGCCGCTTCTCCCGAGACCTGGGCACTCAGCTGGAGAGAGTGTCTGCTCTAATTAAAGAGTACAACAGGTAACGCAGAAACCATGGCTTCCTGTGTCAAGTCAAGGCTCTCTTTTTGGCAAGGAAAGCATGTAAAGTCACTGATCTAATACAACCCGGTCCTCAGGGACCCATAGATGGTTCACATTTTTGCTCCCTCCCGGGGAGGGAGCAAAAATGTGGACGGTCTGGGGGTAACCGAGGACCGGGTTGAGACACACTTATGTAATGGATACTGGTCTGGAGTTGCTTGTTATGTAATGCTGTTGTGTAATTCTGGGACTTTCCCTTTCCCCAGTCTTAGCCTGCAGGCCTCCCAAGAGTGCCAAAACAAGGAAAAGCTTCTGGAACAGAGGTTCCGGGCCGCTTTCAAGGACTTCCAGCAGTGGCAGGTCAATGCCAAGATCAACACTGCCAAGTGTTTCGATGTGCCGCAGAACATCCCCGAGGCCTCTACTGCGCTGCAGAAGATTCAGGTACAACATCAGCAGGCTCCTAAAATCAGCATTCAAATGTATAACATTGCCCACTGTACTTCTCCATATAAGGATGATAATTTGATTTTTTTTAACATGCAGCATGGAGACAGCCAAATTAAATCACATTCACATTCAAAATTCCCATTCTGTTAAGTCTTGTTCGCGTGAGACACTGAACACTGGTCACGTCGTCTCTTGGCTTCTGTTGACCCACCGTTCCCTTTCAGGAGTTCCTGAGTGAGAGAGAACAGGGCCAGACAAAACTCAACGTGGTGGCTTTCAGTGGAGAGCAGCTCGGCAGCATCATAGCCAGAGACAGAGTGGAGAGCATCCGAGCCAAAGTGGCCAGTGCCAGAAACGACTGGAAGGCCTTGATGTCCAACTTGCATCAAAGGGAGACAGCCTTACAGGTGCAGATGATCACGTCTAGGGGTGATGCTGACTTTTTAGAGGGGGGGGGGACATAATCATTAGCCAATAATATGTTTTAAATCAGTGAGTGACAGGGGAGGAAGCACTAGCTTTGAGTTGGGGCCAGTGCTCCTGTGGCTCTGCCCCAGTAAATGCACGTCATTGTATCGGCTGTTTCCTTCAGTGTCTTTCTGCTGTGGTCACTAGGCCAACTCCTCCACCATCTCCTTCACATCATCACCGTCGTGTGTATCGCTGTGTCCATGTACCAGGACCTGCAGGCTCAGATGAAGGACTTTGAGGCAAGTGCCGAACCCCTGCAGGAGTGGCTGAATGTGACGGAGGCTGCAGTGCAAGACAGCGGCACCTGCTTGCAGGACCTACCTTCTAAGAAGCAGGAGCTACAGAGGCTTCAGGTATCAAGCTCTACTGGACACTTAACTGAATCCTTAACTGACTGTGAGAAAACTTGTACCAGAGTTGGTTCCTTGACAACGGTATGTTTGTTATGTATTACGTGCGTCACTTTTATACTGCTTTAGACAAAAGTTTCTCCCAAATGAATAAAAAATGTAAGTGTTGCTATAAACAGCCATTTTGTCTGTATAAGTGGCCGACAAATTCAAGTAGCACAGGGCTGGGAGGACAGAATGGGGGTTATCTTTGGGTGTAATAAACCGGGACGAGAGGGGAGAATGGAAGAGACTGGCAGAGAAGGGAATGGACTGTAAAACAGATAAGACAGATGTTGGGTTAACAGATGGCCCTGGGATTAATCAAGCTCTGAACATCTAGCCAGGGCTGTGAGGCGAAGGAGAAGTTTGTTTTATATTATAAATGATTAGGTAGAAGTGAATGTTGGAGCTTAGCACCCACTGTTATCGTTTTAGCAGTATTTTAGACATGGTTATCGTTGTTGTAAGTTGCATCGATTCTTTATGAAATGTGTTTAGCTATTATTAGCATGTTATTTTTTTGCAGGCTATTATTGAAGAATTGGCTTCCCAGGAGTTTCAGCTGAACAAACTGAAGGAGAAGGCTCAGCTGCTGTGGGAGGGCCATGCCGCGGGGAAAGGCTTTATGCACAGAGTGTCCCAGTTATCCGCCCAGTATCTGGCATTAAGCAACTTAACCAAGGTAACTGTCACCAGTTTGAGTTGCTTCTGCCAATGGTTGCTAATATTATCCAGAATCCACTTTTTCAAGGAGACAGGAATTAATTAAGTAAGGGATAAGCTATACGAAAATAACCAATGACAACTTGGTCTAACCTAGTCGGAGTTGATTTATAGTCAGTTAATTTTTTATAAGAAAATGATCTTGACTAGCATTTAATAATCTTCCAGTATGCTCGTAAAGATGCTATCCCGATACTGATAGAACATCAGGTCAGGCTACTCACTGGAAGCGGCAAGTCTGTTAGGTTACCATGGAAACCATCAACAGACTCAACAGGCACTTGCATTCCGAAAACCAAGAAAAATGATGCTAAAAATTACTGCTTATTTATGAGCAAAATGACAGAAAGGTTTTTTGTATTGAGATGTTCAATAAAACTTTAAAACACATTAATAAAGAACTGCCAGAAGTACTTATCCGGTTACATGGAAATAATCGACACCCATGTGACATCTCTGGACCAATAAGAAACCAGTATTCACCAACGCCATGGTATAATCTTTATTTGTGATTCTTTATGAGTAATAAGGCATGTTTATTATGCTTCTGTGTGAATTAATCATGTTCAGTTTTTTATTGTTGTATTTTTACCTTTGAAAGTTTACGAATTCTCAACAGTCGAGATGGCATGGACATAAATGAATGGATGTGTGACTTTTGCCTGGGCAGGAGAAGGCTTCCCGCATGGACAGGCTCGTCACGGAGCACAAGCTCTTCTCCCAGGGTCTTAAGGAGCTGCAGAACTGGATGGCAGACACCGACCACCTGCTTTGCAGCTACTGCAACCCGACTGCAGACAAGAGTGTGCTGGATAGTAGGATGGCCAAGCTGGAGGTAGAAGCAGGACCTCAAACTGCACTGTGCAGATAAACATATCTCAGATACATATTTTAATGCATCTGACATTAGAATTTAGTGCAACACAATATAAGATAGACGGCATCATGCCTAAAATTACTAAATTAAGCTAACAACTAGAACCTGAATATCCAACTATACCTAACTAACAGGTTGTTAGATTACTAATTATTAATTGATTGCTTAAATAATTATGTGATTGATTAGCAATGGCATCCCGACCCATTGGCTATGCTAATCATATGCATTGTGCCTGTTACTCTGCGGCTCTTGCCTCCATTCCAGGCCTTGCTCATGGCTTGGCAGGAGAAGGAGATTCAGCTGAAGATGCTCGTTGGTCGGGGCGAGTCGGTGCAGAAGAACACCTCCCCCGCTGGAATCCCCGTCATCTGCAAGCAGGTCCAGGACCTCAAGGACTCCTGGGACTCCCTGCTCTCTGCCTCCATCCAGTGCAAGAGGTTGGTATCTAAAGGAAGATCAGCCCAGTTAACAACCAAGAGGTTGGTATCTAAAGGAAGAGCAGCCCAGTTAACACCCAAAAGGTTGGAATCTACAGGAGGACCGGCCCAGTTAACACCCAAGAGGCTGGTATCTAAAGAAAGAGCAGCTCAGTTAACACTCAATAAGAAGCTCTCAACCCTCCCACCACCTCTGAGTTTCAAACAGTTAGCCAGTATAAACTTAATTTAATGAATGGATGTTCATTATAGTGTGATAACAGGCAGTGTTATGACTGTGGTGTGCTGTTAAAAGTTCAGGGGTTATTGCTAATTAACTTTCAAACACTTCGGAATTGCTGTTTCAAAGCCTTCTGTAAAAAAATTACTGAATAAAAATACTGCCACTTTTCTTTGTGTTCCTTTGGCAGATGCTAATGAGTCGCGGGTAGTAAGACTGTGGAAAGTTGTAGCTAAATCCAGTGCACAGTGTGGTCTCAGAGCAGTGAAACTCTGGTCGTGATGTGCCATTGCAGTCAGCTAGAGGGCGCCCTGTCCCAGTGGACCAGTTACCAGGAGGATGTGCGGCAGTTTGTGGTCTGGATGGAGCGTGTGGAGGAGAGCCTGCGAACCTCAGACAAGCAGCACTCTGAGATGAGGGACAAATCTGCCAACTTGGGGAAAGCCAAGGTGCACTTCATGCATATCCATCCATCCATCCATCTTCCATAACTGCTTATCCAATACTTAATTAACGTACTTTTTGTAGTCAAACCTTTTTTTTCCTCTAGTAGTTAAGATACCTTAGACACCTCTGGATGTCTGGTCTCCATTTCCATCCCGAAACATGAAAGTCTTTTACTAGCAGTGAGTAAAGGAAGACCAAACGGTGACTGTGTGGCCCCTGCAGCTGCTGTACGAGGACGTGATGAGTCACAGCACTCTGCTGGAGACCATCGCCAAAAAGGGTTCTGGCATGGCGGAGCATTACGTCACCAGGCTGGAGGTTCAGGAGCTGCAGGAGCATTACGCAGCCATCAGGGAGAAATCCAAGGTATCGCCACTTACTCTTCGCCTCCTATAGAGGGAGCACCAATATAACAGTTACAATACTTCTCACCGGCCACTTTTATTTCTGTTTGCCTGTTCTTATGTGACGTTTTTTTACATTTGGTCGGGAATTCGTGCTCCAATGCCGCTGTAATGTATGTTTCTCCTTCGGTTTCGCCCTTCTGACCCAAGACTGCAGTCACGAAGGCGGAGGAACTGGTTCTGGCCCACCAGGAATACCAGCGAAGCCTGCAGGTGTTTGAGGACTGGCTGGAGCAGCACCAGGAGATGCTCGCTAGCTGCTCCCAGCTCGAAGGGGACGTGGAGACCCTGGAGAGCACTTTGCAGAAGCTGCAGGTCAGAACTTGGATTTTGTTCCTTGGCTCTCATAAATAGTACAGAACGCAATTTGTATTTCACTTTGTGATTCTGTATCTAGTGAACATTGAAGTCTGAAGTCCAGCTGTTTTGATTCACATGTGCAAGGAGCTACAGGTGCAGTGCACTGAAGGTCAGGCCTTGCTGAACAGGGTTCTGGAGAACAGGGAGCAGGTCATCCCCTGGGGTGTTCCCCAGACGGAGGACCGGGTTCTGGAGACGCAGCAGCAGGAATGGAAGGCCTACCAGGGCCGACTCACCGAGTCAAGGGCTGAGCTCAACGGCGCCCTCACCAAGCTCAGGCAGATAGAGCAGAAGTTCCAGCACTTGGACAAGTGGCTGAAAGGCATGGAGGGCAAAGGTCAACTACGCAGCAGCCGGCGGTCGGACAGAGAGACCAAGGAAGCCCAGATGCAGATTCTCAAGGTCTGGGCAAAGGATAACCGTATGACGCATGGTGTCAATTCCTTAAAGCTTTAATCTTTGGCAATAATGTCTGCTTTCTAAGAGTTATATTATCTGCTGTCAGAGCTGAACTTTGATTGGACTTTGAATTCAGTTAACATTAATATGCTGTCGACATAAGTCTGCAGTATATTTCTACATGACATGTACGTGCCGTGTGTCATGCTGTGCAGGGCTGGCAGGAGGAGGCTTTGGTGTACCAGGAGGAGGTGGAGGGACTCAGCATCCTGGCCCAACAGGTTCTGGAGGAGACGCATGTCAGTAGCCGTGTCAGCACTCGAGCCGCTCAGCTCACCTCCCGCTACCACGCCCTGGTGCTCCACCTGGCTGTAAGTAAGAGTCTAAAACTTCAGATGGCAGGACATATGTTTTCTGCTGGGCGCTCTTATTATGACATCCCACGTGCTACAGCAGATGAATCAGCCAGGATTTGTTCCGAATTTGTAACATGACCGATATATGACTGTCCGGACTGAAATGTGCTCTGCTGTGCAGGATACCATCAAGCAGCTGGAGGAGGAGGTGTACAGTATTGAGGAGGCCAGTAACATCTTGAGGACCTTCTCTGAGTGGCTCAGTACAGCCCAGGAGAACTTCACAAGTGTGGCTGTCAGCATTGGCGTGGTGGATCGTTTTGCTATGGAGAGAAAGATGAAAAAACTGGAGGTATACCTACTGGACACTCATCATTGTTGTCATTATTACTATCATATAGTTATTTGGATTTTTTCTTGTCCATATTATGATGAAATTGATTTCTTATGGCTCAAAAAGGAATTCAATAAGAATGTCTGTGATTGTAATATTCTGTAATGAAATGTTCTACTGTCTTGTTTAACTATGAGCATGCTTGATTCTTGCACTAAGAGAGCCTACTCCATCGTTTCTTTGAATATCTATATGAAACAGGCTCTTCAGAGTGACATGGAGCTTGGACACACCTACCTCAAGGCCACTTGCGAAAAGACAGGGAGGGCTGCGGCGTTCCTGGAGAAGGAGGAGGAAGAGCGGCTGCGCGTGGACGTGGACACCCAGCTGTCCAGGATGGAAGGCCTGACGGGAATGCTGCGGGCAGAACACGGGGCGCTGGAGAAGAGCTTGCAGCTGTCCAAGGAGTTTCTGGATAAGTACAAAGGCCAGACCCAGTGGCTGGTGGAGACGAAGGCCCTGCTGCACTCGCCTGTGGAGCCCAAGATCGAGCTCTATGAGAAGAAGGCCCAGCTGGCCAAGTACAAGGTGCTGCTTTGCTGATAGCCGTGCTGATTGCTATGCTAACATGCTGGGAGGGATGTGAACACATTCACATCCCTGAACATGGAGATAGATGTTGTTCCAATGGAAAGCTGAATAGATTAGAAAGTCACATGATCAGGCGGCTTAGCATTTGTCTGTTGGTGTGTTAATGTTATTATGACAGTGTTAAGAAGCTACATCTCTCCACAACTGTTAGTATGGACTTGATGATGCCACCTACTGGAAATATGGATGGACTCTAGGAAACTCTCGTTGTCCTCCAACAGACCATCCAGCAGACCGTGGAGTCTCATGAATCAGCAGTCAGGTCTGTAATTGAGAAGGGCGAAGCTCTTCTCGAGAGTGTCCAGGATCCATCCATTAGTGAGAAGATGGAAAAGCTGCAGATAGACTACCACAATCTATGCAACTTGGCCCAGGTAAGAGCTTGGTATGAAGGCCACGTGTTTTAGGGGCATATAAAGGCTGGGGGTGGAGTCTCCATTGAGACAGTGCTGGATTTCAGGCCCAGGTGGAGAGACTGGCTGGACGGGTGAAGGAGCATGAAGCCTACAACAGCCAGCTGCAGGAGGTGGAGAAGTGGCTTCTGCAGATGTCCAGCAGGCTGGTGAACTCCGACTCCATGCACTGTGGTAGCTTAGAGGAAGCGACTCAGCAACTGGCCAGACACAAGGTGATCGCCGCAGGGAAAGGCCTATTGCTGTCACGCCTCTTTGGTCGATATGCACAATGATACTCAACTCAAGTGCCATCTCGTCTCCCTTCTACCTGTCCCTTTCTGCTCACTGCCTGTCACCTTGTCCATCCTCTGTTGCTACGGTTCGAGTTAGTCTGCAGTCATATTATTTGTGATTGTGCTGCATGGGGGGGGTCGGGGGGGGCACTCCCCCTCCCCCGTTATGGATGTATCAGATGCGTCTCTTAACACACAGGGTAATCAAGATGTGGGACCCCCCCCCCCCAAAAGCAAGCATCAAACTCCACTTTTGTTTATCTCTTCCTTCTTTTTTAATTATTACCTCTTGTTTGTTATTTTCTCTATGACGTATCCTTGGTTTGATGAAAGGCGCTATATAAATTGAAATGGTTGTTGTAGTCGTTAATGTTATTGTTATCTATGACCATTACAACAGAAGTATGCAGCAATGTACATTCATTTGCTTTGTTTAGAATGCTTCTTTATGCTGATATCTGATGGTATTCATGCTTGTTATTGCAAAATACGCGATGAAGCAGGGTTGCCCAGTTCGGGTCCTGGAGGGCCAGTCTAACATTGATGATTTGCTGACTTCCCTACTCACACACACCAACTAACTCTGCCGAGCTGGTGAGCAGAACAAGGCGTGTATGAGCTGGGAAGTTAGCCAGCCGTGTTGCAGACACTGGAATGAGTAAAGCTAAAGCTATATCCCACATTATGCAGTTGCTCAGATGGGCTTCTCTAAACCAACATCATTACAGGCAATAATGGAGGAGATCACAGGCTTTGAAGAGCGCTTGGAGAGTCTGAAGGACAGAGGGGAAGACCTGGTTACCAGTTGTGTGGAGCACCTTCAGTCCAAAGTCCAACAGCAGGTCCAGGCCCACCAGCAGGGGACTCGAGACAGCTACGCTGCCATCTGCTGCACGTCCCAACGTGTGAGTGTCCCCCTACCAGCATGGGCTAGGCAGAGTTTCTCTCAGTAACAAGCTGGATTGGAAAAGGTTCATGAGCTGCTTTGAGCACCTCTGCTAGTTCTCTCTACTGTCCACTCCTACAGGTGTTCCAGAGTCTTGACCGAGAGCTACAGAAACACGTAAGTCATCAGGACACGCTGCAGCAGTGCCAGACATGGCTCTGCACAGTCCAGAAGGAGCTGCTACCAAAGACTCCACCCACCTTCAGCCTTCAGGAAGCCCAGAAGCAGGTGATGAAAAACACTATTGAATAAAGCCCTAGTTAGCATCATATTTGTGGTTAACACTTCCTGACATAGACATAAATATGTTTGGGTTTATGGTCATTGTTGCTCATTGCTAATTGTTGCAAATCTTTCTGCTGATGGAGGCAAACCAATGATGTTCATAGTTTGGCATGGATTACTGTAATACAGGGATGAACATGCATTCTGTGTGTACAGTATTATGGGATGTGTAGCATTGTACATGGGTTTCTACCTGTACAGGTGAAGCATTTTCGAGCCCTGCAGGAGCAGGCTAGCACGTATCTGGACTTAGTGTGTTCTGTGTGTGACCTGTCTGATGAAACGGTGAGACGGACAGCAGCAGAAATCCAGCGGACCAAGCTAACGGTGACAATCCCAAGAGTCGGCCGCTTTGCCGCACACATCTCTGGAACTTTGCAACCCTTTCTCAGTACAGGAACAAATATTTCTCTCTGTTTGTCGTAAGTCAGATAGAGGAACGGATGCTGAACTGTCAGGACCTGGCAGATGGTTGGAGGGACATCAAAGAGCAGAAGTCCGAGCTATCCGCTCACTTTCAGGACCTGGAGCAACAGCTGCAGGGTTTCATTCGAAGACCTGCAGAGCTGGAGATGAAGATTGCTCATAACATGCTGGCCCAGGCAAAGGTAGGAGTAGGTCAACTTAATCAATCTACAAATGTTTGGATCGAACAAAGCAGGTTATGGGTATTGAAGGTCTTACAACGCTGAAACTTACAAACTTATTTTAATTTTTAAAGCGTATCAAGTTATATTAGAATGTCTTTCCTATTCTGGTTTTCTTATTGGACAGGAATTTAGCCAGCAGGTGCAGGCTAAGCAAAGCACGCTTACCCACATGATAGAGAGCGTTAGCAGGCTAACGGAAGGCCAGGACTCCTCAGAGCACGCTGAGATCCAGCAGCTTAGCAGCACTTGGCGGGAGCTGTGCCAACGGACCAACCAGATGCTCATCCAGATAGAGGAGGACCTACAGTGGACGAGGGACTATCACGACTGTGTCAGTGCCGTGGAAGTACTGTTCGATCGGGTATCCAAAGAGTGGGACAACCTTGCCAGGTAGGGGCATGATGGGAATTTTTTTCAGGGCTTCCTCATGTTTGGGTCATTTGGGTAGAGTATTGGCACATATCAGACCTTGTACTTGCATTTTAGAACGGACGCGGAGAGTTCGTTTGAACACTTGGAAGCGCTGAAGAACCTCGCAGCCATCCTTGAAGACCAGAAAGGAACTCTTGATGATTTGAAAGAACATAAGCACAAAGTGATTCATCGTCTGAACTTGGATGACAAAGAGCTGGTTAAGGAGCAGATTGGCCACTTTGAGAATCGCTGGGTCCAGCTTGAGAGTCTAATTGCGAAGAATATTGAGGACTCTACACGCACTCTGAAAGACATGAATCAGGTGGAGTCTAAACTGCGAGAGGTCAGAGAATGGGCGGAGGAACAGCATCCGGCGCTTTCTGAGGCCATGAAGATGAGCCCCCCGCCTGAATTTGCTCAGAGCTTCCTTTTTGACCATCTCAGCATCTGTAGTGAGCTGGAGGCTAAGCAGCTGCTCTTGGCTCAGGCGCTGACAGATGCAGACAGGGTGCTAGCCCACCTGGGTTTGTGCGAAAGGCAGCGACTTCAGCAGCTAATCTCGGAAACGCAAGTGGAGATGGAATCTCTGAGCATTAAGATGATTCAGAGGAGGAAGTACCTCAGCAAAGCTTTCACCGAACGGACGCAGTTCCTGTTGGCAGTGAATCAAGCTATTACTTGGGTTCAACAAAATGAGAAGAAGGCATTCGCTGACGAGCACACGGCACTTCTCCCCGATGATCTCACCAAGCAGCTCCGGATGTGTAAAGGAATTCAAAGCAGTCTGAAGGCTTACCAGAGTGAGCTCACCTGTCTCTGGTCCCAAGGCAGGGATCTGATGAAAGATGCCACAGAAGATGAAAAGGCAGAAATTTTGACAAAGTTGCAGGAGCTGCAGAACATTTTTGAGACAGCTCTTCAGAAGTGCTGTCAGAAGGTACAGGAGCAAGAGAAACTGTTGGTATCCAGGAAATATTTCAAACTGGATCTGGAAAGAACCTGTCAGTGGTTAAAACAAGCAGATATTATTACTTTTCCTGAAATAAATTTGATGAATGGAGATGCTGAGCTGTACTCTCAGCTTACAAAGTATGAGGACATATTAGATCAAGCTATGGAATATGAAAATCTCCTTCTAAATGTCCAAAGGACTGGTCAGGAGATACTACCAACTCTCAATGAAGTGGACCACTGTTACCTTGATGAAAAGCTGAATACTCTCCCACAGCAATACAACAGTATTTTGACGCTTGCAAGAGACAAGCAAGAAAAAATTCAGCAGGCAATTGCTGCTCGGAAGGAATACGCCAGTTTTATTGACATAACACACAAAACATTGAAAGGAATCGAGGAGCAGTTCAACAATTTAGGTAGGCAGCCAGTCGGCCTAATGACTGAGGAGATTATTAGTTTGCGAAGTGATTACAAGGACCTTCTTGAAGATTTGACTCATTTGGGACCAGATATTATGGATTTAAACCAGAAGAAGGAAGCTTTCCGCAGTACTGGTCAACCCTGGCGACCAGATGAAATGATCCAAATTGTGAACCTTTGCAACAGCCTGAAAAGGCAAATTGAGCAAAGAATCGAATACTTAGATGATACTTTGGAATCATTTGAGGACCACAAAGCTATGGCTTTGCAACTTGACTCTGAGTTGAAGGCCACCAAGGAACAGCTTGATAAAGTTAATGCAGAGACCCAGTCTGCTGAGGAGAGGCTTAAGAACTATCATGCCCTGGCTGGGAGTCTACAGGGAGCCACATCTCACCTCAAGAGGCTTATGGAGCAGATGGACAACTTTGCTCCTCATGTGGACCAAGCAGCAAACCAGGCTGCCAGACAACAGGTGGTTTTATGGCAAGAGGAACTGCAGTCTTTGCAGTCAGCAGTGGGTGAGCTTATCATAGAATGCGAAAGTAGGTATGTCCAGAGCAAAGACTTCCAGACAGAGGTGAGAAGGACCCTTGATTGGCTTCAGCAGGTTAGAGATGACCTGGGCTGTCCCGTTATTCTGGATGTCAAAGTGGAGAGGGTGCAGGAAGAGATCAGGAAACAACAGATAGTACAGGAAGAGGTACATTCCAGGATGAGGATCGTGGCTGCTCTGAGTAGCAGGGAAACACAGAAATACACCAGTGCAAACGAACTGGTCCCTGCCCATGTGAGTACCAGTATGGAGGAGATGGCAAAGTTGGAAGCAGATGTTCAACTAGCTCTGAACACCAAACAGGCAAGGTTCCGTTCTGTCAGTTTATTCTGTAAATAATATTGCTTTTATTGACTTTTCACTTTTCATATTTTCTCATGAAAACCTTGCCATCTTCCATAACTTTGGCTTCACATCTCCCCTGATCTCCAGATTACTCTTGAGCAAGCTCTTACCTTGTGTCAGAGGTACCACTCCAAAATGCAGTATGCCTGCGAGTGGCTGGAGGATGCCGTCGCCTTCCTGCAGCAGGCTAGCCTGGGCGTGGATGTAGAAAACTATGAGGAGTGCCTCAGGCAGCAGAGCTGCATAATGGCCAGTGAGCAGGACTTCCTCGGGAGTCTGCAGGAGCTCGAGACGCTGCCCCCTCAGCTGGAGAACCTTGTCAACTCCAGCACTAAGGAGCAGCTCAGGCTGAGCGTGGAGTCGGCACAGCAGAGAGGTGTGGAAGTTCGAGATCAGCTGCAGTGCCACCAGGACGTCCTGCACAGGTAGGAAAACGTCTCCCTGTCTTTCATCCATTGTTGTCTATTGATACAAACAAGGTCTCACTCTGACACTGTGCCTCGTTAAATCTACTTCCTTTTCTCGGAAGTTGTGTGGCTCAGTGGAACACATACCAGGAATCGAGGCAGGCAGTGATTGAGATGATGAATGAGGTGGAGACACAGCTGGCAGAGTTCTCCACAGCCAAGGCGTCTACCTGTGAGGAGGCAGAAGATAGGCTCAGGAACCACAAGGTAAAAGGGATTACACAATGTAACACAATTTTTGTTCCTGGCTTCCAAGTGTTATATTTCAGCTGCTTATGTCTAAAGCCTATCG
>JAODKN010000027.1:16538445-16551453 GCA_026774425.1 Petrocephalus zakoni
GCCATAACGGGTTAGGAAAACACACTTTGTACCCAGGAACAAAATAAAAATAAAAATTTGTTACATAGTGTTATCGACCATACAGAAATGAATGACCTCTGGGCTTTTATAATAATCTTATTATTATAAAATCTAATCTTAATAATGCCTTATTCTGCAGTCCTTAGTGGATTTGGTCAGTGGTTTCCATGAGAAGCTGACAGACTTAGAAGAGCAGGCATCCCAGTTGGAGACGGTTGGTAGCGATGCTAGCAAGGCCACCATCAGCCGCTCCATGACCATGGTGTGGCAGCGCTGGACCCGGCTACGTGGCGTGGCCCGGGCGCAGGAAAGGGTGCTGGAGGACACTGCACTCAACTGGAGAAGTTTTAGGGAGAGGGTATGCCTTCTACAACCATTCCAGATGTCTTGTTGCAGTATGTTAGTAGTATATATGTCGATATTATGTTTATATGTCTAAACTGTGTTTATTATTTTCAGATGGAAAAGATGGCAGCTGCTTTGGAGGACTTGCAGGACCGGGTTCCGGAACGGTCTGTGGAAAAGGCCTCCAAGGCAACGCTGCAAGCTCTGTTGGAATACAACGACTCCTTCAGCCAGGAAGTGGAGCACCAGCACTCTTCTCTCGCCCTGCAGCGCCAATATGCCCTTAGTCTGTTCCGTGATTTGGAGGTACCCATGCCTGCAGCCCGGCAAGATGACTTGCCTTGCCTACAGGAGATTACAGCAATGCAGGAGCGTTTTGAGAGGTACTGTGATGACTACTTGAAAGTATTATATATCTTATGGATAGAAAATTATATCTAAAATTAAATCTATATTTGTTGCATGATACAACTAGACAGATCAACATATTCACTAGTACCAAACACTGTCTCGGAGTGCGTCCAGGGTTTCCTGTGTGCTTGTTGGGCTTGTGAGAGCATAAAGCTAAGAGCATATGCCATGTGTTCATAGCCTCCTGCAGCAGGTACGTGATAGCCGAAGAAAAGTCCGGCAAGAGCTGAAGGAGAGAGAGGAAGTGGAGAGGGAGCTTAGCCAAGTGAAATTCTGGATCCAGGATACCCTGGATCTCCTGCTCAGCTCCTCTAGAGACATGGACACACTGCTGCAGGAGCTTGAGGTGACAGATTCTCCCTGCCTCGGACCTTCCCCAGTGGGCCGCTGCTTTGTTTGTGTTCTGGTCTTTCTTCTGTTTGCATGGCTGTCAGTTCGGCTCAGTATCCCTAAATATTAATTCTCTCATTTCGGGTGTTGGCTCTTTCACAGGTAGTACACACGGACCTGATTTCCCATCGTCAGAAAGTAGAGAAGATCGCCGAGCAGCAACAGAACAAGTACCTGGATCTGTACACGATTTTGCCCTCTGAGATCTCTATGCAGCTGGCTGAGGTGACATTGGCTCTAGGCTCTATAGAGGACCAGGTACAGAGATCAAGCACCTTCAAGGAATTCAAGAAAATGATACACCATTGAATAATGTAACGTATAGAATGCATGTTTGCAAAAATGTGAAAAGTCAGGAACGTTTTGGTGCAGTGGACAAAGCCTCCCTCACCAAAGTTCATCATTCTGAGAAACAGAACCTATACTTATCATAAGGATTTTCAAGATACATGCCTAACTAAGACCAGGAGTGTCTATTTAAAATATGTTACATATTTAAAATATGTAAGCTACAGGGACAAAGTAAATTAATATCCACCAATTTTGTTTTTGTGAATTTTAAGGTCCATGCCAAAGAAAGAGAAATTCAGCAAACGAGGGACATTCAAGAGGACTTCAGCTGTAGAATCCATGATGTCTCTGAAAGGATGAACGTCATCTCCATGAAGCTAAAGGAGCGAGCCGCTGATGTGGAACTGGCCAAGGAGGAAGCCAGGGTAGGTGGCCAGCTTCACTGTCACTGTATCCATGATCTTAAACATGCTTTCATCATACAGCTCTTGAAAAAAATTAAAGCACCACAACAAGCATTTTTGTTTCACTCATATCTCAATTCATGGGTATGCATCTATGAGTAATATATATATTTTTAATAAATTGAAATAACTGGAGATGTAACTGTTTTAGGGTCTGTGTGAGGACCTGGAGATTTGTAGCCAGACCCTGTCCAATCTGGATGCTGCCATTCAGGAATTCGGGGAGCGGAACCCTCTTCTATCCAGACATCTTAGCGAAGCGGTCACGGAACTGAGCGAGACTCGTCACCACACGAGTCGACTGGCTGAGTGCCGGATTGCTCAGCTCAAGAACGTGAGACACCAGCGCTTGCAGCATTAAAGTGCTGTCCGTGAAGCAGTACAGTCATCAGAAAAATTATATAACGCTCCCGTATTCCCTGGTTTGTTCTCCCTGTGTTCACCAGGCTGGCACACATCTGGATGAGTTTAATGAGATGCTGGAGTGTATTGTGAGATGGACAGACAAGGGCAAGAGGCTCATGAAGAGCAGCATTGTTTGGACGTCTGCCTCTCAGCTTCAGGACCAAATGAAGGTCTACGAGGTGGGTGAAGCATAACATTCTTAGAGGAAAATTAATACATAATCAGAGAAGGTTATCACAACTGGGAGACTTTACAGTCATTTTCCCCTTGTCATGTAACTAGGATATTTTATGAATATATTCCCTATTCCTCATAACGTGTTTCGTATCGTGTATGTGCGATGACTGACAAATGTCACCCCCATTTTCATTATAGAGAGCAATTAAAAACGGAAATGGTCATTTGCTGGTATGACGCATCTCTTACCTGGCAGTGTGTTCTCCGAGAATCTTTGGAGCTCCGAGGAGACCTGGATGCCATGAAGGAGAAGACGGAGCTGCTGTCTGACGTCCTGCAGACTGAGGCCATGGACCAGCAGGTGTCAGAGCTGAGTCGTCAGACTGAGGAGCTGCAGCAGAGCATTCAAACACGCCTGCAAAGCCTGCAAGATGCAGCCAAGGTACTATAAGGGTCTCCAGCTATCTAACGCAAGGTTTCCCGACCCAATCCTCGGGGAGCCACAGACGGCCGACATTACTGATCTGTCCTGGCTCCCTGCCAGACGGTCTGCCAGTCCCCGGGGAACGGATTGGGAAAGGCTGATCTAAGTCTGCTAAAGGAAAAATAATATTAATAGAAGTAAAATAAAATAGCTGTCTGTTCAGTGTGGAAGAAAATCTCCACGGTGTGAGTCTGGCAATGATTTTCCGTTACCCAGATTCGACCTGGAGTTATTGCGGCTAAAACACCTAACTAACCACTAACCACTGTATGATCATGGCCAACCAGTCGCACATGTTCGCTTGGCAGAAATTGTCTGTTGTTCAAGGCAAATGTTAATTTGTTTTTCAGTGATTGTCTCTTGTTAATTTTGTCTGAGTAACCGAAAAAAGCAGTAACACTGTACAATATGGTTCCTTAACTTACTAGTTATCTCCACAAAATATTGGGTAGGCACATGGCTACCTAAATTGATTGGCACAACACTTCTGAGTAATGTGTTACCAAAAGAGGGGTTTTTACATGAGCTGGTATGAAAAAGCATGGCTGTATTACATTATTGGTGAAAGTTAGAGCAAAAGGGGTAAAACTGAAACACTGAAAAACTGAAAAGGCAAATGTATTGGCTTCTCCACAGGACATGGAGCGATTCGAGCATGAAGTAAAGACGCTACACGGGGCCCTTGAACAAGCCCAGGTTACGCTGACCTCTTCGAAATTCGCCCGTTTGACCTTAAAGGAGCATCTGGCCCAGAGACAGGTATATTTAATTTATTAGACGTTGTTGCTTCTAGAGAGTCCAGTGAGATCGAAGTGGGCGGCCAGTTAACCTGCTGAGCACAGTGCAGGGTTGCCAACTTTGGTCAACTGGGCTGAGATTTTCAATTCGAGACCAGTCTGTGTAAACATGCACACGCATTTACAGTACACCCATATGACAGTTTTATTGGCTGGTAAACAGTCGGTAAGGTTTTGATGTAGCTAATTTTAGGTTAATAATGGAATATTACAGATTTGCGTAAGATTTCTTGGGTGGGTGTGACAGTCGGAATGCGTGAGTGTCATGCCAGATGCGTGAGTGTCATGCCAGATGCATGTGAGTTGGCATCCCTGATATAGCATAGTGGCCACATGAATTTTTCTCGGACCCATATAGACGCATCACTTCCTGAAACATCAGAAGCCTGACTGGCGCACCCCTCCCCCACCTTACCCCATTGTGTTTTCAGCGTCTGCTGGGTGAGATGGAGAGCTTCAAGCAGCAGGTGCTCACGGTGCAGGGATGTCAGAGTATGCTGCGCGTCCCGGAGGAAGTGGTCACCAGCCTGTCCATCTGCCGCACTGCCGTGAGCCTCCAGCAGGAGGCCAGCCGGCTGCAGCACACCACTATTCAGCAGTGCAACATCCTGCAGGTGCAAACACCTCCCACCTTCTCAGTTTTATGTAGTGTTGTAATTTTATTACAGAAACATCTGTTCTTCTAGTTCCAGCTCAGTTACTCTCCCATGCCGTCCTTTGCCTCATGCATGCGTAGGCTAACAGCAACACCTTGCCTGTGAGAGTCTTACCTATGCAAACATGTTCTGAGGGCAGGTCTGTAGAGGAGGCAGGTCGAAGCAACTAGAGGAGGCGGGACTGAGACATCTGATTGATTGGTCTGACATCTAACGTACGATTTGATTGGTTGTCTCTCTGAGCCAATTATTTTTAGTAAAATAATAAGTAAAGTAGTAAGTAAAACTCCCCTGAGCCAACACCATCTAGATTCACGAGTACAGTTGAAAACTGGCTAAATGTTTTTGGCCCTGGTATGGAAGTTTCTTCAACTTTAACCGTATGCTGCTGCTAATACGTTAACTTCCCAGGAGGCCGTGGTGCAGTACGAGCAGTATGAACAGGAAGTGAAGCACTTGCAGGGGCTGATTGAGGAAGCCCACAGCGTCATCCAGGACGAGCCCATCTCCACCAGCAACATCCAGGAACTGCAAGAGCAGATCCTCCACCATGAAGTAAGTCACACACTTCACACACTTCCTTTCTGAACTCCCTTGCTTCATGGACCTGGCCCTGCCTTCTCAAATTTACAGCACTTCTAATGAAGGCATCTGCTAAATAAATAAATACTGTTAGTTGTAGTCCAATGCTGATATTGCACCGCAAATCTAACACGATTAATATATTAGCTCCCAGGTCCAATACAACATGGAATCGCATTTGTACAATGCGATATGGTCTTGGCAAAAAATACTACTTGTATAGTCCATGAGAGCAAGCTTGGCCGTGAAGGGCAGCCACCTCGTGTGGCACCCAGGGAGCTGGTGGTTAAGGGCCTTGCTATTTGGTTAAGGGCCACAGACATGCCAAGGCTGGGCTTGAACCAGCAACCTGCCATTTTCTGGCATAGAGCTTAACAAACTGAGTCACACTCTGCCCCCGTTTAAGGTGATGAAGTCCATCTGTCTTCTGCAACCAGATGATATTAAAGTCTGTATGTCTAAATCTGATCAGTTCTCCTGGGCCTTGATAATATATTCTCCGTCCTTTGTTGATGGAGCCACACTGTTTATCTCTGCGGACTGGGTTTGGGGTTCTGCTTTGGCAGGAGTTGGCCCAGAGGATCAAAGGTTATCAGGAGCAGATAACATCCCTCAATTCCAAGTGCAAGATACTGACGATGAAAGCAAAGCATGCCACTATGCTGCTCGCCGTTAACGAGGCACCGGTGGAGAGACAAGGCGATTCGGATTCTGGAACCCTCCCCAAAATCTCTGATGCCGACCGTTCAGCTGTGACGGTAAGACGCCCAGCCTGGATTCTGCCTCTTAGACGCGGAGCGAGCACTTTCACAGCCAGATTCATGCTGTGCTTTCCAGACAGATCAAATCTAATTACCACACTGATCTTCTGTATTGTGTCATATCCAGGATTGTTTAAAACATTGTCTTTGATTTTGTAGTGGAAGCACTTGTATTGTTTAATTTGATGTAGCGTAATAGCATAGTCTTATACAAATTCATTTTTCTCCAAGAAGTGCAGTGGCCCGATAGAGTAGTCCTGATGCTTATTGTTTATTCCAGTTTCTTAGTGTTGCTTCGGGGCAGCATTTCGGCTCAGTGTGTCGCACTGATGCCTCACAACCCCAGGGCATAAGCGAAATGAGCAACAGCATTACTACCCAGCAGCCACCAGGGGGCCCCCTATCTAAATAGCCTGTCACAATGGGAAGGAAAATAACAAAGGACAAGGAGTCCAATAAAACTTTGTCTAGGGCCCTGAAGAGGGTTGGACTGGCTCTAGCTGAAAACTGATTGGCCCCCATAGTACACCCTCCCCTGTCACTCACCATTTCAAAGCATATCATTGGCTAGTGGTAACATTGACCCATCTATGAATTATAGCTTCTGTTATGCCTCAGCCTTAAAAAAATCCAAGAAGTGCATCTGCTCCTCCCTATAACTCTGACCAAGAAAAGCAGTTGGATTGATGGTCTTGCATTATCCGCATTACTAAAAAAAAGACATTCTGGCCTCTAATGGCCTGTAATCATAATGCTCCTTTCCGCTGTCCATGTCTCTGACGTGGCTTGGCCTTCTGCTGTCTCGCTTCCTCCTGGTGACAGATGAGTGCTGTCGGCCGTCACTCGCTGCTTTCTCCAGTGACGGAGGAGTCAGGGGAGGAGGGAAGCAGCAGTGAGATCTCCTCCCCATCTGCTTCTTACTCGTACACCGATGCCACCTTTATCCAGGTACAACCAATCAGGAATCAGCAAGTCTAATACAGAATTTAAGGTGGCATCACTAAAAGATGTAACAATGTAGGTCCAGATGAGGCTATGTTCTTGCTGTGCTTTGTGAATTTCTCCCAGTTGGTTGTTTCTGTTCATACTTTGTCTTATAACCGGTTAATGGTTATTGCTATGATTACAGCTCGGTTTGGAAGTGCCTACTCTGGGCATGACACGAAAGATCTGATTATTTCACGCACCGGCTGTCTAATTTCACACAGTGAGGCAATTGACCTACCAAAAGAAATGCAGGCCAAAGCTTTGAAAGATGTTTGATCCGTCTAGAATGTGACTCAGTATGTAGCAGTCAGACGATGTAGCAATCAGCATATGCTTTGTATATTGAACTTGATGCTAAATACCCAGAAGGCTGATTAGCTTCTAGATTATCTGATTAGCAGAATGGTTAGCTTCAGAAGTGTGGGAGGGATTGCTATGTCAGTGTCCCTGTGTTAGCCAACCGTAAATGGGCTAAACCAGACAGTGACTGGGCTGTGCGCAATGCTCATAAACCAATGGGAATGTTATCTATGAGATACAATTTGTCTGTATAAGTGAGGCATGTGTCTATTATGAATGCTTCATAGACTGCACTGAGGAGGGGCCAGCTGACTAGAAGATCTGCCCAGGAGCTGTATGACCCCACGCTGGAGTCTGTCACCGTGCCTGACCTGGACGATCTGCAGCGCTCATGGGAGTCTCTGAAGAATGTGGTATGTGTCTGAAGAAGGGGGAAGGCCGGAGCGTACTGTACCTGAGGCGTCCCAGAATGCTGCAGTTAGTGATGCACCAGTAAGGGCATTTCTGGCTGATATCCAGAGCTGATTATTTTGAAAACTGACACCGATATTGATTGTTTGGGAGGTTCTGCTTTAATACGTTTAAGACACTCCATCCAAATAAAAAATAAAAAAATTACATTCCAAAAATATGAAAGAGTATTTATTATTTGTTAACTCAACATACAACAACGAGAGCCCTGTAAACTGTAAATATAGAGTGTATAACTATACATCTTATATATTTATAACATTTATAACAGAAAAGGGCTGATCATCAAGTGTGATAAACTCCACAATGTTCCGAGTCATATCTCTCAATTTCGCACTGTCTGCACTGACTTTTCGTTTGCGACCAGACGCTGACTGACAAGCATCATTTGGCAGCACTGCAGCCTCTTTATTCCATTATTTAGAGGCACTGCAGCCTCTTTATTGCATCATTTGGAGGCACTGCAGCCTCTTTATTGCATCATTTGGAGGCACCGCAGCCTCTTTATTGCATCATTTGGAGGCACTGCAGCCTCTCTTTTGGAACAGATTTGCTTTTCTGAAACTCTTTATACTCACTCACTGTATCACCTTAAGGAGAATAAATTTACTGTGTTGAAATGTTTATTAGTAGATCCTCCTTGTGAAATTTCAGCAGATCAGTGTTTGCAAAATACATTTCTAATGTCATTAAAATAATTACATTTGTCTAACTGTTTAGTACGCGGGTGTGCAAAGCAATATGGGTCATTAAGGGAATGATCGGCAGTAAATATCGGCTCATTTTTAAGCATCGGCCGGGGGCTGATTGTTGCTGTATCACCCGAAACCATTGGTTGGCTGATGGATTTGGTGCTTTTGTAGCTGTAGTGCTACAAACCTTACAGATAAAGCCAAGTGCCCTATTGCAATGTAGTGAGATTAGCACATTGCTGGCTGCCCTGGAAGATCTTGGATTAGTTTGTAAATGCTCAATTGCTCAATGCTCAGTTGAGACGTTGTAATGAATGGCTCACAATATATGAAGGAATTTGCTCGTCAGATATGAGCCTGAGGTTGTGGGTTGCACTGATGGAAGTTATATAATTTTGCTTTGTTCAAGAAAACCATGGCACATAAATGTGAAACTTTTTGCACATGTCACGTAAAGGGTTTCGGGCATGGTGAAACTGGATTTTCATTGACTGAGACTTTATTTAGATTTATTGAATGTTGTTTTACTACGTTAAAATTTAAACCACTAGAGGGCCATCTCTAAAGTTAAAAATGGTAGTTTTGACGTCCGCCAAGTGAAGGCGGAGCTTCAGACAGTGCTGTGCCTCTTCAGATCAGTCAGAAGCAGAGGACTCTGTATGAGGCCCTGGAGAAACAGCAGCGCTACCAGGATGCTCTGCAGACCGTCTCTGTCAGGATGGAGAGCTTGGAGACCCAGCTGAGTGACGCCATGGAGGCGGGTCTGAGCCCAGAGAGCCGAATGGAAGAGCACATGGTAAAAGAAACGCAAAGTCGTAGATCAGTGTTTCCCAATCAGGTCCTTGGGGATTCACAGACGGTACAAGTTTTTGCTCTCTCCCAGCTCCTGGACTGCCTGGCACTGGAGGGAGCAAAAACGTGGGGCAGCTGTGAGTCCCCATGGACTGGATTGGGAAACACTGTCATGTCACTGTCACATGCTTATAAAATTGAAGGGTGTGGAAGGATCTCCCATCAAAAGTTGAGGCAGAGTAGGGATGGGCGTGGGGCCATGTCCAGCTAAGGCAGTATGTATGTGTACCTTAGTGGCCTAAATGCTAAATGCATTTACCCCGGTGTTAGAAGGAGACTATGAACATCGGTTCCGCTTTTGTATGTAACTTGTTAACATTCCCATTTACTCTTCTTGAAAAGTATTGATTATAGGAGTGTTTCCCAACCTGGTCCTTGGGAACCCCCAGAGACGGTCCAGGCTTTTCTTCCCTCGTAGCTCCCAGTAGGATTGTCTGGCAGGGAGCTGAGAGGAACGTGGACTATCTCTGGGTCCCCGAGGACTGGATTGGGAAACACTAGCATATAGCATAACAAGTTTACCTTTACATTTATCCTTGTCTGTTTGTAGACCCAGATGAAGGCGATACTTTCACTTCAAACTGAGATTGAAGATCTACAGGCCGGCTTCAGGGATGCTCTGGGCACGGATGCAGTGGACCAGCTGGCAGCCCAGTCCAGCCTGTCAGTGCTCGCCGAGAGACTGGCCACAATCCGCACAAAGGCTGCCGGGAAACAGAAGCTTTTAGAGGTATTGCTCCAAATGGCACGCGCTGACAGCCAGCTACATTATTACGCTTTTTTGTATTTCATACTTATAGATAGCTCTGTTAATGAACTTGAGGATCCCTGTAGAAATATCCTAAAATCATGTTTAGGGTAGCAACAATAGTGTTAACTGAAAATATAAAGGTATAATGTTACTCTAGACATTGTGATCACTAATAATCTATGTTTTTTATGGTAAAAAAATAAGGAACGGGTCAGAACAGTTTCTATTTACGTATTCAAGGTTCTCTGGCAAGGGCTGGGCCCCCTGGATCTGCCAGGGTATCTATGCACCCACGATGCCCCGGGCCGTGGGTGCAGTGCAAACTGTTTTCGCTGTAATGCAGTGCTTGCCAGTCCGGTCCTTGGAGAGTCACGGAGCAAAAGACGTGGGCTGTCTGGCAGGGAGCTCAGAGGGAGCAGAAGTGTGACTCGCCTGTGGATCTCCTAGGACAGGCCTGGGAAGCACTGCTGTAGTGCCTTCATTGTCATTGTGTCTGTACCCCCCACCCAACAGGAGCGCCTGAGCGATCAGCTGGAGGAGCAGCGGCGCTTGCAGGCCCTACAGCGTTGCCTCCGCGATGTCGATGACCTTGACCAATGGTTCCGCAGCATTCGCGCGGCCTTTGCCTCTGGCCGCCAGCCCGACCCCGGGACTGTGACTGGGGAGGACCAGCTGGCCACCTTGCAGGTGAAAAGTCTCTCTAGCTACTTTTTGGTAACCCATTCAGGGATGTATACTGGGGTGGGGTCACATGGGCTCTGGTCCCAGCTGAAAGATGATTGGCTCCCAGAGTGCTGCCTTACCTGTCACTCACTGATTCAAAACATATCCTTAGCTAATGATAAGGTTGGCCCCTCTTTGTGAATTATGGGCCCTCTGATATCCCTCGCCTTAAAAATATCCTCTTTTCATCCCTGATTCCCTCATGGGGGAGAGTTAACGATCAGAATTTCTCTTAAAATGTCAGACAGGGAAGATTTTCTGAAGATGCTTGTTAAAATCTCTAAGACAGACTGATCCACGCCTGAGGTGCACAGTCCCGCTTATTATGCAGAAGTTCAGGCTCAGACCTCCAGCACGCTCTCTTTTGTGTCTTGTTAAACATGTCGGATGAAGGTTTTGCATGAGGTATGCGAGATAAAATGCTGCCATGTGAGCGATAAGCCTCAGGCCGGCACAAAGGGCCATCACATCCAGCAGGGTAGCTTGGCCCTGTGTGTTCCGATGGACAGTACCAAGGAGCTGAAGCTAAGCTTCTCGGCTGCTCGTCATCATGGCGGAAGGTGGCATGTCAGAACTCAGCACTCTCCTTCTTCGTTACCAGGAGACACTGCAGCAGATCGAGGAGAGAATGGCATCACTGGAACAGCTCTCTGTGCGGAGTGATAGTTTGCTACAGGAGAGAGGCATGCGGGCCCGTGAGGAGGCAGAGGAGCTGCTCCTCAGGCTACAAGCACTCAGGGTCAACCTGCTGGAGCTGCGGGGCCTACTGCAGGACAAACAGGCCTTCATCAAGGTGATTACTGGCTGCACTATAAAATGCTTTAAAAAATAAAATGTTTCCCAATCCAGTCCTCGGGTATCCGCAGACAGCCCACGTTTTTGCTCCCTCCCAGCTCCCTGGTAGGAAGCAAAAATGTGGCCCATCTGGCAGGGAGCTGGGAGGAAGCAAAAATGTGGACTGTTTGTGGGTCCCTGAGGACCGGGTTGGGAAACACTGCTTTGAACAAACAGTGGGTCAGTTATGAAATGTCTTTTGTATTGAAGTTTTCCTGCTTGAGTGTTTTATAGTACTTGTACTGTAGATATCCAGAAATATCCTAAAAATGATGGTGGACTGGAATTATAGGTATAGGAATGATTATCATGAATGATTAGGATGATTAGCAAGGTATTCTGAGTGTTTACCTTATAAATGGAAAGAAACCGTGTTCTCCTAATGGTCTGACGAAGTCTGACTTATAACTCTTACCAGGGCACCCTGGGGGGGACTGAGGAAGTTGAGTCGGATTTCTCCCCCTCGAAGGGCAACAGTGTGCAGGATTGGCTGGTCCAAGCTCGCACCACGCGCTCACTGCAGTACCAGGACAGCATACAGAGGCAGAAGGTTCCTACTCTTTATATACATAATGCAGATATATTTCGGCATATATACTAAGACTGTGTTTGCCAACCCAGTCCATAGGGACCCACCAGACAGGCCACAATTTTGCTCTCTGCAAGCTTCCGGCCAAACAAAAGCTCTGAATACCTAGTGTGGGTGTATTGGGAGCAGGGAGAGAGAAGAGAGCTGCCTGGGGGTCCCCGAGGACCTCTAATTAGTGATCTAATTAGTGATCTAAATCGGGAGTTGCAGTGAAAACCTGCATACACACCGGCCCTTTGCGGATAAGATTGGGCACCCCTGCGTTAGACTATGACCAGAGAGCCATATATATACGAATTATCTACAGAGCTGTCAATTTCCAGAAAGTAAAAATCCAGACCAGGATTTTGTTTCAACCAATCAATTGAGCATAAAGAGTCAGAGCCACAGAGTGCTCATCTAGTTGGTTGAAACAAAATCCTGGTCTGGATTTTTTCTTTCTGGACCTGAAATTGACACCTCTGATTATCTAATAATATACAAGGTCATTAGACTAGATATGTACCAAGGGTGTGCATTGTGTCAACCAGGAACTGGAGGAACAGCTGGAGGAGCAGAAGAAGCTGCTGCATTCAGTGGCCACCCGAGGGGAGGAGCTTCTGACACAAAAGGCCACACCCACCAATGATAGGTACTCCTACTTAACGCCTTCTCATCACACCCACCAATGATAGGTACTCCTACTTAACGCCTTCTCATCACACCCACCAATGATAGGTACTCCTACTTAATGCCTTCTCATCACACCCACCAATGATAGGTACTCCTACTTAATGCCTTCTCATCACATTTACAGCATTTGGCAGACGCCCTTACCCAGAGCGACTTACATAAGTGCTTTAAGACTCTACAATGAACTTTTCCCGATACTAGCTAAATAAAACCCAGGCTATGAATACCATCGGGCTAATACTCTGTTGGGAAAGGGCAGTTTTTTTTTTTTTTTTTGGAAAAGAGGTCAGGGTAGGGTCAGAAGTGCTAATTCAGATATTTCTGAAAAAGGTATGTTTTAAGTCATCGTTTGA
>JAODKN010000027.1:16551553-16567393 GCA_026774425.1 Petrocephalus zakoni
GGCAGCTACAGGAAGCCAGTGTAGAGAGCGCAGCAAAGGAGTGGTGTGGGAGAACTTGGGAAGGTTGAAAACAAGTCAAGCAGCTACATTCTGAATCAGTTGGAGGGGACGAATGGTGGCCAGCGGTAAACCCGCTAGAAGAGAGTTGCATCCACCAATGATAGGTACTCCTACTTAATGCTTGCTCATCGTCCTGATCTAATATCATTCCTCTTTTGCTTTTATAAAGTGATTTTCTGCTTTCTGTCTTATTTTCTATAGTGATTGAATATTGTGTTTTGTACATTATATAATCTTTGAGTAAAAAGAAAATGCTTGGCATACATCTAATAACAACCATATACCAGGCAATGCTAATATTTTGCAGTTCTAGGCTGTAATAAAGTTTAGTAGTTACTTAAATCCATTTTACATAAATAAATTGTGTATTGTCCCATAAATACAGAAAGACAAAGGTGCAGAAAGAGCTCTTAAGATGAAATAACTATTTACCCCTAGGGTGATGGAGATGGTAGCAGTGGACCTGGATGGAGAGAGGCAGGCCAGTGTGGACCTGATGAGGCAGAAGTGGGGAAGTCTGAGCAAGCATTTCGCCACCAAACTGCAGCTCCTGCAGGGCACACTGCGGCAGGATCACAAGCAACCGGTACCGATCCGTTAAATGCTACTGATGGAGAACTGTAGCACATGCTTGACTTTAGGGACGTGCCTTTAAGGCTCTGGTGTCTGAAAATGATTTCTACTAAAGAAAGTTCTCTGTAGGCCTCATTGTCCTCAGGACTTTGACAGCTGATTTGTTGTAATGCAGGTTTACACCAGACATACCAGAGTAACAACGTCTGGAGCTTCGTTCAAGGGAGAAACACAAGTTCAGGACCAATCCTCGCTGAAGTTATTATTTGAAGGTGTCAGTGATGCTTTTGAAGATGTGTCCCTTCAGGTAGTCTTCTTGAGTATTGATGTCTTTAGAATGTGTGGTCTGCTCAAAGAGTTTCTTGGACTGTGTTGTTCTTCTGTTTTGGTCCCACAGCCTGGCAATGTAGCCAATCATGACCATGTTCTGGAGCAACAGCTCTACTCTGCTGTTTCGGCTACCTGCTCCTGGCTTGATGGAGTGGAAAGCAGTCTGTTTTCCAGTCCTGTCCTCCTCTCTGAAGATGCAGAGACTCAGCTCTTTCACCAGGAGGTAAATTGCATTAATTGGCTCCTTACCTTATGTCACCTTCGACCTTCTACAGTCAAGTAATATGAGCCTTCTGCTTCCCTTGTAGGCCCTGGAGTTAGACTTGAATGATATGACAGAGAAGGTGAACAGTTGCATGCAAATTGTGGTGAGCTCCAAAGAGCTGTCTGATGAAAGCCAGGCACTGATGGAGGAAACACTAGACTCACTAATGGTGAGGCTGAGAACTTTGGATACTGTAGTCGTCCAGCGTTGTGATGATGTGAGGACCAGGTTACAGGAGCTCACTGCATACCAGGTGAGATTTTGTCACTCAGCTAACAGCATGCAACCATGCTTTGTAAATTGCTGCTGAACTTCTTATCATCCAGGTTCATGATAGCATAAAGAATCTAGAATCTTAGACCTTATTTGACATTTACTTCTTGCTTACAGACAGAATTGAAACTGCTTTTCAAAGCTCTCACTGAGCGCAAGTATCGCATCCTCCATGAACTCGCAGAGGTGCTTGACCAGCCAGCCTCCAGACAGGTGGAGGTAATAGCTCAGCCCAACAAGAGCTTCATTGCATTCTTGTAGGTGCACTTGAAACTGTCAGCAGCACTTGAGTTGGCTGAGACAAGTAGGTATTTTTTCGCTTCCTTTTTTAGGCTATTACCAAGGCAGAGGACAGCTTGAAGGAATTTGAACAGAAAATCACAGGGCTGAAATGCAGAGGGGATAAGGTACAGGCTAGCCAGTTCTCCTCACAAGAGCTCCTCAAACTGCAGGTATCTTTCCTCATGCAGACTTATGTATCTTTTATTTCATTTGCATAGTTAATTTCAATTTCCTGTAGTTTTTTGTCCTTGTCGGTGCTTTCAGAGAATTTGCACTTCTGAAGGACTCCGATTCTGGTTTGTACTTTACAGGATACCTACGAGGAGCTGGCGTTGATAGTGGGATCACGGCGCAGTGGACTGAACCAGAACCTGGCGCTAAAGGGCCAGTACGAGCAAGCGCTGCAGGATCTGACGGACTTGGTGGACACAGCTCAGGACAAGATGGCTGCCGACCAGAAAGTCATCGCAAACTCTGTTGAGGAAGTGGAGAGCCTGCTGGCCAAGCATAAGGTAATGCTTTATAATGTTTGTAACACATCCTGGAATTCTGGTATTACGCAGAACTAGCCGACGTGTCCTAAATGGTCCTGTGGTCCTCTCCAGGAGTTTTTCCGGGGGCTAGAATCTCACATGATCCTGACAGAGACGTTCTTCAGGAAAATCAGCAGCTTTGTCCTCCCAGTTGAGAAACAGGTTCTGGAAGACACTCTGACAAGTGCTCAAGGTCTACTGAAGCGGGCCCATAAAAGAGGAGTGGAATTAGAATATGTCCTGGAGGTATGGCTGAAGGGCTAGGCATATAATGGGTAAAACGTACCAACAGTAAAATGTCTTGTTTTTCAACTGAGCCTCATGTCTGCATTTTTTTCTGTCAGACTTGGAGCCACCTGGAAAAGGACTATCAGGGTCTCCACCAGCAGCTGGAAGCGGTAGAGTGCAGGATCCCTGCTGGGGGGCTTGTGGAGGAGACAGAGGAGAGACTTGCTGAGAGGATCGAGCTCTACCAGGTATTGGCAGCTACTCATATACAGTGTACATGCCAAGAGTGTATCATTTTAATGTCAGCATAGAGGGGGAAATGGGTTTTTCAGCCTTGGGTCATAATGCTGATAAATTTTATTGATTGGCTGGATATGTATCTCAATAGGAACTGTGGGTTTGTACACATCACCTGGTATCTTAAATGACATGCTATGCGATAATCCGCATTGTGTATTTATTGTTCACAAATGCAGTGTCAGACTAGGGCTTAATGAATATGTGTAGTAATAGTGATGGCAGTGATGTTATCTTGACCCCTTTAAACGTGTCTTACTACCCAGTGTCTGAAAGCAACCCTGACAGACCACCAGCACAGACTGCGCCAGGTGCTGGAAGACGGGAAGCGCTTACTGCTGAGCGTGTGCTGCCCCAACCTGGAGGCGAAGCTCACCCAGCTCGGAGAGCACTGGCTCAGTCATTCCACCAGGGTTAACCAGGAGCTGAGTCACCTGGAAGCCTTGCTGAAGCACTGCGTCCGGTCAGTGATCGCTGGCTTTGGAGAGGAAGCTGCGAGCTTGGCAGGAGATGCCCGCATCTTCCCAAAGGGTTCTTCTCAGAGATTACGTGCCTAATCACTGGACTCTGAATATTAAAAATAGGAGGATGAAATATATACATTTAATCATGAGCAAGGCATTGGTGGATTGAATCAACACAAAGATCCCATGAATGTCAAGACATCTATACTTCTCACTCATGGTTATGCAGTTTCAGATACAAAATTACAAAATTACACAGTTGACCATGTTTTTTTTTGTTATATAACTCAGTTATGCATATTTATTTATCTCATGACCCTCAGGTACCGGAGTGAGTCATCAGAGCTGAACCAGTGGCTGCGATCAGCTCTAGAACGTTTGGAGTTCTGGGTATCTCAGTCTGCAAGTGTCCCTCAGGATCTGAAGGACCATCTGCCTGCATTCTTGGTACATGATATTCTTACTCATTGAGAAAGCCTTTTTGGTACCAGTTGTCCAGAGATGATGAAGGTCATGCTTTCTTCGATGGACATCCCATGCAGGAGTTCTCCAAGGAAGTAGAGGCAAAGTCCTCACTGAAGACTTCCGTGCTGAACGAAGGTGGCCAGCTGTTGCGGTTGAAGAAGACGGACATCACAGGCCTGCGTGTGGAGCTGGCCCAGGTAGAAGCTCAGTGGTCTGAGCTGCTCACACGCATCCCTGTGGTGCAAGAGAAGCTCCACCAGGTACCAAACACCTCTCCCTACCGTACACATGGCTGCATCTACACCAGCAATGACTTAGCTTCACTATAGAATGTTTTGCCCTTAAGAAGGTGCTTCACCCACTTGTTTGGATGGCTTAGGTTTGCTGATTATCTGTCAACCTTAGCCACAATTGAAGTGCAAATTTCCCCAGCTCACTCAGTGCATGCGATATGTTTCTGAGAAACTTTCTGTGGACTTAGTTTTGGAAATTTGATGGGTTACATGAGGACTGAATGAGATTTAGTTCCCAGTACTGCAACATATGATGAGGAATATTGGCAGTCTCATCTCATAAACAACAAAAATGGAGAAAGTTTTGGAAATTTGCTCTTGTTTTAATCTGATTATTTGGAGATGAGACTAACCCTTTTGGTGCTTTAAGTGTTAATAGGGCTCAAAGTAGAATGGTATGTAGTTGAGAATCCTTATGCCTTCAGGTTTACTTTTCTATTAGTTAAGCATATAAGATGAGGTAGCATTTTCTGACAAATACCTTGATCCTGATAAAGTCTGCCATATGTATGTGGGACGACACAACAATACTCAATACTATTTTCCCAGTTGCAAATGGAGAAGCTGGCATCTCAGCACACTATCATGGAGCTGATGGGTTGGATCACTTTGATGGAAAGGGTGATCCAGGAGGATGATGAGAAGATAGTGGGTATGGCTGGATCACAGGCCGTCCAAAAATACCTTCAGAAATACATGGTAAGAGCTATCAAAGTCTCAGACTTTGGAAATATACCCTGGGTTGCCTCAGAGTGAAGTACCACAGTATGTCATAACAACCTTGAGGAGTTCTAAATAAGAATGATATATGATTGGGTGATTGTAAATGTCGTTACCTTCAGGGGTTGGTGTGCTTTGTCTTCCTACCAGTGCATCAAGATTGATGTGAACTGCAAGCAGCTGACAGTGGACTTTGTGAACCAGTCAGTGTTACAGATGGGCAGTCAGGATGTGGAGCATAAGCGCAGTGACAAGACTGACTTTGCCGAGAAACTGGGGACGATGAATCATCGGTGGCAGATTCTGCAGGGCCACATAAGCGAGAAGGTGGCAAAGGGTTTAATGATTTACAGATACTGACATCTCAAGTTAATCAGGTCCTTCTTCAAAGTAACAAAGATTTAGTTCACAGCATGGTAGTCTGTGTATGTGTGTGTGTATGCGTATGTATATATATATATATATTTATTTATATATATATATCTTTTGAGTTCTCTAGTAGATCTGTTGCGATGAAGGTTCAGTTAGATGGACTCAACTGATGGGCCTGCCATCATGGTTTCTTGCGTCTTGGTAGATCGAACAGTTGGAAGCTTTGCACACATCTTGGCTGGAATATGAGGGAAATGTGGAGAACCTGAAGGCTTGGTTTGCAGCTCAGGAGGAGAGATTGAAGGAAAAGCACATGATTGAAGACTTGGCTTCAGTTCAGAATGCCCTCAAAGACTGCCAAGTAATGCCCTCCTTCAGATTTTATTTATAATTATCTATTTACAATATGTCTGGAACTGAAAGACTGTATGATGAGAAAAACATGCTGCCCTTTTTTTTCTGGTATTTCAGGAACTGGAGGAGATAGTGAAGGAGAAGGAGAAGGAACTCGAGAACATAGAGGAGAAAGGTTGTGCTCTAATCCATAAAAAGAACGAGGAAGTCTGCAGCATCGTCATGGATACACTCCAAGGTCTAAATCACTCATGGGCCAATCTGGACCATCTGGTAGGTATCCTATTCTCAACCGCATCTTCAGAAACCTGCTTTGCCATTCATTGCTGCTATTTTTTCCATTCCTAGACTGGGCAGCTGAAATTGAGTTTGAAGTCAGTCCTAGAACAATGGAATGTGTACAAGACCGCTTCAGAAGAGATCAGCAGCTACCTGATGGAGGGAAAGTACTCTGTGTCTCGGTTCCGTCTTCTCACTGGTTCTCTGGAAGCCGTCAGTGTCCAGGTGGAGAATCTGCAGGTACTATGCAACTCGAGGGACTCTCTGCTGCCCCCATGTCTTCTCATCTAGAAATGCCAAGAAGCAGAACAAAACAATTTCATGACATATTCACCCACAAGTGGTTTCATCATCGGTAGATAAAGTGGGACATTATCTTATTTTCTCCTGTCAGAGTCTCTCTTCATCTATTGAGTCTTACATCCCCTTTTAGATTTGCTCTTCTTATACTTAACCCATATAACACCATTGTTACAGAACTATATAAATGAAATTTGTGACATGACCAGAAACATTTGTTTCCGCGGCAGAACCTACAGGCGGAGCTGGAGAGGAGGGAGAGCAGCCTGACCAAGTTTGGTGCCGTGACCCATCAGCTCCTGAAGGAATGCCAGCCGTCTGTGGCCAGCTCACTGAACAGCGCCCTCAAAGATGTCAACGCCAGGTGGGCCACCGCGGCTCCAGTGTTAGGATGCAAGCTAGCAGGACACGTCGAAGCAATTAAGGATTTAGATAAAGGACACAGTAGCAGCTGTGAATGGAATAACTGATTCATTATTAATTTTCTTATTAACTTCAACATCTTGTTTCCCTATGTTACTTCTTTAAAAAACTCCCAAATACTGAAATCAATTAGCTTATTATTAGCTGCTGGGGCAGCATGTGGCTCAATAGGCTTAGCCTGTGTACCTATAACCCAAAGATTGCTGGTTTGAGCCTGTCCATGGATATCAATAAAGTATCATTCTTTCAAGTTATTCACTCTACCTAACATCAGACCTACAATTTGTACATGCTTGTTAATTTACAGTGCTGTTATGCCATCACAGGAAAGGTAAAAGGGATTAAGTGTCATTGTTGATACACAACAACAGAATGTGTTGTGTAATATTAGTGTTGTAATATTAGTGTCCTCTGCATTTAAGCCAAAGGTGGCATAGCAGTAGGCAGCTAATTCCGTGCCCTGGGAAACAGTGCTTGGGGGCTGTACCTTGCGAGTCAGGGATTCAAAATAACAAGCATTCAATCGCACATGGGCATTCCTAACTATTAGGCCACCATTGCCCCGAAATCAGGGGAGAGTGCAAATGCAGCCCCCCACTGGCAGAGGTTCCCACATTTGGGGATTCAGCAGCCGTAGTGCGGTGCTGAGCCTCACCCTGGGTGGACCACCTTCGTGACCATGGTAACCCCCCAACCAGGTACGTGTCCAGCTATTTGGTCCTTTGTTGATTTGTCAAATGACCGCCTTGCTCCAGGTGGACCGAGCTTCAGGGCGAGATCGCTGAGCAGCTCAACATCAGCAAAGGGCTTTTGCTGCTATGGCAACGGTACAAAAGTCTGTACGAGCAGTGTGCTGGCAGCGTGCAGAGGCAGGAGGAGTCTGCCGACCGGCTGCTCGCGGCCGCCACCGCCAAAGACATCGCCGATGAGGAGGTATCCGGCTGGATCCAGGACTGCAACGTGAGTTTGGGCATAGTGGGCTTTATCGTCATGCCATCCAGATGCAGGTATGTGGCGCTGTGTAGCATACAAACAGCAGCAGCAAATTGCTATTGACAGTTCGAGCTCAAGAATCAATGGCTTGCATCTGGAGCAGATCAGCTGGGGATTTAGCTTGGATTTAAGGGTATTCCTTTGCTGCTGGTATGTCATGTAGCTGACTCTGGAGCCATTATTTAATTTAAGTAATCTGTGCTATTATGGTTATGCAAGTATGTTTCATACAGTCTCCTGCGATCTAGCAATTCATTTTTGTCTGCTGTAGTGGACATTATCTTTTTGCTCATATCATACAATACATGCCAATCTGTTAAGTACCGTTGTTCCATAAAGGGGAGAGTTTTAAGATGACATCACATGTCTGGGGGTGTGACCTGGCCAACTTCCTCTTCCTGTCAAATATTTTAATCAATATTTACAAATGCTCTTCCCTGAATCTTATGTTCTGAACTGCCTACATACTACATACTGTATACACTATGTCAGAATTTCTGTCTGGGAGGTTTATTGGCAACTGAAGGAGAGATCATACATGAGTTAATAGGATGTCTGCTGTGTTTTCTGTTTGTGGAGATGTTTTTGGGGACATTGCTGTGTGTCTGTTTGGCACCAGGAGCTGTTGCAGGCCCAGAAGACCATCCAGGGTTCCCTGCAGGTCCTGCATGAACTGGGGGAACAGCTGAAACAGCAGGTGGACACCTCTTCCACGGCGGCCATCCAGTCCGACCGGCTTTCCCTCACGCAGCGCTTGGCGGTGTTGGAGCAGGGACTCAACAGGCAGCAGGCCGTCCTGAAGGTGTGCCGCGTTCTGGCCTTAGGGCCGGGGGCCTCGGCTGCGCCTTGCATGAGAGGAGAGAGGTCCTCAGAGATGGTCCTTGTGTATCAATTGGTGTGTGTCTGTACACATCAGGCGGGAGTCCAGGATTACAAGAGCTTCAGCCATCAGCTGGACTCCCTGGAGAGCTGGATTGCAGAAGCTGAGGCGGTACTGAAGGACGCGGACCCCAACCGCACCCCCGAGATATCCACCGTCCAAGACCGAATGGAAGACCTCAAGGTAGCCGTCGGCCTTGACTTTTAAGCACTTTGTGGTGTGAACATGGAGTGGAGGGCACTCCAGGTGAGGATCCTGCTGTGAATACCTCCTGCCTCCTTGCCGTCACGCAGGGTCAGATGCTGAAGTTCAGCAGCATGGCTCCAGATCTGGAGCGGCTGAATGAGCTGGGGTACAGGCTGCCCCTCAATGACAAGGAGATCAAGCGCATGCAGAGCCTGAACAGGAGCTGGTCCTTCTCCTCGGGACAGACCACCGAGAGATTCAGGTGCTTGTCTTTGCTATCTTAGGTGGCACTGGAGCCGCGTGTTGCAGGGATGGGCGTAACAGGACGGAATGGGGAGTTTAGCGAGACGGTGTGTAACTTAGTGGCTTAAGCCTCTGTGCTTGTGATCAGTTGGTTGCTGGTTCAAGCCTGGCCTTGGCATGTTTGTGGGCCCTTGAGCACGGCCCCTGGGCACCCCAAGAGGTGGCTGCCCTTCACAGCCAAGCTTGCTCTCAAGGACCATGGGGGGCAGGATTGGGGGCGGTGTAAAGAGAATCTCCTTGGAGGCATCACTAAAAAGTATCTGTCATTATTTGGATTATTTTACAAAAAATGTGGGCCATCACAGTCGGGATGCATTTTCTGGAAGGATGGAAAGAGAAATGAAGCTCAATAAAACGACTGGAATTATGAATGCAGGGGTTTTGTCATATGATTTGACCCACATGACCCACTGTTTCACTTTAACCTTTCCAGCTTGTTCTTGCTCTGTGCATCCCTCCAAACAGCAAGCTGCAAGCCTTCCTGCTGCAGCACCAGACCTTCCTGGAGAAGTGCGAGACGTGGATGGAGTTCCTGGTGCAGACAGAGGAGAAGCTGGCCGTGGAGATATCTGGCAACTACCAGAGTCTGATGGAGCAGCAGAGGGCCCATGAGGTGAGGAGCGTATTTCTTCAAACTATCCATGCCAATCACACTATTTAATAAAATCCAGGTCAGCTTAGATGGTGCTAAGCTGAGCAGCACAGGTATGGGCGGCTCTCCCAATGTCGCTGCTGTGTCTGTGTTCTTCAGCTCTTCCAGGCGGAGATGTTTAGTCGCCAGCAGGTCCTCCACTCCATCATCAGTGACGGGCAGCAGCTTGTGGAGCAGGGCCAGGTGGATGACAGGTGACACTCACCTTATGTGGGACTTTCATTGTCATGCAAGTCTCAGCATCTAGTTACAACAAAACTAAACCTATATGTATAACCATTCCTATAGCTCATAGGAGATACCACTCAGTCACGTGACATGATTTAATTCACAGTACAATTTATTCTGATACAGACAGTTCCCGGAATAAGATCGTCCGATGTATGGACAAATCGTATGTACCAACGGACTGCCATAAAGCATATATTAAAAACTTGAATTAAATACAATAGTTCGTAATAATGAATAAACACATTACTTTGCAACGGATTGATTGATTTCACACAAGGAATCTGGTTCCGGCTGATGATGTCTGTCAAGTTCAACATCACAACATCAGGCAATGGACATCTAATTTACAGACAAAATACGATGTTCAAGCCTTATACAAATTAAATATGAGACAAGTAATATACATAGTGTATATAAGTGCCAACAACAGTAATAAGCATAAAACTTAATTATTAAAACTAATATTAAAACTACTTATATTATTACTGTATAATTATTATATACTGTATTATTTTTACAACTTACTTACAAATTCAACTAAGGAGCAGATCACGTTCGTAACCTGGGGAATGTCTGTACTTCCAAATCCAAGATGTAAGCCTTGTGCTGCCAGAGATCTAGGAAGAGATTTTCATTAAACTGCAGTTTAATTCACTTTTCATCGCCACTAAGATTTCCCACTTTAACTGGAATTCCGTCTCCTGGAATATTGTGCATTTGTTTTCAGATTAACGGCAGCAGAGTCTGAGTGCAGTATTCCTTAATGGCTGATATATTAGGCGCAGTAGATCTGTCGTGTTGCTGTGTCATGCTGCTTCCTTCGTGGCCTCGCAGGGACGAGTTCAACCTGAAGCTGGCGCTGTTGAGTAACCAGTGGCAGGGCGTGGTGCGGCGGGCCCAGCAACGCCGGGGCATCATTGACAGCCTGATCCGGCAGTGGCAGTGTTACCGGGACATGGCGGAGAAGCTGCGTAGGTGGCTGGTGGAGGTGGGACAGCAGGCCGAGGTGCCGCGGGGGGGCTCGCCGGTGCCACTGCAGCAAGCCCGCGCCATTCTGGATCAGATCCTGGTACGTGGGCCGCACGACCCCCTCTGCCCCCTCGCTGGCTCCACCCACATTTCTGGCACGTGGATCGCTCCCACACTAATTGTCTGATTTTCAGAAAAAAAAGTACAAGTACAAAGGGAACTGATTTCCCCAATAGCTGTCCGCAGGGGTGCACTGTTGCCTCATGCCTCAAAGTTTGGGGGTCTGAATCCTCCCCCCCTGGGTATTTATGGAGTTTGTTTGTTCTTGATTTGGTCTGGGTACTCTGGTGTCCTCCCTAAAGGCATTGGTCTGCTGAAGTTGTGTCTCTTAGTTACCCATATTTTGTGCCCTGCAATGGACTAAAATGTCACCCTGTACTGTGTGGGATGGGCTCCAGGCAATCCTTAATAGATTAAAATAAATAAAAGTGTCTAGAAAATTGATAAACGATGCATGGATGAATGGGTGGGTGTGCGGCCTTTCTATACTATACGACCTTGTTGTCATAGTGATTTTGATTAAATCAAGCCGCTATGAAGACATTAGTCAGTGTGTATCCTGCCTAGGGAAATGGGAGCTGTTCTGTAGTGGCTTCCCAAGCATCTCGTGTCATTGCAGCTGAAGGAGAAGGTCCTGCAAAGGCAGCAGGGCAGCTACATCCTGACGGTGGAGGCCGGCCGGCAGCTGCTGCTCTCGGCCGACAGTAGGGCTGAGGTCGCCCTGCAGGCCGAGCTCACGGAGATCCAGGAGCGCTGGAGGAGCACCGGCTCCCGGCTGGAGGAGCAGAAGAGGGAGCTGGCCTCCCTGCTGAAGGTAGCCCCGTGACGGGGAGGGGGGGGCTCCAGCCACCGGAATTATTCTCATGCTCTCCATGGCTTGGGGGTCACAGCACAGGGTCAGCCAGCATGCAGACACATTAGGGCTGGCCCTTAGGGGCCTAGCTTCATGGCACACAGACATATGACTCCCAGCGAGGCTGGGGCTTGAACCAGCGACCTTCTGATCACAGGTGCAGAGACTTGCTGGTCCACTCCCCACCCCCCACCCCCCCGGGCACATCATACCTACCTACCTGAAACTTGACAACTGAAATTGTGGACTAGAGCTCGCAGAGGTTAGGCATTTACCCTATTTCAGTGGTTACCAAATGGCAGACTCTGGTCCACAATTTTACCCCCTGGTTGGCAAATTTAGCCTTTGAGGAACCCCCCCCAGGTTGGCATATTTTTCCCCCCTGCCCTGATTTACAATTTTCCTCTTTGCGTTAATTTTGATTGATTTACATAATTTATCTTTATGTGACAAAAGTACCAGCAGCTGCTAAAACCTTCAGCTTTAAGTTATATTCTTCTTTGGCTACGCTTCCTGTGACTTTCCTTTATGCCCCGTGGCCCTTAGAGGCGGTGGTGACCGTACGCATTGCATGAGCACCATGTGAGCATACACGCCGATGCGGTTCCCGTCTGCAGGACTGGGACGTCTGCGAGCGCGGCATCGGCGGCTCTCTGGAGAAGCTGCGCACCTTCAAGCGCAACCTCTCGCAGCCCCTTCCCAGCCTCCACGAGGAGCTGCATGCAGAGCAGAGCCGTTGCAAGGTGCGTGCCCGCAGCTCCACGGCGCCCCCCGCTGTTCATTATATATGTCTGCAGGATATGCATTATTAAATATATACAGTGCACATACAGACACATATGCTGTATACATACACAATCGTATATGATAGGTATGGCAGCACTGCAGGATACATTTTGCAGTATATAAAGTCACTCTTATACTTGTTAAGAGGGCTAAATGTTTTTTTATTGATGAACAGAAGACCACAAATCGGTGTGGTTCCTATTCAGTTTGCAGCCCAAATTGCGACCTGCAGCCCCTACCCCAATAACCCGTCCTGTTGGGTTCGCAGGATTTGGAGAACACCCTCAACAGCTGGAAGGAAGACATGGCCCACCTTGGCACGCTGAGGGAGTCCCTCTGCAGCTTCATCAGCGCCGACGACCTGTCCGTGCTGCAGGAACGCATCGAGCTGCTGCAGCGCCAGTGGGGGGAGGTCTGTTACCAGGTAGGCCACGCCCCCCCAGCACGATGACACGTGCGGAGTCGTCGTCGTGATGTCTCATGGCAGCAGACTGAAAGGGTCCCCAGGAGAGCTTTTTAGCACAACGTGGTAGAATAAGCCAGTGGCTAAAGTGGCTCCAACATAGCACCCCCCGGAGCATATGGGCAGAACTGCAGCGCTATGGTGGGGTGAAGTATCATTTCGGTGTGCGCCGCTGCCTTATTCTGCAGACATGTCTCTCGTCAGGCACATTTTTGGACGCCTTTGTCATAATAATTATTTATATAATCTAGGAATGACGGAGAGGGGACCTGCATGACCATGTCACCTGTGCTGTCACTCCAGCTGTCCCTGCGCAGGCAGCAGGTGAGCGAGAAGCTCAACGAGTGGGTGGTCTTCTGCGAGAGGAACCGCGAGCTGTGTGGCTGGCTCACCCACATGGAGAGCAAGGTCTCGCAGACCGGGGACATCAGCATCGAGGACATGATAGATAAGCTACGGAAGGTATGGCCGCCCCTCGGCGTGCCAGGCCTGAGAGCCGGACATGCTCCGTCTGATTATATCTTGCACAGCAACTGAGCAGCAGCCATTTAGGTGTAATTACTGTTACACATTTCAAGATAAGACTCTCCTTGTAGAACCAAGAATTCATATGTGAATATTACTTATCTTCCATTAAATATCTTTATGCTTAATTATTTTTAATTTCTTCCCCACACTCTAATTGCCATTAATTATAAGTTCATTTAAAATTCAAAGCGCTGAATGAGACAGACAGACAAACTTCACTAAACCCCAAGGAAATTGCAGAGGTTAAACCCAAAGTCAGTATAGAGGCTTTTAATGGGTTTTTTATTCAAAGTTGGTGCAGCATTTAGATCTGAGTTCTTCAGCTCTCTCTGTAGCGCCCCCTAGAGGTCATGGCATCCTTATGTTCCCCCCTGCAGGATTACCAGGAGGAGATCGCTGCAGCCGAGGAGAATAAGCTGCAGCTTCTGCAGATGGGCGAGCGACTGGCCACACTCAGCCCCGAGGGCAAGGCCTCTGAGATCGCCGCCAAGCTGAGACGGGTCCACGAGCGCTGGCAGAACCTGCTGGACCTCATAGGGGCCAGGTGAGACTCCTGGGATTCGGGTCACTGGTTCCGGAACCTGTTTACTGCTCCTCCAGTCTGTTACTCTTTGTTAAATGCCAAAAAATATGTTCTCTGGCTGTTATTTAAATGGCCAGTGTTCTACACATCATTCAATCAGCGAACTTATTTTCACAAATTTTTCTGAATAAAATCATCCTATACCAGTGGTAACCAACTGGCAGACTCCAGGTAATGTAATACAGACCCCATGATCGATCCCCACCCCCCGAGCGGACAAATGTTTTGGACACAGCCGACTTTTGTTTTGTGGTACTGACGGAATTTGGCTCTGGGGAGAAAATAGCTGAGGACCCCAGTTCTATGCCTCCATGATGCTATAATATAATCTTTACACTATATAGTATAGCATTATTTTTCTAAGAAGGGAATAATTCGAATTATAGATCTTAAATTTTAAGACTTTGGACTTCCATGTTTTATTATGGTGTTGTAGAATCATACACATAGCAATGCATTTTCAAACCTTTAAGTTACTAGCAGGCACATCTGAAACCCAAACTAGATGTGTGTTAGTGTAGCGTAGGAGGTAGCATTAGGCATTACAACATGGCCTGTTATGAATAATAGGGCTGTCTGAATGGCTTAGCTTGTGGCTAATTACCATGTAGCTAATACGAGATGGCTGCTAATGCAGGGGTGATGTGAGGATGTGAGATGGGGTATAGGTCAGTTCCACGTAAGTCGTCTTAGCGACGGGCCAGAGAAGCTTACGCCCCCAAGCTCTGCCCCCGATTTACCGCCGGCAGGTTGAAGAAGCTGCGGGAGACTCTGGTGGCCGTGCAGCAGCTGGACAAGAACATGAGCAGCCTGCGCTGCTGGCTGGCGCTCATGGAGACGGAGCTGGCCCACCCCATCATCTACGACGCCTGCACGCCGGCCGAGATCCAGAGGAAGCTGGACCATCAGCAGGTAGGACAAGCGAGATCCTGCATGTCCCTGCTCAGACTGAGGCATCAGGAAAAACATAAGATTAATTATACATACGCACAGTGGACGTGACATAATTTACGTGGTTCACGACATATTTTATAACATACTAGTAGTGTGACCCAAATTGGCCTACAAAATCCCGAATATGTTTCTTTGACATGTCTTCCTGTGATCATCTGTTTTATAACAAGATAACAACCCTAAGCACAGCTTGATGTTAGGTAGTAAGTATTATCTTGTGAATGTGGAAAGAGATGGAGAGCTGTGACAAGTGACCCGATCCCCAGAATCCCCCCCTAAGCTCTACAGAGCTGGTTTGGGATGAGTTGGATCAAAGAGTAAGAGCAAGGAAGCCAACCTGTGCCGAGAACTTCTGGAAGCTCCTTCAGGACTGTCACTGTTTTGAGGCCTTTTACTATCAGGTGACAATTACAATTAAAATAGAGAGAGACACCTTAAAAGCAGTGTCCAGACTGTGAGCTTGAACAACAGGGAGAAGGTCTGGCAGTCAGGGAGCTCTTCTTTGGATTGTCTTTGCCGGCCAGGATCTCCAGCGGGACATCGAGAAGCACAGCACGGGCGTGGCCTCGGTGCTGAACCTGTGCGAGGTGCTGCTGCACGACTGTGACGCCTGTGCCACCGACGCCGAGTGCGAGTCCATCCAGCAGGCCACGCGCAACCTGGACCGCCGTTGGCGGGGCATCTGCGCCGCCTCCATGGAACGGAGGCTCAAGTAAGGAGGATCATGGGCCTGAATATTTTGTTTCAAACGACCATTTGAGTATAGAGAGTCGCAGTCACAGATTATTCAGATGATTGGTTAAAACAAAATTGTTTTCTATGCCATCTTCAGCTTTCCCTTATAGTGTGTTCCTTCATACACCCCCCCCCCCCCCTTTATTAACATGC
>JAODKN010000027.1:16572630-16582999 GCA_026774425.1 Petrocephalus zakoni
GTGCAGTGCAAAGTGCTAACAGCCCGTGGGTGTCTGTGCAGTACAAAGTGCTAACAGCCCGTGGGTGTCTGTGCAGTACAAAGTGCTAACAGCCCGTGGGTGTCTGTGCAGTGCAAAGTGCTAACAGCCCGTGGGTGTCTGTGCAGTGCAAAGTACTAACAGCCTGTGGGTGTCTGTGCGCTGTGCAGGTGTAATCGAGCGCTGGGAGCTGATCCAGGCCCAAGCGATCAACAAGGAGCTGCGCATGAAGCAGAACCTGCAGCAGTGGCAGCAGTTCAAGTCGGACGTGGGCAGCGTGTGGGCGTGGCTGAGCCGCGCCGCCGAGCAGCTGGAGGAGCTGCGTGGCCTGGACGTCGGCACAGACATCGACACCATCGAGCAGCGCATCAAGAAGTTCAAGGTGCGAGCCGGGGCACTGGAGGCCTGCAGCCATTCACCCCCCCAAGGGCCTAGATTTGGCTATTTAGGAGTGGTCCCTACCAATACTATGGGAGTACTGTGTGTGTTTTGGGGGTGGGGGGTTCCCGGTCGATTTGGCCGCTACCAGTAGTGGAGGAGGGGGGCAGCGAGGCATTCAGCCCTGGGCCCATCATGCTGAGGGGGTGGGGGAGGGCGCACAAAATTTACCCCACGTCCGGTCAGCAAATTTTACTTAGAGGACCCCCCAATTTGTTATGGGACTCCTCCTCCACCCCTGGTTCCTACCAACGTTAAAACGAAACCTATGCCTTTGATTGATACTCAGGGGAAAAAACTTAGACTGGAACAAAAGAAAGAAAGGGCATGTATGACACAAATATGAATATTTGACACTTTCATGATAATTTTGATGCATTTATTCCTATTATTATCCTTATTATATCCTTATTATTATCCTTATAATGATCTCCCAGGTCTATTTTATTTTATTTAGCAGCAATTAATAGAAAAAATTAAAATGGCAAATTTTAAGATATGAAAAATTGTAATCATAATGAAAAACGGCAATTCAGCAGGTTATTCATTACTTGGGAGTGAGTCTGCATGGCCTGGCTTTCTCTAGCATAGCTGCCAGTGTGGCCGCCATCACCGGTGACTGTGCCCCACCCTGCAGGAGCTGCACAAGGCCCTGGACCAGCGCAAAGCCATCATCCTGTCCATCAACCTGTGCAGCAGCGAGTTTCTGCACTCAGACACAGACGAGGCCCTGGAGCTGCGGGGCCAGCTGAAGGAGATGAACGACCGCTGGGACCAGCTGGGGGCCTCTCTGGAGGAGTGGCGCGGGCTGCTGCAGGACGCCCTCATGCAGTGTCAGGTAACCGTAGCCTAGGTCCCTCTGCGCTGTGCCCGGCAATGGCTACAAGGGGCACTGGCGCTCCAGTCATACGGCGTGCGGTGAATGTTACTCCCAGGGACGTTGGAGGGGCATGGATTCAGGGGCCTGAGAAGACATTTTGTAAGAATTTTTATAGATACAGTAATAAATAGATACAGTGATCCATAGACACAGCGATACATAGATACAGTGATCTATAGACACAGCGATCCATAGATACAGCGATCCATAGACACAGCAATACATAGACACAGCGATACATAGACACAGCGATCTATAGACACAGTGATACAGAGATGCATAGATACAGTGATACATAGACACAGCGATCCATAGACAGTGATTTTTCCTCCTCTCTTTCAGGATTTCCACGAGATGAGCCACGGCCTGCTGCTGTGGCTGGAGAACATCGACCGCAGGAGGAATGAGATTGTCCCCATCGACTCCAGCCAGGACGTTGAGGTCCTCCATGAGCATCACAGAAGCCTCATGGTGCGCGCTTAGAAACTGTCTGCCATATTTCATTCCTTTGTCGACTATCTATAACGTTTAAGACTGTTCAAGTCTGAACTTTAATATCACATAAAATAAGTGTGTTGACGACCTTATGGGAAATGATTGCATGTATAGCTAATTCTAGTGATATAGAGAAACCAGGCTGAAAATTATAGCTAATTCCTCATTAAAAATGCAAAATACTTAATTTGCAGCAAATCCGCCGAGAGCTGCTGGACTCCCAGCTGAAAGTCGCCTCACTGCAGTACATGTCCAGCCAGCTGCTGGTACACTCCCAGGGCCGGGACTGTCTGGAGGCCAAGGAGAAGGTGCACGTCATAGGCAACCGGCTCAAACTCATCCTGAAGGAGGTGACCCGGGATATCCGGGGGCTGGAACGGACGCTGGATATCACCAGCAGCCAGCAGGTTGGTCCTGTGCCTGTAGATCCTCTTAGCTAGGCCTCGACAGAGTTATACCAGCTGGCTTAATGCTTTGGTCATCTTGGCCTGACACCTAGCTCTCTAAGGAATACCTTAGGTGGTTTGTGGTTCAGTAGGTTATCATATGGTCACCAGTTCAAATCCCCAGGTCGGCAGAGCAATTTCACGGTTGGGTTCTTGAGCAAGACCTTAACCCCCAGCTGCTCCAGCGATCCGGTCTGATGCTGAATTCTCAGATACGCACACCTCTTAGGGAACAAGTGACTGACCAACTGAATTCAAATACCCGGCAAGCCAAGCTATAGCATTTTAGTAACATTCCTTGGTTCCAGGCACGTAGCCATAGTAAAATTATGGGTTTGAACCCCCACACAAACTTTGTTTACTACCAATCAGGCATGTAGCTAATTAATTATTAAATTATGACTTTGAACCCTCTTCAAAATTTGCTTCCGCTCCCTGGTTGGTGACACTGAAAGTCCACTGAAAGGGACCAATGTATAGGGTTGCTGGGCCCTTCCCTAAAATTTACAGACCTACCTGAATATATCCTGTAGTGTCCGCTACCTTACAGTATTGTTAGCTTTAGCAGGGTTACCAGCTTTGGTCAGCTGCCTAGTGTGAGATTTTCACCTCAAGACTGCACAGACAAATATATGTATGGAATGGTTTTATTACCTTGTAAATAGTCTGTAAGGTTTGCAAACTACCCCAGCACTTTTGATGAAGCCAACTTTAGGCTTACAATGGAATAATATCGATTGGCCATAAGACTTCTTGCGTGTTCACGAGAGTCTGAAAGCTTGAGTGTCACGCAAATGTGTGAGAGTTGGCAGCTCCGCCTTAGAAGTTCACATTAGTGCTAGGTGCATGTAGCACCATTAGCATCGTGTCTCTCGGTGCACGTGACCAAAGCACGCCTCCCTGTGCAGGATCTCTCGTCGTGGTCATCGGCTGACGAGCTGGACACCTCTGGATCGCTGAGTCCCGTGTCGGGGAGGAGCACACCCAGCCGGAGGCGATCGGTAATGTGCAGCCGCCACGGTCAGCCATGCCCCTCCCTCACCCCCCCATCCCCCAGTAGCTGGGCGGGAGGGGAGGGGGGTCGTCAATGCCCTGAGTTAGCATCCAAAGGCGACAATGCCCCCTGAAACTTTCCTGGTCGTGGCCAAAGTCACCCCACCATGAAACAGTTCCTCTGGTTCTCCCACACTACCCCGCCCCCACCCCCGCCAAATTCCTACTCTCTGTTCCCATTGTGATCCACGCATGCTCTGCGGTCCCACGGCCACCACGCTTCTCCTGGGGGTGACAAGACTGTTCCCCCCCGCCTTTCATTTCCGATTTGCACATTTGTTAAATTGACCAGCATAATTCTTTACAAAAATAGCTTCAATTAGCCCAAAGGTGCCACTTGTAAGTTCTGTGAAACCCTTCAGATTGACTGGCTGTCACCGTGCCTTTGACGTCCTCGGAGATTAAGGCACGAGGGACACTGGCACTTCACACCGAGGAAACACACGCTTACACGTTGTGGTCAGATTTAACATTTCAGCTAGACTTTTATGTCACTAAAATGGCCAGATCACTTGAGATTAAGAATCCATTGGTTCAATTGATAATTTGGTTTAGTTCTAAGAGAAATAGTAGTTATAACTGAAGTACACTATAAATAGATTATGCAATAGTTTGTACACTTGATATTAAATACGGTTACAATGGAATGTAGAATATAATTTAAATCACAATGTTTCCCAGCATTTTCTATACTTGCATTTACAAATAAGTCCCTAAAATCAGAAGTTATAAAAACATAAAATGCTCGAAAACAAGAAAAGACATTGCGTATACATTGCATTTGATCGAGACATGTCTTCTCCATGAGAACTATGCGTCTGAATAGCCCTTTGGCTCCTTTCCATGAGTTACCTGTCTGTTGTCACCAGATTTTGCTGCTGCATGCGTTTTTATTTCGTTATTTTTTCATTGGTAGCTTGCCGTTTTTTGGCTGGGACTGAACATTCTCTTTCTTTGCCCCCCCCCCCCGTTCATTGCAAACAGCCACGGGGCAAATGTAGTCTGTCAAAGCCTGGACCCTCAGTCAGAAGTCCACACCGCAGGTACCTCTCTTACGGTCTCTAGAACTCCCGGAAGATAATGGAATTTAGCTATCCAGTATCGGACCCGCAGCGATGGGTCTGTGACATAGCCCGTCCTGGCATTTGGACCTAATCCTTTTTACCTAAGTTGTAGGTTGGCAACTATTAAACCCAGATACATAAACCACATACATGATAAAAGGCCTTTTCATGTTCATTTTATGTTAATTGCTATTATATTATTATTGGGTGATATACAAAGAAAGTTGCCTTTCAGAGTGGAATGTATCATTAGTGTAGGAATTCCATTATCTTCTACAATTCTAGATGCTACACAGAAGTTAGGTGATAAGTGACAAGAGAATCACCTAACGTTCATACTCCACATTGCTTCATGACGAGGGCTTTCTGTTAACAGTCTTTGGCTGCTATAGGAGGCTGTCGAGACACATGTGTAACTGCCACAGTTTGTCCTCTTCCCCTTGTAACAGCAACCTTTTGCAGTGCTCCTGTGACCCACTAGGTGGCAGTGTGGCGCCGATGTGCGGCTTCATCACTCGCCTCTTCCCTCTTGTTAACTTTCCACTAAATGAGTGGCCGTGTGTGTCCCTGTGTAGCAGCTCTTATTTCTGTCGCTAACAGCTTTCCCTCCCTGTTCGTTTATTTTTTACAACCTCTCAGGCTTCTGTTGTAATGGTTTGGGTGCACTTTGGTCACTGTCCGGTAAACTGAGTTATGTTAGCTACAAGACGTATTTGAAAAAATTTAAAACACTTAATTTGGCTTTCTTTTACTTTATTTCATCAACTGGAAGCGATATATATCAACTAGGAAAATCTGATGTACTAATGGGAATTGTCAAGCATTTCTTCATCAAATATGTTTTTACTCTTATCAAAGTTTAATGAACATTTCTGAGTTATATTTCTTGTTTTGCATCAGTTCACGAAAGGAGTTAACATTTTCGGCAGAGATCAGAATCACCTTCGATTTTTAAAATATTTGGATTTTTTTTTTAAATACAGCCGTCAACAACTACCAATAAGTAACCAAAATTAACCATTTCAGCTAAAACCTGTTTTTTTGACATGCAGACACCTCTAATTCTCTGCATGTCTTTTCACTTTTAATACTGCATGACAAGGCTGGTCAGCTTAACAGTGTTGCCCCCTAACTGAACATTGTATTCTTACAGCAGACATAGGGCTGTTTGTGCCCCAAAAGCTAAATGCATGTTACAAGACAGGTAAAACTAAGAAAATAGGATTATTTGTTGGGGACAGGGTTGGTCCAGCAATCATTCAAGCAGTTGATATTGAATTTTAGTTTTTGCAATTAAAAAGGGTTTGCCCCTCCAACCCCAGCATTTCTTTGTCTTCTGTGACAAGGATTCAATCCAATAACAATAAATGATCATAGTCTTCTTAGTAATAACCTCCTTCCTCCATGTGTGAATTGTGCCCCCAGTCACAAGTAGCTAGAAAACTGGAGGGCAGCAAGGAAAGCAGAATCTCCATGGAGATACACCAGCCCTGGAATTAGCAGAGGTCTCCTGTGTGCCCCAGTGACCCTGACACATAGGGTCATTTAATGCACAGGTTCACCCGGGCTGACACCCAGGGGTCTCAGCTAAAAAGGGGCCCTGACAGATCTTGTTTTAAACCTAGTGTAGCCACCCGTCCCATATAGAAAACTAAAATGTTTTGTCCCATAGAAAACAGTAGGGGTTCCTATGACTAATTACCCTGGACCCACGGTAGAGTCTCACAGGTCTGCATGGTGGATGAGGCAGCATATCTCAGATAAAAAGCACATAAATACGGGCCAGCAGGGAATGACCCGTAACCAAAAGGCTGCTGCTTCAAGGCTTGGAGGAGCTTTGATGAGTGCGGTGGAAGAAAAGGGAAAATAAATATTCAGTAGTGGCCAAAATTATGAGAACACCCGACAGATCTAAAAATATTTTTTGTCTCCAAAACATGATTTCATTTCATAATGTTCATGAAATATGCAGATGGTTGTGCACAACAAATATCAGATGAAGTGAGACCTACTGTTTTTATCCACTTTTAACTTTAATATTTGGTATGGCCACCTTTTGCAGTAATTACAGCAGCACATCTCTCTGGCATAGTGTCAATATATTTCCTGAGAAGTTCAACACTAATAGTATCCCATGCCTTCTGCAACTCAAGCCAAAGGCTTTCCTTTAAATGTACAATAGATCTGCCCAGTTTATTTTCCAACTCGTCACATATGCCAAGTGTTCTAATAATTTTGGCTACCACTGTATATGTGTGTGTGTGTGTGTGTGTGTATATATATATATATATATATATATATATATATATGTATATATATATATATATAGATGTATATAGATATGCACGCACACACACACATACACACCTGGAGGTAATTAAATTAATTTTCTGTAAAGACCCTAAATATTAATATAACTTAATCTTGCCATTTAACTCCTAATTTTATTTTTTATTTTAAAAAATAGTGTGTGGAATGAATGTACAAACTTTGCGGTTACTCTGCTTCGGCCCTAGCTACCATGCGTAGCATGCGGCTAGCAGCTAGCTAGCGATCACCTGACTGTGTGTGAACAGGTCTCGCAGCGGCGCTGGGTCCGCTTCCTCCCATTCTGAGGCCCGGAGGCGGGACTTCCTGCGCCGCGTGCTGTGGGCAGCCCTACCCCTCCAGCTGCTGCTGCTGCTGCTGCTCCTCAGTGCGGCCTGCCTGGTGCCGGCCGCCCCCCACAGCTGCTCCTTCCCCGATGGCTTGGCCTCCTCCCTGCACCCGGCACTTTACTACACTAACGGGCCCCCGCCATCGTGAGCGCCTGGGGGGAGTGCCCCGGTGTCTGCGATAAAAAAAGGCCGTTTGCGTCGTCTTGCTCTGAGCCGCTGTCTAATTTAGGGCAGCCCCCTGGATGTGTAAGTGGCCGCCAAGATCAGCCACAACCTCTGGACCTGCTGTACGTATCAGAATGAATTATTTCTCAAGAGAACTTATTGAAGGAGTTCACTGAAACTGACGATGACTGTCCAAAAAAACAAACATAATATTTAACATCTTCAAACATTCATGTCATCATTTTTGAAAGAGCATATGCCATTTTGTCATGTTTACTTTTCATTGAAGAATAGTTCTTTTTTTTGTTTTTTAGCAGAGAGACATCTGTGATCTTGCTTGTAAGAACAGAATGATTTGTAAAATATTGTTTAAATAGCCCATAATGCAGTTATTTTTTTACATGTCCTTGTTAGCATGCAACAATAATCTTGGATATAAACGCAAACTACATTTAGTGTGAAAGCTGTATTTTTACTTAAAATGTAACTGGACGTAACATCAATAAGTTGTCTAATAAATCATGTAAAAAAGAAATAAACATATATGACAGAAATCTATGGATGAAACGGTGTCTTTAGAGCTTTCTTGGTAACATATCTCATATTCTTGAATACACATATTTTAAACGTGGAAAAAAAAGATCTGTGTACTATTTAGGCTATGGAATTACAATCTATTTTCTGAAGGGTATTTATTCAGAGAATTTAAAGATGCTAAACCAACAGTATGCTGCACATCTGTCTAAAATCATCGTGGTCTGCTTTTGTGTTTTGAATTGTAATGTCAGATGTGCACTAGATATAATCAGTGTAGCTATTAAAGCTGCAGAAGGAGTGTTTGTCGGAACAAATAACACCATAAAAATTAATGGAAAACAAGTTGGCGTATAGCAATATTTAACTTTAATATGTTAATTACTGTACACTTACAGTTACCAAATGTTAAAATCTAAAACTGCCTATTTGAACAAACGTAACAATTTACAGTTTTGGAAACAAGGGGACTGGTGGTGGATTTTTTCATTGGCTCAGTTTCACTCAAAAACCATCTTATTATTCCTTATGATACCTGCTACACACAAGGTGCGACATCACGGATATAAATAAAACAATGTGGTTTGTGATAAATGATCACAGAGAAGGGTGAATTTTATCAACAAGTCAAAAAGATGCTACTTGGTTACTCTCTCAGATTTGCAGTGAATTCAAAGGCATTCGGCAGCTCCCGTTCTGTCAGTATACATTTGAAGATACATGAGCTAGCAGGAAGAATTCCTCAGACAACTAGCAAAGCAGATACCCCGCCACTTTTTGCATGCAATGTGGTACAGCCTGGACAGTTGGCTGGACGAACAGTGGTGAATCACTAGGACGGCACATTGAGGCTGCTTTGGAGGGAGAGCGACACAGGGGTCACGTCCGGAGCCACCCTGGCCTGCTCAGGCCTAGCTGGGGAGCGAAGTCTGTGAGCATCCAGCATCTCCAGCAGCAGGTCATACAGGGGCACCATGTTTTTGCGTTTCGCATTGTACAGATGCTCCATGCCCTTGTTGCTATGGAGACAGGGTGGGCAGCAGGTGATGCAATTAAATCTATCAGCACATTACACTAAATATAAAAATGTAGCTAATTTAGCTACATAATAAAATTTAAGAACTACACATTACATACTATGTACATAAAATTCTTCCAACAGTGCACTGTTCTAGCAGAGGACATTAAATAAAATTAAAATAAAAACAATTTTAAAACACAAATAAAATAAAGACAATGAACTGATCGTTGAAAATAAAATAAAAACATTAAAACATGAATTATGAAACATGCAACCTAACACAAGCAGAGGACAGTTTGCCTCAGGGACACACCAAATCTTAATTTTTAATGACTTGGTCTACTAGAAACCTAATTGCAACTCGTTATCTATTTCTTGACTTAGCTAGTGCTTAATTACAAAGTTATTTCTATGTCGCAATGTGTTTACACAGCGGAATGTGGGAAAGTGCCTTGCCAGGCATACAGGCGCCTGCCTGCACCACACGCCGCTGATGAACAGGAAGCTCAGGGTGGTGCCCTCATAGACCCCCGACGGTGTCTCCTCTCTCCCCCCGTAATGTCCGGCGCCCAGCGCTCACCTCATGTGGCGGATGTGGGAGAGGAGAAGGAGGAGCTGTGCCTGCCTCCGGGCCTGATACTGAACCAGAAGGCCCGACTTGCCAATGCAATAGATCAGCGTGTCTACAATTTTGTCCAGCAAGTACTGGACTGTGGAGCCGTGGTGGAGGCTCCCGACAGAGCTGGAGAGGTAGGAGAAGGTGCCTGGAGGGGGACAGAAAAGGGGTAGCTGTGTGCCTAGCTTTTGTGTATAACATTCTCCGGAATCGGACTTGTAGTAGACAAAGACCGAGACTGACATTCCAGTACAGAATTAAATGAATATATCTTACATTGTCAATGCATTGTATCCACATGTTTGAGCAGCATTCATGCAGTAGCTAAGGGAGCTTACTCGAGTTAAATAGAATAATGGCTTTGAGGCAGACGAACTCCTCCGTCTTGAGCTGGAGGGAGCGGAATCGGGAGACCATAGCGATGAGCATGTCGAAGATCTCCGTCATCCCCTCCACACAACCTGCTCCACTCCTGGGTGGGCAAAGAAGCACAGATGTCTCTTGGTATCTTGGCAACTGACGGGGCTTGCCGCTTCACCTTAAATAACCAGATAAATGTGTATGTGTGCGTGTGTATGTTCTCCCTGTGTTGCATAGGTTTCCTCTAGATATTTAGACTTCCTTTCACAGTCCATAGACACGCATTTCGGTTAACAAGTGTCCAGGACTGGCCCAACCTATCAATTCTGTTTCATTAATTTAATTGTCATTTGTCATCTCCTTTCCCATTCTAATAGACTAACCAGATGGGGACCCTAAGGAACTACTTAGTTCACTTATGCTTTGGGTAGGCTCTGCTGGTGCTGCTGAATTGTGTATGGAGTATGATTGTATAGCCTACAGTGGACTGGGGCCCCATCCAGGGTGTCCTCCTGCCTTCTGCCCTACACTGCCTGGGGTTGGCTGCAGTCCCGCGCCCCCCCCCCCCCCCCGCCGCGCGCTGGAGGATGGTGGGTGTGGGTTGGTGGTTGGATGTGTTTGT
>JAODKN010000027.1:16607919-16628246 GCA_026774425.1 Petrocephalus zakoni
ACATTTTTTTGACTGTGTAAAATATTTCAGTAGTCTTCAGAGCTGTTTAACAGTGACCCCTTTACATGCTGAAATATGCCCACTTGAAGCATATTTTACTATTAAAGTTTCTTTTCATTGTCTGACTGCACGAGCTTACACTATATGGGCAAATTACCATATGCCATTACACACACACACACACACACACACACACACACACACAATTTTATGACACCTCATTCTAAATCCATAGGCATCAATATGGAGTTGGTCCTCCAGCTGCCACTCTTCTGGGAAGGCTTTCCACAGGATTTTGGAGTGTGTTTGTTGGATTTTCTTCCCACTCATCCATAAGAGCATTTGTGAGATCTGGCACTGATGACCAACTCAAAATTGATGCCTGAATGAATGGGACGTCATAAAAGTTCCTGGGGGTATAGTGGCCAGGTGTCCCAATACTTTTGCCAGTATAGTGTAGCTGTGGTGGACTTGGCTCCAATGATTCTTCCGTAACAGGGGTAGGCAACCATGATCCTACAGTGCTAGTATCCAGCAGGTGTTCTGTCCTACCTGATGAGTTACTATCTGCCTGAGATCAGGTGTGGTTCATCAGAGACCTGATATGATGGAAACCCTGCTAGATACCAGCACTCCAAGATCAGGGTTGCCTACCCCTGAGTTGTGGTCTGTTTCGCCAGTTGCCTTGGCCTTCTCATCTTCATGATCCAAAGTTTGACTCTTTTTTGTTGATCCATACTGTGCACATGATCCTTGATTCAAGGCATGTGCAGGTTGGATTTTCTGAATGAGCATGACCTCTGATGACCCCTCCTTTACCATATCACCTCCATTTGTGCTTCACTAATGTTCCATAGGTTCCCTAGACTCCATAGGTTTTTGAGGATCACCTGTTTTGGCAACTTAGCAAACCAAGAACCCATGGATATCACTCTCCTGCAGATCTGTTCGCCTAGTGCCGTGTGTTACGCTCTCAGCTGATTTCTCAATTTCCACAGATTTACACTGGTCAACCTCAACATCTTGCATTTTCATTCCCAAAACTTCACTATGAAAAAGTGGTACTGCTTCTTAAATTTCTACTGCATCTGATATTTTTGCTTGACCACTTTCCGCTTTTGCAACCTAATTCTATTTGGGGGGTATTTGTAGTTCTCCACTCTCAGCTGTCTCCTTTACTGCTGCTGGTTCCCCGTCGTTAGGACCAATGATGTTCCCCTGACATGAATTTTCCTCCTTTATTTCTGTCTCACTTATTGAAATCTCTACTGATTCTGTCTGGATAGAAATATCTGTAACAGGCACAGCTTGAAACGAAACTCCTGCTTCTGTTTCTACATTTTTGGTCTCACATGCCTCCAGTTCTTCTGATATTTCATTCACAGTCTTGTTTCTTGTTGTTAATGGGTCTTCATGGATCACCATGTCCATGTCTTTTCCAGGACTTTCGGATTCTTTTGCTGTTTCAGATCCTTTATCTATAACATCTTGGATTTTTTCTGGAGCGATAATTGTGCTCTGAGTTTCGGCTGGTGTAGCATTGGCCTCAACTGTACCCATGTCTCCTTCTTGCTCTACAATATGTGTTACAGTACAACCAACATTAGTTGAAGACACTTGAAAATCAGATTTGTTGTCTATGATTGGTGCATCTAAATTAGTTGACTCCTTTATATCTTGATGTTCCTTACATTTTTCTTTTAGTATAATAGACACCTCAGTTGTCTGCATTGACTGACCAAATACTCGTTCTTCAATAGCCTCAGGCTTTGGTACCTCTTCTGCGTCAGGTGTTTCAACGTGTCTGGCCATCTCATCTTCTTCAAGTGTTTCTTGAGCTGGTGCAATGTCATGTAGACCTTTTATCTCAATTTCAGGTAAACCAACCACAATTTCTGTTAATTCTGACTTCTCTTTGTTAGTTTTGGTTACTTCACTTTCAGCAGTTTTGAGTACTTCATCCACAAATTCAAAGTCCTTTGATTCTATGTCTCTACAAATGGCAGTACCATCAGTTTTTTTATCTGCTAACAGAACTGTTTTATCTTCTTTTGTGCCTGGGTCCATAATCTGTGGCACAACAGGCAGAGTGGTCAATTCCTGTTGCTCATCTGCCATTGTTACTAATAAAGCATCAAGCATCAAATCGACATTTTCCATATCCTTTTGCAGAACCATTTCTGTGATCTCGTAACCAATGGGCACCACTTTAGAATTCCCAGAGGTTACATCATTCTCAGGAAGTTCTTCAGATAAGATAGTGACACCTTTTTCATTTATTTCTTTTTGTTCATCTGGTGGTGCATCAGAGTCTACCTTCAAGGAACCTTCAATTTCATGCTCACTTGCTAATTCCTGAGCACTTTTTTTGACCCTCTTTTTAGCTGATCTCAAACATAGCAACGTCTCCCAAGACAAAGAGGAATGAATCTTCTCTTTGGGTTTTTTCTTATCAAGTTCAATTTCCTGGTTCTCCTCACAGGGTTTTTGTTCCTCTTCTTCTTCAGCAAAAATGAGATTAGCCTCTTCATCGTCGATCTCAGACGATCTACTAACACGTTTGCTTGGTGTGATAAATTTTGTTAATGAAGTACAGGATAGTTTTCCATTATTCTTCCTTTCTCCAATAGCAAGAATATTAGCATCTTCATCAGACTGAACAGCATCTTCTATTTGAACACACTGTTCTGCTGAACCATCAGTTGATTCTTCAGGTGACTGAAGCTCTTCTGAGACAGATTCTCTGTCTCCTTTACTTGCCTGTTTTTTTGTTGGGAGCCTTTTCCTACAACTTCCTATGAAGAGGTAATGAAGTTTCTTTTCTAGGGAAGAGAGAAGTTCAGCTTCAAACGACATTACTGGAGATTCTTCTTCTGAACTTGGATCATCATCATCATCATCATCATCTACACGTTCTGTACTGGTAGTTTCTGCTGCCAGGGTGTCTTCTCTCTGTTCTAAAATAGTTTTAGGGCCATAAACCTCAGTTGCAATTTCTCCTTCATTGTCCGGCGATTCTGCAGTTTGTGGGATTACCTCTGAAATGGTACCTTCCTCTTTCTGAATCTCCTGCGCAGCCTCTACTGACGCTTCACTGTCTCTTGATAATTCTGCATTTTCCTCTGATTCTCTTAGCTCATCCTCGAGAGCAACTCTTTCAAGACACTTTTCCTTAATAGGCTGAGTAGAAATGACCTTAATTCCAAAACCAGAAAGTATCTCCTGCGTGAATATCTGCAAAGGGAACTGGACTTCCTTGGGACACATAATAGAAGATTCAGTTTCTGTATCTGTTTTTAGGAGGCCTTCTTCTGTCAGTGTTGTTTCTATAGCACCTGGTATGTCAGGAACTTCTCCACTGACTTCGACTAAAGGAAGATCTGCCCTAGGTCCCACTTCCATGCCACTCTCCTCCAGTTCCTTCTGTATTTTTATATCTCTAACTTCTTCTGTGTTGGCATCTTCTTCAGGAACCTTACAACTGTTTGCTTCAAGCTCCTCCTCCTTCACTGGCTCTGCCTTTTCACTCTGTTCTTTCCTCAGCGTGAACTTGAAGCCGACAAACCGGAGTATTTTCTTTAGACCTGCTTCAGTGGCCATTCTAGCTTTCTCCTCTCTTTCCGTCTTAGATAACGACTTTCTTACATCAGATGGCTTCTTCTCTTCTTTCTCAACTTTGGGGTGTTCGGCTTCCTCTTCTTGGCCCAGCTCAGCACAGTCTTCCCTCTGTGACACAGCTATGTCCTTCTCACAGTAACAAATAGAAAAAGGGCATTAGATAACAGGCATGCCAGCATATTTACGTCCAGCAAAATGTGTCCAGACACCAGCTGTTCTGTACTACACACACCCATAGTAACTCCCACAACTTGATAAGCAGATTAGTAGTACATCTAAAATATTAATAAGAGGTGTACTGTGATGACCAAAAGTATAAATTCAGCTATATAATCTGTATAATTTCACCATATCCTTATGTTTATTAAATTCACTTAGCAGAGCTCGCCACATGCTACTGGTTTGCTATATTATGGAAGTGATAAGCGCTGAAGTGGGGGTGAAAGGGACAGCTCAGCAGCCACATCATACTTTAAAAGAGCAGATATTATAGATACAGAAAGAAGATGTTGGTGGTGTGGCGGTACTCTTTGCAGTTTAAAGTCTGACACCAGGGCTATAGCCAGCTATAAGGTCACCAAAGTCATTTTTAAAGAGCTAAAAATCTCTAAAATCTGAAGCTAAATATTCACTTAAATAGAAAAATCAGCTGTTGAAAATGTCTCCAGGCTAAGTGCATTCTTAATTCAGTTAAAATGTGTTATTAATAGTGTCTGCGGTGTGTGTGAGAGAGAGAACCAGAGCATTCAGTATCAGCATGATAAAGGATGCATGACTCGCCAACCGCACAAGCGCACTGCACTGAAAGTAATCCCGGTTCCCGACGTGCGCGTGTGACCAGGCAGCATTGTATCATGCGGTAAGCGGGCATAGTGTCTATAGTAAATATAACTACATGATGCATGTTACATATATGCGTAGGCTAGGCTACTCTGGCCATGTTAAAGGTTGGGTATCTAGAATATTACACCCAATGTTCTAATGTTTTACAGAATGTCATTAATTAAAAAAAATAATAAACAGCTTATGAAGAGGACGGTATCAATAATAGTGCCTACAGAAACATTTCAAAGCCAAATTTGGATATCAGAACAGGTGTATTTGATGTTAGCTTGTAATGGTGTGTTAATATCAAGCATTTTTCTTTCATTTTTATGTTATGTTATATATGTTATATATCAGGGGTGCGCAATCTTATCCGCAAAGACCCAGTGTGCATGCAGGTTTTCGTTGCAACTCCCTAATTAGATCACTAATTAGAGGACTGATTGGCTGAAGAATTCTCACACCTGGGTTTGAACAACTGACCTTAGGGTTATCCCGAAAACCTGCACACACACCGGCCCTTTGCAGATAAGATTGCCCACCCCTGTTATATATGGTTACAAATAACTTTAAATGATATGCTTCATACCAAAATATTTTACTGCTCTTTAATGTTCCTATGACACAGACCTAATTCATTCAGTAAGGCCACTAGGGAGGGTCAGTGGGATGTTTCTGCTCTTTGCTCTGGCAAGGTCGCACTAAGTGAACTGTTTAAGTCTGAAATTCTCTTACGCTTGGCACATACATGATGTATGGTGTATTTTTAAGAAATTGTCTTTTTTTTCCATAATTTCACCACCAATAAAACGGTGTTCCTTGCAAAGAGAAAGAGGCCTCCTGTATGCAATGTGTGATTAATGAGACCCACCATTTTGCTGAGCACAAATACACCGGTATGCCCGTTATCCTAAGCTCTGTTCCAAGATTAAATATGTTCATGAAGACATAATCTCACGTAGCCTAGTCTCCGTGTCATGATAAATTACTGATACTAATGATTTTATACTTTCTTCAAGAAATACAGTATTTAAAGAAGGAGTTTAAGTACCTCAGGATCTCAATCACAAGTCACGACAAACAGGGAACAGACGATTGACAGGCTAAGGTGGTGTCAGTCCTGCAGGTCTGTGGTGGTGAAATGGGAGTCTCCAGACAAAGCTCATGGGTTACCAGTCAGTCTACGTCCATGGTCATGAGCTGTGAATATAGATTGAAAGAACAAGGTGGCAAGTACAATAGGTGGAAGTATGAAGTATCTCTTTAGGGTTGTGAGAAGACCAGGCCAGCAATCAGATTTTATTTTATTTGTGTCATTAAACCCATTTATTTAAATACTATTTAGACCTTTAATGGTGTAATTGTCTTAAAATCAAAACAATCAATGCAGTTATGTCATGCTGTTTTTATATGTATATGTATTTTGAGAATGTACACATATGCTGATGCATCTCAGGGCCTTATGAGGTCACATAAATTCCAGAACTACATAATTTCAATACATTTTTTTGTAAGAGATAGCTGTAGCATACGTGCTAAATAATAATTTGTTTAATTATTTAATTAAAATTATTTATTCTATCTCAATAAAAATATTTTCAAAGTATTATTCAAGTAGCAACGGTGCAATAATCTATTTTCACAGGCTCAATATTTATCCTTAACAGAATAATGTAAAGAATTGAAATAACTGAAACTGAAATTCCTTCTTACCTGTAAAGAAATACAATTTTTTTCTTTTAAGAATTCTAAAAAACGTACATATTGCTGTATCTATTCGACTTGATATTTAACAAAAAAATAGTACTGGTCAGACTAGACTTTCTTGAAAGCACTCTATGATTTGAGGGGACGAGCATCAGTGGGTGGTCACCTATATCCCTTGGCCTCCCTCTCTCTTACTCGCCCTTCTCAGGCTACTTACTACAAATCTGTGGAATTACATCATATGTCACATGACAAATTAGGGAAAAGTCCCTTCCACTTACAATTCATGCATAGTCCAACTCCAATCAGACTGCAAACTTTGAGTATATCAGTTCTGTTCTACTTTTAACATATAAAGTAGGCTAGTCAGACAGAAGCTTGCCAACTTTCGTTTCAACCAATTATGATATTATTATCTGAAAATATAATAACTTGTTGTTTAAATATAATACAATTACATACACACATGTCTGTTCATATACAATGAATCTCAGCAGTGAACCTATTCTTAACTAGGATTCACCTGGGTCAATTAGCAGTAAAAAGTACTTTACATTTTAAGCATATTACTAATATGGATCATATTACAGTATTACAGTAATAGGAAAGGATAATCCAGTTATATATATGTATATATATATATATATATATATATATACATACTTCCCAGAGCTCCTGCTTCAGCATGTTCCACCATTATCTCAGTCTCCATGTTTGTATTTATACCATTATGGGGACTCTCCATTAATTTCTATGGGCATAACCCTAATCCCATCAATGACAACCTTAACCCCAACCCAGCCCTAACCTTAACCATAAGTAACCAAACCAAATACAAAACCTTTGGTATTTTTTTTCTAACCACAAGGCAAAATATGATCTTGGTAAAAAATAATTTTGTGGGCATATCTGGTCCCCACAATGTAATAATTACAAAAACAGACACACAGACACAAAAGACAAGCTGAATTCTGCACCAGACTCTTAGTCAGACTAAACAATCAGTGAATGAAGCACAAATTTACCACAAAGCTGTTATTCAGATGGGAACAGAGTGACAGAAAGGCCTGTCCTAGGCTAGCACACCATGAGCCTGATGTGCAGATGCTCCAACATCTGTGTAAAACAACAGTCCCTTACAGGCATACAGTCACAATGTCACAAATGTAGTGATTACATACATGTGAAAATCTATTTCCATAAATGGTATGTTACTTGAAACCAAGCCATCTTCCAACTACTTTTTCTCTATACAGGGCACTGGGGTATTTTTAATTGATTGCATTAGTCCATATTTGAACATCGTTTTAAGAAGTTTCAGAAGTGTAAAGGAAAAAGTACCCATATGTACCTTTGGGGGTACATTCATTGGCACTGCGGCTGTACCCTCAAGGGTCTTCCAGTTGTACCCTAGCTGCAGGGGAATGTACCTTATAAGGTACAAACATGGACCATTAGGGGTACATTAATGTTGTTTGTACCTTGGGGAACAAAACTGCTGTACCCTTTTTCTGATTGTGTAAGAGCTGGTAATACAGAAAGGCCTTTGCTGAAGAGTTTGATGTAGAAGACAGAGGCCTTCATTATTAAAAAGAAACTGGGAATATGGCTAGATAAACATAAATAGTTATTTGAAAACCATCACAAAGTCCCTGTGTCCCTGCCAGACACATCCCAACTCTTGCAGACGAGCAGACAGCATTAGCTGTTGTTTGGCGAATAATCGGAGGCAAAAAAAAAACTTTAAAATCAACAATTGTCTTTCTTTAGACAGATGGCCAGCGTCAGCTGTTGTCCTGTTTTTGACAGAGCGCTGGCTGTCCCACTATCTGGCGTCATTTCATCCATCATCTTATAAATTTAATCATTCTGCCCGTTTCGACAAGATACTGCACTTGCTGTTTGTGGCCAAAAAAATCAGAAACACAGTTTCAGGAGACATCAGTGGAAGACACGGCCTGAAAAAGACAAAAGTACATAAGAAAAACTAAAAGAGCAAAGCCCAATGTAATGTATTTATACTCAAACTGTCAAAGAGTTTTTCAGGAAATAAAATAGAGAAAAGAATGTAATCACTCGATACTGGATGTCTTTGGAACAAGGAAGGAATGAAGCGTACCTGAGCTGACCCAGGTTCAAACTCTCACTGAACTGGGACCAGACCCAATTCAGAAACCCGAAAACTGGAGTTGCACAGTGACTTATAAGAGTAAATGTTAAAAATAACAAACCAGCTAACTGAGCTGGCTATTAAACACTACTATTAGGAGACAATTCAAAACATATTCAACAGATTTCCTTTAACTTCAGTTCTTATTCCCCCCAAGTTTACCAGTTGAGACATTGCAAAAAGAGTAATATTACAGAAATATTTCCCAAAGTTTCCAAATCGTCCCAGGTTTATGTATACTACTTTAGAAATGAGAAATTCTTCATGTGATACAACGGGCGATGTAGGCCTAAGGGACAAACTTTCCTAGTGAGGAAACTCGGAGTTGCGCAATGAGTCAGCTGTTTTATACTGAGCTGAGAGAAACCGCAGCACAAAATGTACACAAACATTTTCCACTTAACGTGTGCTTTAGTTTCCTCAGTGTCTGTCATTATAAACACATTAACTATAATATAAAGTTGTTGTTTTAAGTTTTTCTCCTCCTTGTTTTTATTGAATATCTCCACAATTCCATGCACAGAAAACGATTCTTCTATAGCCGTCTTCCGGTCCGCACTGAGTCACTTTCCAGCTGTGAGTAATCGGACCACGCATCTACTGCCTCTTCTGTCCAGCCATGATGTAAGCTTAGTGGAAGGTCCCCTGTCCTGCCCCCCTTCCCCCGCAGAGTGGGGTGGGGGCTTTGGGCATCCGCCACCAAACTGCCCGCCTCGTGTTAATCACATCAGCCAGCCCATGGCTGATTGAAAAATCTACATTGGCGACAGAACATATATCAATCAATCAATATATTATAAGGCACTGACAAGTTATTGACATTACATGCAGTATTATGTCAGGACTGCCGCCAGATACAATTATTAAAATAATAATTGCATTCATGAGCAAAATTCCCTTCTAGTAAAGAGAACATTCCCCACTAACAAGATATTTGGTGACCCGGTGACCTCAAACGCAGCCTGATCTTCTTACACATCGGCCTGGTAGATAAGATTTTGCTGCCTCACTGCAATACATTTATTTCATCATCAAAGTAGCACAGAGTCTGTGAACCAAACTTTACATTTATTTATCAGATGTTTTTGTCCTAAGCCACAGAGCGGCACACCACCCACACTACCCTGTTAATGGGATAAGCATCATAATATTACATCAAGCTTAGGCTACAGACACACTTTGATCTTCAAACCCATGAAAGAAAATGTAGCACAACCGATCAGAGGGCATTACTCTGGGTCAGCATCTGGGTTATTTGATCAGTTTCTCAGAAAGGGCTGCTTTGAGGGAGACTCTGTGTAACGAATGTATTATTTTACTGTTTTTCTATTTCTTATTGGTGTTGTTATTATTCTATTATTACAAATTGGCCCATTCTTTTAAGATGGGTTAATTGATAAAATGAGAGTTGGACGTGGACTGAAACTACCCGGTTAAAGAGTTGTATTTAATTAAATGGGGGGGGGTCCCACAGAAGAGGGGCTGACAAGGGAGGCTCCCATCAGTGGCCTAAAATTTGCCGCCTGCTCTGTAAATCTGTTGCTAATTTTATTTCATATGATGTATGAGAGAAAATAAACAGAGTGTCACTTAACGTCCAGCTGCTATGAGCAGTGTTTTATACCCAAATGGTGAGTATGTGAACTCTGTCATTACCCAGCCCTGGGTTTAAATAGTTTCCGCTGGTGACTAAGCACCGGGTTATAAATAAACTGAACTGCAGCCAGTGACAGTTAAATTGGTCAGAGAAGTGTTGCACCTGAGCAAAAATAAGGTGGGATCGTGTTTGGAAAGTCAAAATAATGACACTCTTATATGGATCTCTCTGCCAGCTGCGGTACAGGGTCACGCAGTACCCGTAATCCTATCCCAGGCCGCAGAGGACAAAAGTTAAGGGACGCCGTGAAAGGAAAGTACGATTTACATCTTAACTTTCGAAATACGGAAGTTACAACACTGCAGGCAATGGGGGATTGCTGACAGAACACGATGGTACGAAATTTTAACGACCACATAGAGTGATAAAAATAAGTGATATACGCACGGTCACTGCCGTTCGAGGATCTGTCAGGGCATTTCTGCCGTATCGTGCTGTACGTGTTTAAGTATTGCACTGGTCGCTTGCTTTCAGTCTGGGCGGAAAATGAGCATCGGGGGAATATTTCTTAACTTCGAACAGGTTAGTCAGCGCGATGCAAAATCCCGGGCGGGTTTATCACTTAGCAGCGCGAGAATATCTGTCACGTGATTAACACCCGGGGGGATGTTTCTGCAAAATAAAAACACATCTCAGCACACATATGCAGCACTGAGAAGCTGGCATCGTGTTGCTTCCAGCTACAACACAAATCATAATCGGACAGCTTATGAGCTTATATATGTCCTGCGTGGTCTTTGTCCTGTACTGTCTGCATGTGATAGGTTGTTGTATTTACCCCACCACCAGAGGTGTCAATTTCAGGTCCAGAAAATAAAGATCCAGACCAGGATTTTGTTTCAACCAATCAGTTGAGCATAAAGAGTCACAGTCACAGAGTGCTCAACTAGTTGGTTGAAACAAAGTCATGGTCTGGATTTGTACTTTATGGACCTGAAATTGACACCTCTGCCCACCGAATGAATAGCCTTTGATTTGAATGTCCCCTAGTAAAAGTAATTAGCGCAATTTGCCCCCATCCGGATGAGTAGTGTTTCAAATCAATAATCGCCCAAGTGATTTTTGCAAGACGCCTTTTAACGAGTTAATTATTTATATATATATATAAAAAATTATATTAATATATTGAACGATCTTAATAGAATATGAAAAAGTTTACCAAACCACGTCGTTGTCTCGGTCACTTTATATGTACTGCAACTCTACAAAGTTTAATCGGTAGCTCTGAACCATTAATTCCACGCTCTGTTAAAGTCGACTCTGTGCACATGAAGTGCTTTATACCAAATGTTTTTTTAAGTAGACGGCTTCAAAGAGACTTCCGAAAAAGTCCGCCATTTATTCAGCAATATAGGCAAACCAAGTCGCGACGAGCAACCAGGGACTCCACCCACCCGCACAATATAGCTCCGCAGTTCCTGTATGATAATGTTTAATATCATTTGGGCGATCAAAAGACTAGGTGGTGACACGGAATAGATGCACATAATGTTTTTATACCTGGTCCACTGATCAGCACGGTATAAGGTAAACTAATGCGCTTTAAAGACCCAAACGTTGTAATTAAAGTAATCATGTGGAGCTGTCGAAGCTGTTGACGAATGTTTTAGATCAAGAACGAGCGCTGCGTATATATGTAAGTATCCTACTTACACTAATATGACACTTCATCATTTTCGATCACTGGCATTCTTACCAGTTTACTTTGAAATATGGTCATCATATGGTGTTTTCATTAAAATGTGTTTTGCTACAAACGCCTTGCCATAGCTACCTGGAAAGGAAACATTTAGTATCATTTCATCTAAATATTTTTTAAACATGTTAATAATACATTTGATTAATATAGCGCCTTACGGGATCTCAAAGACGGTTGATCGGAAATGAACGCCGGCTATATATATAGTCTAAGGCAAGGAAAGGAAACTTAATTCTGACGTAAAATTAAATTGTCTTTAAAAACCTTCCTTTGGGCTACGGCGAATTGTTCAGTAAATAAAGAGCGACTGTTAACGCGCATTTTTGAATCACCAGCGACGCACAACTTGAAAGTAAATCGGCTTTTGTTTTAATTTAGTTCATTCGGCAGCCTTTTAACAGATTTGGATGTCCACAAGCGAAATGACAGCAGCAATTATAAGTCCATAGTGAGATATGGCACTGTACAGTTCCGCCTTCCTGTAAAATCGCCGCGTATAGCGCTGATCAGCTAAGGTTAATATTGTCGTCAAGGGTGTCTGATATTCAGTTATAATAGTCATTACTATAACGGTTTTGAGATAGTTGTGCATGTTTATGTTTATTTTCATTCCTTACATTACATTCCTTACATTACATTCCTTACTGAAAGATTAAGTGAAAGATTGTTTTGAAGGCTAATCATAACCATGGATAAGCCTATTTCATGAATAATTGTTAAAATACTACATAAAAAAATACAGTCGTACTACACAAAATGCTTTTAAAATTAGGCTGCTAACTATTTACTAACTGCTGACTTCTACTTAAGAGGTGTGAGAATTGCAGGATACATAGGATTTCGGTATGATTTCTTACATTGTATCGTCCGTGTCAATATTAAAGTATCCTAGAAGTTACATCATATCGTACTGAAATGTTTAAACTAAGTGTTAAATGATATATTCTGTACGTCCTGCCTTTCTCTGCACCTGTAGAATGAGGTTGTAGTTACTTAGGCCTACATATGATGAAGTTGTTACACTACCATTGGGTGCTTTATTATAATTAACCATTGTTAAACCGATTCGGAAGGTACAATAATGGCTTTAAAGGAAACGTGTGTAGATTATATTAAATTCTCAAAACCCACCAAAGTTCTGCCACTCACGCACCCAAACATATTCAACACCTTTAAAAACTGAGATGAATGCTGCCAGCCTGGCGTCTCTTTGGAAGTAACCATCGGTGAGGGATTGTCACCTTGACGCGCTACCATTTCTCAGAATTAAAAGCCGGTACTGGCACTGCAGACCACATGATCAAGAAGCTAAACACCCGATTCCTGATACTACTGTTTAGTAGGCCTGCCAGTCAAAACTACGCCTAAGTACGTGCTTACATCTACGTTCATTAATTTAGCAAACTGATGTACAACTGTTGCGCAGCAATAATACTCCTCGACTGAAAGAATAATTAAGACGTATGATTATTAACCCCAAATAAATCATGATAAAAGCGGAAAAAGCCTGATGAAAACTAAGCATACGGGTTTTCGCCCTTCCTTTTAATTGGCATGCAGCCTGGATAAATTCAGATTAATTTAAACTGGGTGAGTGCTGGCTTATAAGAACAGCAGGGACAGTTTAGCTCTCTGCAGTTTAGTCGCTCACGCCCATTGGAGGGTGTATTGTTTGTGCCCTGTCACATCAGGTTTCCCGCCCACAGAGCACCTGTTAACCATTCACACAGAATATTTTTCAGATTTAGTCAAACAATACAGGTGTGTTGGGAAGGGCAGCAGTGTTATTTGTGTTGAAACTTAATGTTCAAAACTCTGCAGTGAAGTCTATGTGACACCAGTGACTAACTTACATTTCAGGAACTATGTGAAACAGATCTTGGGTGAACTGAACAGCACTCTGTTGTGTCTCTCTGTGTGTGTTTTTCTTTTAGACAGTCTTTTCCCAGTTTGGTCGCTAAGCAGAGCTCCTCTATGTTGCAGGCAGGATGAAGGACAGGCTCCGTGATCTGCAAGTTGTCATCCAGAACTCTGGTGAGAAAGAGGAGCACCTCAGCGAAAATGATGCCTCCAGTCAACTCGAGCAGGAGGCTGTGGTCTTCCAGTCGGAGGACACTATGGAGGACGTCTTTGTGGAGGGACAGGCCATAAGGAAGGAGATCGCCACCCTCAAGGTGGACGTCAAGCGGCTGGGCAAGCAGAACACCCGATTCCTAACCTCGGTTAGGCGCATCAGTAGCATCAAGAGGGACACCAACGCCATCGCACGTGACATCAAGTCGCGCGGGGAGGGAATCTACAAGAGACTGCAGAAACTGGGGGCCCTCAGCAAAGAACTGGAGGAACAGCACGGTACCAACGCCGCCGTGGTGCGGATGGTGCGCTCGCAGTACATCTCCCTGACCAACAGCTTCCACGGCGCCATGTCTGACTACAACGAGGCCGAGATGGCCCAAAGGGAGAACTGCAAGACCCGCATCCAGAGGCAGGTGGAGATCATGGGCAAGGAGGTCACCGGCGAGCAGATCGAGGAGATGATTGAGACGGGCAAGTGGAACGTCTTCTCCGAGAACCTGCTGACCGACGGCAAGACGGCGCGCTCGGCACTCAGCGAGATCGAGAACCGGCACCGGGAGCTCCTGGAGCTGGAGGGCCGTATCCGGGACATTCACGACCTCTTCTTCCAGATGGGTCTGCTGGTGGAGGAGCAGGGCAGCATGCTGGATAACATCGAGGCCAACGTCAAGAGCACAGAGGACTACGTGCAGAAGGCCACGTCCGAGGTTAAGCGAGCTGTCAAATACAAGAAACAAAATCCATGCAGGCAGATCTTCTGCTGCTGTTGTCCATGTTGCAAATAATGCAGCAAATGTTAAGAGGACAATTCATTCTTCTGTTTCCTTATGAGTTTGGAAATGAGGGATGTCTACTGTCAGAGACTTTAAGGTTCTTCAGTGTTTTCATTTCAATGTGGTGTAGCCTCTCCTTCTTTATGAAGGTAAATTGGGAGTTTTAAGCCAGCAAACCATTTCATAAGTACTTTTCCGTATTGGCAGGATCCTGCATATTAAACTGTGGACAAGAAAGAGACTTAAACATAACAGTAGTGCCAATGGCTGATGCTTCACCACAGGAACACACATGCAAATGTCATTTAAACGCTGCACAGTGTCAGCTTGTTCAGGAACCTCGATATATTGATATCAAGCTGTCATTTGACTTCGGAAAGGGTTTTGCATGGTGCACATATTAAAATACCTTCGTCCGGTCTCTCTATCAGTGTCAAGTTCCTCTTTGCGGTAGTCTTTGTCACAATATGATGAAACTTGAATATTAATTCATCACCGGGAGGAATATTTATGCTAATTAAATATGCAAGTTAGATGTTCTTGGAACAGTCAGTATGTATGTACTTATTGTATCGCTAAGGTTAAGCACCTAATTTCTTCAAAAACGCAATTGTACTTTCTGGGTGGGTGTTGTGAAAGAAAATTAAATGTTGCAATAATAAGTTGCACAAACATTGCGCCTAATGGGACAGTCTGCATTTGCACCAGACTTTTCACAAGCAATTAGACGCAACTGAAAGTGCATAATTAACTGCCGACTGCAGGGCTACCAGAGTAATGTTTAACGGGATTACTTTTCTCTTAGGCTACTCGCATTTACTCAGACTGCCATTTAACCTGCTGCTGGCACGAGCATGCTGTTACATGCTTTAATCGGTGTGTTGTCTGAGGCCAAACACTGCACAGACCGTGAGCATGCTGGCCTCTATCAGTGTTAATGTCTAAGTAAGCCGCACCCCTGCTCACGACTCCCTTAATTGTCAGGTGAATCAGAGATTGCGTAGTTCTTGGACTTGCTTTTAACGAGACTACCGGCATGCAAACCGTGTCATAACAACATCAGCTCTAACTGGCTCGTCCTGATTTATTATGCGTTCGTTAACGCAACGCAAATGTACGTGTTTGTGCAAAATTGTGCAATTTTGTCACTTTATGTTTAAATAAAACTGCATATACGATTCGGCCATCCTGGCCGTATAAGTTGCTAAAACATGGATGGACTGATACATCATTACAGACTTAAATAATTTTTTGTTACATTTGGGGATGAGTACAAAACACGTAAGGTACAAAACACAAGTTTAAATAAAAGGAACCAATAGCACTGAATGGGACGCTGGGTATGTTGGGTGTGGTAATTACATTATGGCCACTATATATCTGTCTGTCAATAACCGGGCTATTTTTGTATGGGAACCGGCTTCGTTATCAGTCGGCTGAATGCATGCAGTCGCTCCTTTATGTGGGGAAACCATTGTCCAGTCAAAGCATGAACGTGCGTCTGCATGTCGAAACAAAAATCTTCTACCTATAGTTTCTTTGTTGCAAATTCTCTTACTTTGAAACGACGTTATATGTGCACGTTGTTCCAGGAAGTGTATGGCAGAGCCAGTTGTAGTGCCTCAGCCACCGCACTTCATGGTCTAAATGCTTGTAGCCTTAATCAGCCAATGGTATACATATATATAAGCACAGGAAATTTAAAGCACTGAATTTTAAATGGCAACAATGTTCTTTGCTCTGCTTGTGAACATAGACTAGCGCTAAATTATACTTAATTATACAAAACTATATGCTATTCAGACAACGTTGAGGGCGTTTTAACACAATTAATCGGCAGCTTTTCGTTCACCATCTACATAAATAGCAACACATGCACAACTCGCGACAAGAGCCGACAAAAAACAGTACTCTTAGCAGTTAAACCCACGCATCTCTCATGTTTGACCAGCGCATCAGAGGTGCTATTTCACTTTCTTTGATGGATATAGTTTCAGATGCATCTTACCCACTTTAAAAAAGTTGCTCACATATGGCTTAAGTTTCTGTATTGAACACTGCCCGAGTTGCAGCTTTTATATATATATATATATATATATATATATATATATATGTGTGTGTGTGTGTGTGTGTGTGTATATATATATATATATATATAATGGGTGTGTGTGTACTACTTTTAGTAAAAATGAACATTTCATGGGCGTCTAAAGCTCCCCTAAATCGCGCTGCGTGCCAGCCGTATTTCACTGTGCCCTCGGTGCAACTACGGCGCCTAGATTAACGAATAACAATCACAAGGCCGAACAGTTGCAGGCGAATATCAACATTTACACAACGCTTAATTTTATATTCGTTTCAGCACGAGAAAGAGGAGACAGTGTAGCGTAAATAATTAACTTCAATAGCTGTGTTGGGGGGTCGAGCGTATCCCACGCAGCTATTTTAGAACTGCGTACGTTCAAACAACAATAATATCGATTATAAAAAACAAGACTATCCATTTCAAAATAAATTTCTGTCATAGGATCATATGCGAACGTATTTTGATCATTGTTTGGGTGGGAAAGTTATTTTCCGAGCCTGGCCGGAACACAGCACGTGTCTTTTATGATTATATTTTACGATGGGATATACAAATTAGCGTAACTGAATCAGAATTGCGTGCAGACAATGAGAACAGATTCAGTAAGTGTTTTTCTTTCCTTTTAGCTTATTTATTGAATACATGTATCTTCCATAAGTGTGTATGTATGTCAGCCTTGCGCCATTAATGGATAGTTCTTCGAAAAGACGACACTGAGTTCGGCTTAAAGGTGATGTTTATTTAAAAAAACTGTAAAATACATAAAATGGAAACAATAAATAATACTGTGAAAGACGCCGGCAAGAGAAACATTGCCCACCGTAACCAGGATGGCCGAGTGGTTAAGGCGTTGGACTTAAGATCCAATGGACATGTGTCCGCGTGGGTTCGAACCCCACTCCTGGTAATCGAGTCATTACTTTTGCTTGTACAAAAAAAGTCAGGACACATTATCAAATATGATTACACGATTATATAATACTCGCATGAAGAAAAAAAACGCATGGTAACCGTGTTTCAAGATTTTCACCAGACTGCAACAGTACACACTCTGTACAAAAACATACTGCGAAAACGCAGGGAAGGACACACGAATGCCAAAGATAAAGCAGTTTGCAATTCATAAATTGCAACTCTTTGACACATTTTCAGCGATATCCCAACAGTAGCCCCCCTTTATGAAATTAAAAACGAGTGTTTATTTACCCTAGAAATAACCATATCCTAACACTAATAATCTCTCCTAGCGATAAAAATACAGACAGTGAACAACTAATAAGTTGCTAGACATGGCGTATTATTAATTAAGTACGTATACAAATACCAGTCCAAACCAGTAAGGTCTCAGTCCGACCCAGTAGGGGGAATTGGCGCCTTTCCCATGGATGTGCGCCAAGATAGCTGATGGTAGATCGTGGATTAATGCATGATATCATAAAAGTCACTATTGCGTTGACCATAGATAGTTTCGTGTCGCATGTATTGTGTATCTGGTAATACGGATAACCTTGCGCTTTTCCGCGAATCGATGTGAATAAATTATAGATAATAAAAACATCTATTCTATTAAATTCGTTTTTAATATGAATAACAACTGCTGTACGTTTTAAGATACCTTAATTCCTGATGATCTCAGCCTTTCCCAGCAATGCAAGAACTACAACTAAAGATGTAAAGTTTACGCCGCGATACTTGCACACTTTCACTACAGACCTAGTCCATGTGTCCGCAGGATTTTCTTCGGCCACCTTGATTTGCTAGAACATTCCGGACTAACGATTGAGCCAATGAGGTGGCGGAAGGGGCGGGACCAGCCGTGGCGCCGTAGCGCGCGTGAGTGTAGATGACGCAATTATAAAGCGTCGGAAAGCCTGTCGCACAGCATTGTTCGATGATCGTGCGTGGGACGGTCGGTGCGGAACTAATTCTACTGAACTGTTTAACTAAATGAATCGAACATTCGATTCAAAGAACAGGTTGGGGTCGGGAGCCGTACATGCTGCCGTACTTAGTTCAGTTGCTTTTATTGAAACTGCATGTTGAATAAAATCTTACTTTTAATTAAAATGGTGCTGATGTCCAAGTCTTGTGAATGTATGTGGCTCGCTTCAGGTCTAATTAAAATGAAAGAAAAAAAACGATGACGTACGCTTTAGCGTTTTCAATGCAGTATAAACGAACACGCAGCTGCCAAAAGCCTGGTAAAATCTCGAGTACCTAAACAACAGAGGTGTCAAATTCAGGTCCATAAAGTAAAAATCCAGACCAGAATTTTGTTTCAACCAATCAGTTGAGCATAAAAAGTCACAAACACAGAGTGCTCAACTAGCTGGTTGAAACAAAATCCTAGTCTGGATTTTTACTTTCTGGACCTGAAATTGAAACTTCTGTTTACCAAATTACAAATTTGTAGTCTAAAACGCTTTAATTAATCAATCAATTAATTAATTAATCACCTTCACAAAATTACGGATAAAAGCATTGCAAATGCTATTAGGAACACCTATAATACCTGTACAGTGCGTGGATTAACAAAAAGTTCGATTCTTTAATATTTGCAAACCGGTTCGACTGAAAACAATTGGTTCAAAAGAACGAATCGGATATCCCTAGTATATAAAATTTCAGCAGACCATTGCAAACTGAATTCACTATCTTAATTTTAAAGGGCAAGTGTTTAATTAATAACAAAATAAATGTTAAACAATGGTCATGTCACTGTGAATTTTCTATTTATTTTTAATTATTACATTGCATAATGTATTATTTAATTTCTTGTACTACTGTATTTTTAATTTATAACTAGACATTTTGTACTTTAGGATAGTGCTTTTTGCTGACCTTGGACTACGGGTTCTTTCTGTAATTATTTTTTATTACCACTAGGTGGCAAAATAACTATTCTAATAAAATTGGATTATAAATATGAGGGTTTAAAACATTAAAAGAATTCAAATTGATTTGAATTTAAAAAAATAATTATATATAATATATATACATAAATATGCTAACATACACAGCACATGATTCATCTTTGCTATAAAATATCGTTATTTAGCATGAAAGGATGCAACATTTGAAGTGTAATCTATAGAATGCATAATCAAACTGTCATTTTGTGTACCGTAGTAGATCTTGAGTGTCCAGCCCCGAGAAGTTGCAGCCTATAATGACTCCAGGGCCCAAACAAAGACATGTACCAAGCCATTTTCCTACATGAAACATCAAATTAATTCCTCAGCTGCTGCAAAATCTTCATACGATATCATTGTATGCTCTTGTGTTTTTGCACAATTTGTAATCATTTACTTGAAACATTAGCGGCAATTTAATACCTTTTTGGCATGAATTTTTGTTACATTTGGAGGCAAAAACAGACTCAACGACAGCTTTTACAATAGGGCAATAGCCCCAATCAATGAAAACATTTGACTTGATTGTATGATGACTATATAGCTACCTCTCGGCACAGTATCCTAATTTTGTTGTACTATTGTACAAAGTATGACTGTGCAATGACAATAAAGAGTTATCTTATCTTATCGTACCTTAACACTTAGATGTTCTCTGGAACTAGAAAAGAATATAGCGATTACGAAAAGTGAATTTTGCGAGACTTTTGTACATTTTGTACATACTTTTTGCTGTTGGTTCTATTTTCTCATTTCCTCTGATCAGAGCTTAACCAACTCTTTCTATGGCAGCTGACCCTCATA
>JAODKN010000027.1:16648878-16661994 GCA_026774425.1 Petrocephalus zakoni
ATTTGCTCACGACAAAACGTCATAGTCCATTCTTTCTCAGAATGTTCCCTTGTGTTAGGATCTCGAATAGTGAGGTTTAATTATGTAATTCTGCTTTGCAATTTCCAACGTTATAATGCCACTCAAGCAGCACATGGATGAAATGGTCAAAATCAACATTTATTATGCTGCTCTTATGATTCCATTAACATTTTTCAGATACATGTACGTGACAGGATTACGCTTCCCGCGTTGCTCCCCGGACGTTTGGCCTCATGGGAAGAACCTTGCCACAGCTGCCCCTGCCGCCCCCCCAAATGTTGCCAAACCAGCTTTGGCAGCCAAAGAGAGTCCAGCTGCACCTGTGCATAGAGAGATATTGTGTAGCATATTGTGTAGCACATCTCTCACTGCCTCACTGTCAATGTCACTGTCATCTCTCACTGCCTCACTGTCAATGCCACTGTCATCTCTCATTGCCTCACTGTCAATGTCACTGTCATCTCTCATTGCCTCACTGTCAATGTCACTGTCATCTCTCACTGCCTCACTGTCAATGCCACTGTCATCTCTCATTGCCTCACTGTCAATGTCACTGTCATCTCTCATTGCCTCACTGTCAATGTCACTGTCATCTCTCACTGCCTCACTGTCAATGCCACTGTCATCTCTCACTGCCTCACTGTCAATGCCACTGTCATCTCTCACTGCCTCACTGTCACTGTCACTGTCATCTCTCACTGCCTCACTGTTGTAGGTGTGGAGGAATGACAGTTTCATACTGAAGTCCTTACCCACACTCTGCAGGATAGCCACTGTGCTGCCGGCAGCAACACCACCGCCATTGGCCAGCGCAGCCGTTGACATCATCGACGCAGCGTATGATCCCGCAGTCACGCCTGCGCTAGTAAAGCCGACTGCCCCCAACACAACAGGGGCAGCAGCCACAGCAGCAACTATGGGAGAGAAAGTGTCTTCAAGCCTTAAAAAGACTAAAGTATTATCAAATCAAATGTATTTATACAGCACATTTAAAACAATTAAGGTCAATCAAGGTGCAATTCAGAATCAAACGAAACAAAGTAAGAAACAGGAACAACAACAGAAAGGACAAAAGCTGAATAAACAGAATTAACAGAATAAACGGTAACACTTTACTTGACAGGGCAAGGTCCCAGGTTACTTTATTGTCATCAGAAGCTAAGTACATGTACATAGTGGGATGAGATAACGACTCTCCATGGCCACAGTGCAACATGTAGTAACGTTTCACAATATAAGGCAAATTTAACATTTAACTTGGTATAAAGTGCAGCAGTTTGACATCGTAATGGTAATGGAAATGTAAACCCTGGTGACTGATATTGCACGGGGGAGTTAGCAGCATTTTTAATAGCAGTAACTAAGTAATTTTAACAGTAGTAACTGTGACTCCTGAAGTACAAATTATGAACCAAAAGGGATAAAGGAAGCATTATAGTTAATTAATGAGGAAGAAACATTAAGGCATTAAATAATTAATGTCAATGACAATTATTTAAATAACAGTAAATAATTGTAATCAAGATACAACCGCGAAAAACTGCGTCACCCTCTACTCCGCCGTGCACTGCATTTTGGTGTGCCTCCCGTACCTTTAGCAGTGCATGAAATTAAATGTACAGTTGACAATTCTACCAGAACTAAAAAATGGCCAACTCACTATACAGTAGGGGTTGCACAGAGTAGTCGACATTAGGACTAATGGTCACAGTTCCTGTTGTGCTGGGGGAAAGCGACACACAAAATTGGTTATTGTTGCTCGTTTCAAAACGTTCCCTTCTCCTCAGGGTTTATTGATGACGTCATACGCTATTCCTTGTCGACTCGACTTTAATAAAGTGACTGTTGACATTAGAAAATCGTAAGTTGTGCAACCCCTACTATATGGCGGAGTAGTGGTTAATTAATGCATAGCCAATACCATAATACTACATAATTTGTGCCCCCTCAAGTAAAGTGTTACCCAATATACAAACAAATGAAAGACACTTGGATTTAAGTCTGCAAGGCAGGTTATCATTACAAAATATCGCGGGGACTCCAGTCTTGAACATGATGACACAATAATGGCAACACATAACTGCTCTCTCAAGATTATTACACCTTTGGAATTTTCGTCCACGGTAAGATCCATTTTAAATAAAGGCAGTCTCTGCTATACTAACCTGCTCCCACGGTGCCCAAAATAATGGTTGCTAAAAAGAAAGAAAAAGAAGCTTGTGATATAATAGAAAGAAGATTGTTATACAACGTTGCAAAGCCTGTATTTTCTAGTGTTATTTAATGTATCTAATTGTACGCACATGCACGTCTGTGACGTCACGTGGCTTTAATCCAAACGTTACATATATAGTTTTGCATAACATTTTTGGTTCCTGAATAATTGTTACACTGGGAACGCCATGTAGTTTAAATGGTCGTAAAATAATATTTCTATAAAATATTATTATTATTAAAATATAAAATAATATTTCTAAATCCTAATTTCTAGCACCTGAAGAGAGCACCGCGGTTGATAACGTACCCATTGCTTTCGGTGTTTCTCGGTAGACCTGGTCTGCGAGTGTCTGTCTTGAGACACTTGTGATTCCGCTCTGTCGTGCTTATATGTACCAGCCCAGTGTGTCTTCTCGGGAAAACGAAACTTAGAGGTCGGAGTCAGTGAGGGAGGGGGGCATTCGGATTCGATATTTGGGAGGCAGAGCGTATGCTTCAGATTGAAATGCCTTAATGGTCACTGGACACGCAAGCTATTTTTCAAATTACGTGATATATCCCCTATCACGTAATTTGAAAAATATAAGTTTGGATTTGCTACAGATGTCGTTGTAAATAGAGGCAGTCCCCGGATTAAGAACGTGTCATGGAACGGATATCACGAGCGCACTGAAATTGCGCTGTGCTCTATGATTAAAAACAGTAACAGGGCTACAAAAATAACTTTTTTTTTTACTTTTGAAAGTTAACAACAGCACCCACATAGTTTATTCCATCATTTAAATTGCTAATCAATGTAAGTTTAAAGTTATATGCTGTTTTGTGGTTACATTTTTCAGATTTTTTTTTTAACGTAGAAAAAGGTTTGTCCTAGAAATGCAAACAATAAAATTTGGTGTTTATACAGTAAACAGTGCGCGTGTGTGTGATCAGGAAGACTCAGTTGAGTACTGATTCTGAACAAGCCAAATATGTGTTAAACATCTATGGGGGCTGAGCCCCCCTTAAATGAAAATCCTAGAAACGCCCCTGCATACGGCTATCAAAAGTAAGACAACCCTCTATAGAGACGTATTTGTATTACCCGCCATAAATGTCAATATGGTAATATACACTGCCCGGCCAAAAAAAAGTCGCACCCTTTAATATTTAGTTGGACCGCCCTTAGCTTTGATTATGGTGCACATTGGTCCATACATTGTTTCCACGTGCTTATGCAACATCACAACACTTTTTCCCATCCAGATTTGCACTCATTTTTCAGAGATCTTGTATTGCTGATAGGTAGGTTGAACCACTGCGTAAAGTCTTCTTCAGCACATCTCAAGAACTTTCAGTGGGGTTAAGGCCAAGACTCAGTGGTGGATTCATGTGTAAAAATGATTCCTCATGCTCCCTGAATCACTCTTCGACAATTCAAGCCTGATGAATCTTGGCATTCTCATCCTGTAATATGCCCATGCCATTAGGGAAGAAACAATCCATTGATATGATAACCTGGCCAGCAGCTGACTTCACTTTATTGCTGCATAGCATTGCTGAGCTGTAATAATGATCCAGTCATTGGCTTTTAAGTATTTACTGAATGAAATTCTAATGGCAACCTTTTTTTTCAGTGCCAATTCTCTTTTAAGTATTAGACTTCAATAACTAACAATACCATAGAAAATAATTCTAGTCTAAAAATTAAAATCCAAACCCTCTTGTGATTCAGGGAAATAAAAGTTTTTTACTTATGTAAATTAAGTGTAAGGATAGTAAAGAAGGACACCCCACACATACGATGTCAAGAAGACTCTATAGAGAACAGACATGAATTGCTGGCTCTCAGTGGGATGCACAAGAGAAACAAATGATCACCTTATTTGTAAAAAAAAAAAAGATAAAAGGCATTACTTCTCCCTATTATTGGCAAACACCAGTTTGCCTACAGGACTAACAGAATGACACCAAAAACAGAAACTAAACTCGAAAGGGACCCAGAGGGATCTAACTCAGGCAATAAGAATTAAATAAGGATTAACACTCAACAGGTTCAAGGAACACCCATGAACAAATGCAATGCAACAACAACAATGACCGACTGAGGGACAAGGATAGGCAAATTATATACACAGAAAATGAGAGCCAAACAAGGAACAGGTGTCAGGCATTGATATTAAACCAAACACTACCAACTGATAGTAATAAGAAACAAGTGAGGGCAGTTACAATCAAACACTAGGGCTATGCTGGAGACATCACAGAATTAACCAACGAATTACAAGAACAAAGATCCATATAATTGCTAAAGAACATAATTAAGTGCATTAAGTTAAACAAAAACTAAATATGCGAGGGTGACCTCCAGCCAGCCTCAAACCCAAAAGCTCAAAAATTCCTAGCTACTTGCTTTTCCCATCCAGGCACACAGCAGCCAGGGAAGCAGGAGAAAACACCAGGAACTTGGGGGCTACTGGGGAAGGAACAGGATGGCCAGTGATACCTGCTGGCCAGACAGGGAAACAAGTCAGAACAGGACGAGGCAGGGACTGATGCTGACATCTATATGGGAAATGAGGTGTCTTCTAGTCAGGTAACCCAGACGCAGAGTTAATATGCGAAGAGGTAGGATAACCACGCGATTATTATAAGAACGCTCTTTAAATAAAGAGTAGAGATTCCCACCGGAATCCGCGTTCTACACACACACACAATCAAAGAGAAAGAACCAAAGACTAGAGCAGGCTCGGCTCCAGCTCTTGGTAACAGGGTGGGCCAGGAAGATTTTTGAGGCTGTATTGAGGCTGGGTGGGCCAGCCTTGTGATTGGGTGGGCCAGGCCCACCTCGCCCCTCCCGTGAAGCCGGGCCCGGACTGGAGTACTCACAGTACCGGTGATGGCGATCGGAAAGGGCATGGGTCATTTCTCAATGACTGAGCGGGGACTGAATGAAGTGTTCCTCTATTTATCTCCCGGAAGATCGTCTACTTCCGGGTCCTCGTGGCGATCGTCTGACCATTGTGTGTGACATTGTTTAATTTTAGGGTGAAGGGTATAAGAACATAAGAAATATATAGTCGAGAGGAGGCCATTCGGCCCATAAAGCTCGTTTGGGGAGAACTCAACTAATAGCTCAGAGTTATTAAAATCTTATCTAGCTCTAAGATTTTACTCTTTGTCTTCAATGCCTTAAAGGGCCTTGCCCCATCTTATATTGTCAATTTACCACAGCTTCAAATATTTGTCAGAACTTTGAGGTCCACTTCGGATTAGTTTCTTCTGCCAGTGACCCCACTTTTGTAGATGCTGCTCCTGAGCAATCTTCTGTTCTAGTTGTTGTACTCTCATTCCAGTGATTGCTATCATTGGATTTAACTTTATATGTTTTATGGTAGGATTTTATTTACATTGTCTATTTACTGGGTTGTACAGCACTTTGGCAAGCACTTGGTGTTTTTAAATGTGCTAACAACTTGATCGATCGGCATCGAAAAGTGCCATTTATGTGAAGCTGTCATCTGCTCCCTTATCTTTAAAGATGACAGCACATTCTAAAGATGCGGCCGCCTCCGCTCTTCAGCCTAACTCTCATGACGCTGATTCTGCCTTGTCTGCATTAGCAGGGAGACCTGCAGCATCAGCCCAACTGCTCCCTTTATCTCCCTAAGCTGTAGCAAATGACAGGCCTGCCCTATATCATGTGACAGGAAGTGGAGGCAGAAAAACTGGTGTTATAAAGAGCAGGTGAAGTTTATATCTAACATTTGTTGCATCTGGAAATGAGCTGCAAAGCTCATGTGACAGTCCCATCCCAGAAATGATCACATCCATTTCATAAATTATCATAATTATCACTAATGCACTGATTATGAAATATTGACTGATACCGATAACCAAATTTTTTTTGACTAATATCACTTTTACAGATAACGACTATCTTCTGACCTACTTGCTGAGCAGGGTAGTGAGGGCACAGATTAGCGGAATGATCAAGGCCAGACTTTAGTATGGGCTAACCTGGGCTGTAGACATAGTCCCCGAGTGGTAGGGGGGCCCTGTTTTTTCCTACTTGTTACAGCAGCATTTCATCCCATAGGTAGGGCCCCAAATATGACTTCAGCCCAGGGGCCACCCTAAATTTGGCCCTGGGAATGGCATTACATTGTTCATTTCTTAGTTTGTGGAAATCGAAAGATTAATCTGTAGGCCAGATTTAATAATGAATAATAAACGTCACAGGCTGGTCCTTGGGGACCTTTTATAAATGGCGAATGACCAGAGTCTCTCTTCCCCCACTACAGAAAATGCAACGATCTCCATTATTTCGGTAGTTGTGTCTTTAGCTCTGGTGTTGCTAACTCTGAGTATTGTTAAATTTTAAGTTTTGGCCGGCAATATCAGCCAAGGCTGACATATTGGACTGATGCCGATACCTTTATCTATTTTTCTGTAATGTCAGCATGCCCAGAGGGGGTGGGCAGCCAGTTAACCCCAGAGGTTTTTTTCTTCCTGCTTAGGAGTTTTTGGTTTCTCTTCTACGTTGTCAGTTGGCTTTTTCTTTCTTTTCTTTTTTTTCCCTATTCTGTCTTTCTTTCATTCTATGTATTTCATTCTCTCTGTTCCACTCTGTTTTGCATATATCACTGTATTCCAACACGCCCATGTAAGGCGCCCTGGGACAACTCTGTTGTGAAGGGCACTATATAAAAATAAACTGAATTGAATTGTATTGAATTTATCATTATCGGTTAATATCACCCGATACTGATATGTTAACTGATATATCATACAATATCTATACATATTGTTGTTCCATCATCATGAAGACAAAATGTAATGCGATTGTAATAACAGCAAAAAAAAGAGAGAAATATATTGCCCAAGAATCGTGAGAGAAAATCAAAATTTTGATTCGGAGTGAAAAAAAATTGTGATTCATATATTGCTCAGAACGGTACAGTCCTAGTTCATTGTTTTTCATGCTGTAAAGCATTCCAATAGTATGAATAAGTAAATGTTTATTATACAATATACAGTATTATGTTCCTCAAATATAATTAGTCAGAGAAACATACGTTATTAGCATTTTTTAAGTTGAATCTAGTTTTAGGGATCTTTGGAGAGATTAGTTGTCCATGATTTTATTGTTAGAGGCATATTTGCAGACATCTGCAGAGCTAAGCCATATGAATTTAAAGTTTTAAAAGTGCAGAAGGTGGCATGACACAGAACTTTTAGGAATCCCGGCTTATTTAATGCTTGAATAGTTCTGGAGCAGTCAGTAAAGCTGTGATTTTTTTTTTCCCATGCAGAGCATTCTCACGGATTCTTCTTTGTCCTAGTTATAATCACCCAGTGCATGCTCGTCGGCAAAAGATAGTGAGGTACTCGCTAACAAAATCAATATTGCATAGATTCAGTCTTCATTTGTATGAGCAGCTCTGCTTTCATTATGAAAAGATTTAGGACTCACCGTGCATGTTTCATGAATTCTTAGACCCCCCCCGGGAACCCTCTGTGAATATTATACTATTGTGATCTGAACAGTGAAATACTCCTGAGCTTTGATACTGTCTTCTGAAGAGTAGGGCTATTCCAGGTATATGGCTCAAAAATATCTGACATAACGATGTTGATAAAAAAAAGAATAGAAAATGTTTCATTTACACCACATAGAGGATAAATAATTACTTATTCTTTTCTGCATGAATTTTAATCTGTAACAGTGGTATTGCTGACAGGCAAAAATTTTATGTGTGGAACTTTCGTAGTTTTCTTTACTGTAAGGGAAGTGATTGAAGTTAAAAACACCAAGGCATACAGTCCTACAGTAAAGAGATGAATCTATGAATCTACATATATATACACACACACACACACACACACACCAAAGAACCAAAACATTATGACCGAATATGTCAAAACAGCTGTGACCCACCCAGGCATGACTTCAGCAAGACTACTGAATGCACCAAGATGTCTGCAGCCCATCCTTTAAGTCCTGGGGTGCAGCCGCCATAGATCAGACTTCCTGATCCAACACAGAGATGCTCGACAGGTTTCAGATCCAGGGAGCTTGGGGCTCGGGGCAGCTCCTTGAACTCTTCGCCATGACTGGTTAGTGTGCCCATGCAAAGCCGCCTCCTTTTTTTTACGTCATGGGGATGGGTGGGTAGGCATGTGCTGTGTCAGATGGCACAGATGGCACCAGGAAGCACTGTAGGAAGAAGACAGGCCAGTGGAGGAAGTGTGATGCTCTTGGTAATGTTCTGCTAAGGACCCCAGGCTCCACCCATGCAAGTGAAGGGTACTTGGGACACCTATCGTGACATCGTGAAGTCCATGCACACCTTCTCGTGCAAACGGTATTCCTCGACTGCAGTGGCATCTGTCAGAGACATAATGTGCCGCACAAACTGTTCGGGAACGGTCTATGGAACATGATGAGGAGCTCAAGGTGTTGCCCAGGCTGACAAATTCCCTGGATTTGAATCATGTCGAGCATCTCTGGAACGTGCAGTGATAGTAAATCCGATCTTCAGTAAAACCGGACTTACTATTACATTATATTTACTCCACTTGCTATTACAGTATATTATATATTTACAGTATATTTACCAAATTAAAACTTATTCGCTCAGGCATTTGCATGAGTACAGCTGGTAATGCAATTTACTTATAATACTGATTATGTTATCTGCATAAAACATAATTTACTAGATTGTAATACTTGTTCGAAAGACCATACAGGTTTGAGATGCAACATACACACTGTCAGAAAAAAGTACCAATTTGTAGTAGTTTTGAGGGTTGCACCCTTAAGGGTGTGCCAACTGTGCCCTAGCTGTATGTAAATGTACGTTTTAGTCTAATTTAAGGTACAGAAATGGACTCTGATGAACATTTTGTACCATTGGGGGTACATTATTGTTGTTTGTACTTTGGGGAACAACCCCTTTCCCTACACATACACACATGCCTCCAGATATATGTAAATTTGGCTACTTCTTAGAAAAAAACACTGGAGTAGAGCAGAAAGCATGTAAATAATGAGGAAGTCTGAGCATGGAACTTCACAAAATATAGCCGTTGAAGGCAATCAAATACCAATGAGTTTATAGACTTAACTCCGTGGAAGGTAATTACCTTTCTGTCCTGCTGGGACCAAGAGGAGGTTAGATCAGGATGTTAGCCTGATGGTTCATCCCAGCTCCGAGGAAAAAGAAAGGCAGATTAGCGGGAATGTTTAATTAGAGACCGGAAAAAGCTCATAGTTCCTTTGCTCCTGTGAGCTCCCAAACAGCAGGGCTGCTGGGCATGCATGTGTGTCTCCGTGTGTATGGGTGCATCTGCTATTCCGTGATAATCCACCTTGCCGCTCACATTTAATGAATTCACGCATGTTTGCAGCTCAATTTGCGAGTATGTGAAACTATTTATTAATTATTTTCTTCTGTCTCTATTCCCAATTTAATAAACTTTCTTGTGACTTCATTAGGTCCCTAATTGTGCAGCTTGTGTGAGATACTTGGGGGTAAATACCATCTTGGGAACCAGCTGCTATGTGGTCCTGACTGCATTTCTGTGCAGTTATAGCGAAAATTACATTTAAGGGCCAGAATGTGGGATAGTGCATAGTGCTATGCAGTTGTAACATGATGATCTGGCAATTCCTGTTTCAGTAAGTGCCCTTTTGCCCTGTAAAATATGCAGGTGATGTCAACTGAGATACCTGCATTTAAGACCAAGAATTATAGCGTATGGTGACCAGATAATCTATGTCATCCTGGACACTAGGGCAGGATTTTTAAACTACCATTTCAATCATAAGGACCTGGATTTCACTTAAGCGCTACATTAATGCTGCATGCCGATTGGTCAGTCTCCTACAATCATGCGTGTGTCAGTAATGTTAATGTGAACCGGCTGAATGAGCCTTTGAATCAAGGAAACAAACCAGTCAAAGTGCAAGAAGAACTGCACTATTTAGCCAAACACAAGAGCCTTTCCGGTTTAAAGTAGTTTGTAAAAAACTGACGTAGTTCAAAGTTTCCTTCCTGACGTGAATTATCTGGTCATAATACTCCGAGTATGACGATGATTCGGGGAAAGACTCTGAGTCTAATATCTTTCAAATGATACAGGTTTCCTGTGTGTTCAAAAGGTGGGAATGTGTAAGAACAGTTGAAAGTTAGGTGAGGATGGGTGCATTGTGGGATTGTTGTTCTGTCTCAGGCCTTAGGCAAGAAGACACTGTTGGATAATGGGATTGCTGTTAGGCCTTAGGCAAGAAGATTATGTAGTCTGTACATGGACATGCTGGAGCATGCTGACTTGGCGTGGTCAGAGGGAATTATCATGGAAAGAAAGACAGGATACATCTGGGCACTGAAAAGGGAAAGTGGGGGCTAATGTGGGGGACGTTAGGGGATAGAGATATGAGGCGTTGGGGGAAAACAAGTACTGGTCACGCAATACGATAGCCAATCCTGCCAAAAAGACCGTAAGGCAGTTTTAAAAAGTATATAACAGCACTTTTTTGTTCAGTATGCAAGCACCCAGGCTGTCATGCTAATTGGCATCATCTCGCTAACAGAGAAGATTTTTTGAGTCATGAGCAAATTTTTTTTCTGGATTTAAGATATAGGAGGGTCGTTCGGAGATAAATGTTTTAAATGTTTTTCTTCCACACAATGTGAGTGATTAAGTGATAGGAAGAGAGAGTGGCAGATAGAAACTGAACCTCGATTGCTTTTGGTTCCATTATCGAGAAACACCTTTTTGTTTTGAGAAAAAAAAAAACCCAGTCTCCCATGTCTGCCGTTCTCTTGCCCTTATTTGCCCTTATATTGAAAATGCCAAAGTTTGCTTCACAGCTGGACCGGCCACGTACTGCTATGCTCGGTTGGACTTCCAGGCCCTTGGGGGGGGGGGTCTCACCTGCTCTGCCCTTTTGCTATATTATTTTCCTGACCTTGCCTCACTCCACCCCCCTCCTGTGTTGTTCACACTCCTGTGATCGTGTCCCCCCTGGTGGGGCCACTTCTCTCCGCCCCCCGGGACGCATGACGATGGTGTATCACCTTCCCTCCTCCTCGTTAGTTCCAGCCGTCTCCCCTTTGCCCGTGAAGCTTTGGGCTTCTTGGGCCCATCACAGGTAACTGGCACTGAACCAGGTCTAACTGCCTCTTCACGTCCCCTCTGAAGGCGGCTTAGTCACTAAACCAACTAGCTAAAGTGGCTGAAGTCAAACATATTTTCCGCTATACAATATATATTATTCAAGTACGTCTTTTTTCCATGCACTTTTGCAGAATGTGTTCAAATCGAAAAACAGAAAGTGAGCGTGAGGGAAACATTATTTCCTGACCTCTTTTCAAAGAAGTCAAACACATTCTCTTTAAATGTGCAAATCATGGACCATAAATAACACACAAAAATCGCTTGACAATGTCTGCCAGCAGTCATGGTCTGGTGATACGGAGGCGGAGCTCTGAGGGAGGAATGTCGCAGATTATTGGATTAGCTCGCTGAATAGTGCCAATGCAAGGACCTTTTTCCTGTCATTCCAAGCCCTAATCAGCCTATCACAGCTTCTGCATGCGGTTAGGACCATATTGTATCCTGTCAGATCTGTTCCTACTGGAGAAACGGCAACAGTATCCGACGATTCATGCTGTAATGCTAAGAGATAGAGTCAGCCAAAGTAAATTTAATTGTATATGGCACCTTTCCCGGTAGGGTTCCACAGAGTGCATAATTAGAAGAAGCACTGACATTAAAGTCAACTTGAAACAACTGAAGGTAGTAACTGCACTGGAGCCAAGGAGGCATTAACACCCAAGGAGGGTGCAGGGCGAAAAAGGAACTGGCTGTTTTGGGCCTGTGCGAGTCAGGCATCCCTGCATCTGCTCTCTGGAGCAGAGCAAGGACCAGTCTCCCTGTTAGTAAAGTGGTGAGTGGCCCTATCATTTTGGAGACTGGGATTTGATTCCCCAGTGGGTAGAGTAGTGTGTTAATTTGGAGTGGCCTGTGGCCATAATCTTTTGGGCCCATAAGCACGGCCCTTAACCCACAATCCAGGGTGTTAGAGATGTTGGGCCCCATGAAAACATATTATATTGAGCCCCCAACCCAGATCAATCCTTTTAAGTTTAAAATATTTAGAACCCCCATCACTCTGGGGCCCAAGGAATCACCCTGCCTTCCCCCCCCTCGAGGATCCCCTCCCCCCAATGACCCTGGCATTTCCAGAAAATGCACGCTTTGGCTTTAAATGTAATGTATGTTTGTCATGTATGTGTCGCTCACCTGAAACTCAGGGAAGTTGCATGGAGGAATGATGAGTGTCTCATTAATCTTGCTGAGCTGCATAAACCTACATACATCCTGGGAAACCGCCACCCAAAACAGAGGGTGCCAGAGAATGAACAATGCATAAAATCTCACCTCCAGTTCTCAAATGCCATCCAGCTTCTAAGGAAATAGCACCCCCCCCCCTGGCTTAGCCTTTCAGTCTCCTCTCTTTTTATTTTTATCTCCAGCTGCATGATTTTCATCCCAGTGCTTTTTTTTGCCTCCAGGTGTCTCTAACCTCTTTTACGTCTAGCCACGCATTTGGGAGTAAAAGACAAGAGAGTAACTCAGCTGATCTCCATATGGGTCTTCCTTAGTCCATCCATCTTCCATAGTTTCTCCAATGCAGGTCCACCAGAAATGAACTGGCTGCCCAGTGACCCGGAGGACACAGGCCTGGAGCCTATCCTTAGCAGCAGAGGGCATTCACCTGACACATTTATCCAAAGCAGCTTACAGTAAGGGGTAGTGTGTGCACTACCTGGGATTCAAACCCATAACCTTCTCTTAGGCCAACACTCCACTTGTTGAGCTGAAGCT
>JAODKN010000027.1:16667356-16677804 GCA_026774425.1 Petrocephalus zakoni
CCCCCCCCCCCCCCCCCCCCCCCCCCCCCCCCCCCCCCCCCCCCCCCCCCCCCAGCCGAGACACAGGGCAGACACACTCACACACTCATGCATCAAGGGCGATTTAGTGTCATTGATCAATTTAAACACGTACCTTTGGATTATTGAAGGGGGAGAACATGCAAACTTCACATGTTGGTACAGTTTTGTACCCCAAGGTACAGACAACATTAATGAACTCCAAAGGTACAAAAATGTTCCTCAGAGACCATTTCTATACCTTAAAAGGTACAAGTGCCTACAGCTAGGGTACAAGTGGCAGACCCTTGAAGGTACAGCCCCAGGTAACTGCCACTTTTTTCCTGACTGTAGGATGGAAAAATTTATGAAGATTTTTGTGTGTAATAAAATAATAATAATAATGAATAAGAAAAGGAATTATATATATATATGTGTATATATATATATATATGTTTGTGTGTGTGTGTGTGTGTGTGTGTGTGTTTGCACATACGCTTAAAGACTCACCGACAGCAATTGGGAGGAACACATCTGTCGCCACTGAGCTCCCCCATCTGCCGGGACACTGAAGCCGCCAGACTGTATCTCTCACATCCTTCTCAGGTGATAAAATCCGGGGAGGTTGGGCGGCTGGCCTCGGCTTTCTCCGGCTACCAGTGTCGTTCCTGGCCACTCCAACAGTCCACGGAAGGAAACCTTCATTTGTGCGGTTACAGTATCCATCACCTTAATTCAGATTTGCTATGTTTGGTGATTATCTGGTATTTTTCCACCTCGCATGACTTCATGCAGGGAAAGTACTTCCATCTCACTGGAAAGCTTCACAGCTACACGGTTAAGGTTTTAATTTCCACAGTGGACCTATGTGTGTTTCCTTATCCTCACAACATTTTTATGGGTTTCTTCTTGATACTCTAGCTTATTTGTGCTGTCCAGAAGACTTAAATTGGGTCTATATATACCCACTATTAACAACTGATTACCATAATTCTTTATGTCTTTCACTGCTGAAATATCACTTAATTGCTTTCAACTTCTGTTATGATTCCTCATGAAATATAACTTGAAGGTAATAAGTAAAGACAGAGACTCTTGGCTATGTTGCTAGTAACCTCCTCATTCTCAAAATTGTACCTCGCTCCAAACTAGTCTGAGCAAACTTTCATGTTCCCTAAACTGAAGGAAAAGAAGAAAATACTGTCAATACTGAGCAGTTAGCTTTGAATTTATCCATACGCAGTTAGGTGACGGGATTTATGAGCGATCTGTCTTTGGGGAATGTCTGATGAAGATGTACCGTCTTGCTGCCCTGACAGCCCTGCTTTGCTTCGGGAATATTTATTAGATTAAATTGATAACTGACTAAAACTTTTTTTCGCTGCTGGAATTCACTGCGGGCCCACGGGGTCTCCCATCACAAAGCAAAAAGCCTAAATGAAGTTGATAGTTCACGCTGAAGTTAAATTTTCCCGATTTCCATCAGCCGTGTTCTGGCGGCAGCCTTCGCTCGGGGGACCGTCTCCATTGCGAACTATTCACAGTCATTAACCGTGTCTGTCGAGAGACTGTCGCTGCAGTATTTTCTCCCACTGTAATTCTTCTTTTATAATGATATGTTATATAAAAAAGTGCCCTTCTTTTCAAAATAAAGAAACATTCACTATCAGTGCTGCTTTTAGACATCGACGCTTCAAAGTCTGGATCCAGTCTTGTATCAAGGGTTCTCTTGCGCTATTTTTTCCACTAAAACTTCCCTTACCCCCATTATAAGTTTATCTCATTCTTCAGATATCACAAGTATTGGTAGCACTCTGCTTAATGCGGTTCTATTCAATCGGAGACATTGAATAAAACCGTATTAAGCAAAGTGCGACCGCTTCCTGTGATAATTGATTTATTCTTTTTTCTTTTGCGGTTCAGCACTCTGATAATGGCGTTATATTATTAGGAGCGAAGCCAGTTTCCCCGAATTTAATTGTTTCTCTCCAATCTCGCCCCGATCCTTGCCCCTGGAGGACATTCAGCTGGACTTTGACCCCCACGGCGACGTCTTCAGGAACGCTGACCCGGGCCGGTTTAAGGGGGGCAGTGCTGAAGACCCGGCACACCCCCCCAGCGAAATCGAGCTGAAGACCAGGACCGACAGTAGGTCCGTCCACCCACCGATGGGGACGGGGTGGTTCATAATAATACGTACCATTCCAAAGAAGGACATCTGCAGTGAATGCTAAAAGACAGCTGCGTAATTAAGCGCATCCAGCCCCGACGCCGGCTTGGCACGCCTGGCCCTAATGGATTACCCCATCACGGCTGCCGCATCCCCAGCAGCGAATAACAGCACGCAATGCAACGGAATTATCCATTATGCATGCAGACGCATTGTAAATGCTTTAGATGGTGTTTAATCACATTGCTGTGCATCGCTCTCTTCAGCACGGCGAACTAATCAGCGTACATGTACATATAAGTGTGATTTTTGTAAGGGTTGCTGTGCCTGTATTAAATTTTTAGCCTTCCGATGTCTTGTCGCGATTGTTTTGCATAATTAAAATACATTGAGGCTGTCAGAACGAATATGCCGCAATATCAATCAACATGCACCAGCTTGAGAGATTTGTACAGATTTGGGGACTAACTCTGTTCCCTGGGACGTGAAAATGACTCATAATGGTTACCAGTGGCCTTTGCAGATGATGTGGCAGCCAGACCTGAGGAGGGGGGGTGGGCGACCACACGGGGAGCTGAGGTTGGTGATTTTCTCCTCAGGGTACCCCTGGAGGTCAGTGTGGAGAGGTGCGGCCAGCTCCTATCACTCCTGGAGGAGCTGTGGATGTGGCTGATCCAGAGGGAGACAGAGCTGAGCGAGTGCGGGTCCATCGGAGGAGACGCCCTGACCTTACTGCAACAGCACAGCCACTGTGCGGTCAGTGACCCCTTCTGGCACCTTCACATGTTATGCAGCAGGGGGCAGCGGTTAACCCAGCATTAAAGCCCATGGACGTGTGACTGAAGGACAGTCAGTTCGAGCCCAGCTATCACAGTGTAGAGATAGCTGGATCTAAATATGTATGTTGCTCAGGATAAACCCATTTTCTGTTGCAATTGTAATGATAAGGAAACAGCATGTAGCAAAAAAATGCTGGGTAACTCAAGGTTGGCTGTGAAGTGTTTTTCCCTGGGCAGTGGTCCTGGAAGAAGATGCCTTCATTTTGGTTACTTACTGGTACATAATTTTACAAGATGGTGATTTTAAGCACTGCTTTAATTCAGGCTGTAGAATAAATAAGAACGGAATGGTTTGCTGAGCATTCCGATTCCTTCTGAGGTGTCACTTTTGGTAATAGTGTCCCCCCAGTGCTGGCCCATAAATTTCATGCCCCCTAGTGGCCATCTGACATAATGGTTTTGAACTACAATCTATGCTACCATTAAAAAAAAGTCAAAACACTGCAACTGCATATTTTCTCAAATTTGAGTCATGACCAAAATCGAGTATCTTGTGATGGTGTATTTCAGCTCAGCTACGCTCATTTACCTGCCTACTAAACACACTCATGGAGGACACTCAGAAAACATAGAAACACTTTCGCTAAGTGTCAGTATAGCTGCTGTGTTTTGCCTTGTAGGACAATATTTGCACCTCTACGGATCTGTTGGGATGTATGTTTCTGTACCTTAAAAGGTACATTTTCCTACAGCTAGGGTACAGTTGGCACACCCTTGCGGGTACAACCCCAGTGACAATTGTACCCTCAAAGGTACATATTGCTACTTTCTTCTGACACTGTATGCTTTCAGGTTGCACACTTGATCACTGCCATTCCATCCTGGCATCCTCTCCCGTTGTGCCCTCACGGTGCCTCTAGGTCGGGTTTGACCCTGTACTAGATAAGTGGTTTGAAGATGGATGGATGGACTTGACGTTACACTTATAACACGAATTGCTTCAATAAATTGTTCAGCTATAAAAACGGGTACAGCTCAAGGCAGCTCTCTGTAAGACACTTTTTGAAAAAGCAGACTTGGGTTAAATTAACACATGTTGACTCACAATTATATATAAGGGATCGTTGTGATCTGTATGCCAACGTGTATTACTTTGAAAAAAGCAAGATTTCCATTCTATAGTTTATTTAACGGCTTGGCCAGAGTGTAATAAAGGAAAGTGAAAGAATGTGTACTAGATTCGATCTTCTGACTGCGAATATCGGCTGTTCTCTAGGCCCCCACACTGTTTTGTAGCCCTTTGGAGAAGCTGACATCTACCTGAATATGTTATTGCGTACAGAAATATTTAGTTTGAGGCTGATCATCAATAAATTACTTTGTAGTTACTTAAATGCAGTTTCACCAGAAGGAGAGATTCGAAGGCTGTTTTTTTAATATGGCGTTTATGTACACAGGAAAGAAACCTCACAGGTAAAATATTTAAGGGCAATATTTTGTGACAGGTTGTTGAGTTGGGCTGCATTGTGTCTTGTTGGGTAGTGTTGTTTCCTCATATTTCCAGAGTCGTGGGTTTCAATCCCACCTTTGGTCTTTGTGTGGACACTTGTTCTGACCATGTCACAGAAGTGTTGTCCAGTTACTCTGATTTACATTTTGTAGTCCATAGACATGCAGTTAAGTTATCTGGCCTCTTAATTTGCCGTAGTGTTGTGCGTTTGCCGTGTGATGGGCGGGCATTCCGTCCACCCTGCCTTGTGCTGCCTGTGATAGGCTCCTGCACTCCTATGACCCAGAGTAGGAAGATGGGTGTTAAGTTTATTAGCTGATTAGCTAGCACTCTTCTGTCTAAGCTATCAAAAATGATTGCATTTGGTAAAAGAAGTGGCGAAAAATCAAATGTAGAACAAAACATTTGTCGTTAATTGTTATTGATTAGAACAAGGCTCAATATGATATCCCATTATAACTTTATGAGTGCTGTCCCTGTAAAATCACTGATTCGTAGATATAGAAGGTAATTCAGAATTATTATCTTTGGAAAAAATATTGCCACGTTTAATGGGATGCCTGTAACTATTTCATTTTATGATGTATGTTTTATTCATCCAGTCAGCTTTTTCCTTTACACAGTGACTCTTCTAGTGCCCCTGCTGTACTTTGTGAAAACACTTAAAGGCAAATTGTGCCTGTTGTGGATCTTTTTTTGCACTCACGTGTTCCTCAGACCACATTTTATAACGGTACACTGATAAGTCTGGTCGACTGCATATTTCACTAATGCTTTGTTATTATCGAAATTCTTCTAGAAGGACACTTGCATTCTAAGGTCTACGTTTTTTTTTTTTGAGTTTGTTTTGAATCTGTGTCAGCTTCTCCCACAGTACATAATTAAACTTTGATTAATTAAGCCATCTACTTTCTCATAAGCTGCTTTAGAACTGGAATCATTAAACCCATCATTCAGCCTCTTAGAAAATAAAAACACAGAGAAAAAACATTCTGCCGAATGCGGCTTTCACTGAAACCATCTTATTCCGTAAAATGTGCTTTGTAGCATTAGGTAAAACTCTGAAATGCTATAAATTAATGTGCGCATTTTACACATTCACTGTTATTTTGTCGCGCTCCTCCATTCCGATCAATTAATGCTTCCAGTGTTTCTGGCTAAACATTCGCAGAGTACAGATCCCCCAACCGTATAAACAAAAGCCCACCGTATAAACTGAGGCAGGAGAGGCAAAGTGAGCTGTGTGTCCTCTAATTATATACTTGAATAGTGTTCATACTTAAAGAATTACTTGCCTTTACTTGACTTTTTCTGGTGAATATATTTTAAGTTAGAGGGCTGTAGCCTGCTTCTGGAAGATTCATACTGGGATCATGAAAGGTCTGTTGCAATATTATAGCTATATAAACCTTTTGGTCATTGCATTGTAAATTTCCCCAAGTAAGATTAAGACAACTTGAGTGTTACCTTGTACTATAGCTACGACACTGGTGTAGGGATCTTCACATCTCGTTGTTTTTTGAGCATATCCAAAACATATCAAATAAACAGTTTATCAAAAGAGACTACAAAGTTGTGCACATAATTTGCAGGAGATGAGAAAGACACTGTCTTTATGGTTCCTCTGGTTGAGTAGCTCACCCCTTTGCAGTAAATCACCAGATTTAATATGGTATTTAGTTGTTTCCCTTATTTTGTAATTAAAAGGATCCATAAACTTTTCACATATGCCGTCTTTGTGCGAATATAGAATAGACTTGAATGAACTAATCTCTTTCTAAAAGACTAGCTAGAGAGGAGCCGCTATCTTCGTAGAGAAAGTCGCTGTAAGTGCTGGATTTCCTCCGGGGAATGGACGCTCACTAGGACGCAGAAGCTCTCAGAGCTCTTCTCACTCTGCACTCAGGCTCGAGGCTCATTAATGGGCCCAAAATATGTCACCGGAAATGACCATTCCAGCTAATCTGCCTGCTGCCTTTGCCACATCAGGGCCGAGAGGGAAGCCTGGCACATGTCAGCCATAAAGTTGATTAATTTATTTAAGACGGCTGATTACAAATTTCAGAGTATGGGTTCAAGGTCTGGCGCTCGGGATGGTGTCTCCGGGCCTCTTCTGCCAGACAGCCCAAGGCCAACCATCCATCCAGATTCAAAACAGCTTACCCAGCTCATGGGCACCTTCAGTGGCAACAGATGTAATCAGTTTGGCAGAAATGAATATGAATCCCATGAATGTAACAATGAGTCACACTGGCTTGCTGGTTTTTGTTTTTTCTATTTAAACCCGTGTTTAGTTTTTTTTCTTTCTTGTAAACACTTCAGAATTTTTGCCGGGATGCGACTTGTGTCATTTCTGCAAGCTGCAGATAAGTTGTTATAACAAAGAGAAATTAATTATTAGTTATTGAAAGTATCTCACATAAGCAGAGGTTATGCAGTAATTGGCTATTTGGAGAGAGAAAATGAGACTTTTCATGTGAGGGGGAAGTCAAGTGAAGTTCAAGGGTAATAATAATAATAATAATAATAACAATAATAATAATGTTAACAATATTAGTGCTTTAGAACACACAGTAAAAAAGTTTTATTATTTAAACGTTACTGTATTATTATTGGTATCGTGCAATTATAATTACTGAATTTCTGACTGTATTTGTTCTTTCGGTATTCTCCAGGCCAGGTCTGATCAGGGCAGTTTGTCCACGAGACTTCCAGCTTTCAACATGTTGCTAACAATGATTCTACCGATAATTAAATGTATCGCCCTTTTAGCTTAAGGGAGTATTATTGTGCTTAACCTTCCTGTACGCTGAGCTGGGGGGGCCTTGCTTTACTTTGTGAAAACCTTTACAGGTAGGGCTGGGCGATATGGCAAAAATCCAATATCGCGATTATTTTGGGCCGGATCACTATTTTAGTCTGATTCTTTTTCATGTCTGCTTTTCAGACTCTTTTGCAAATTACTGCGTGATTTTGGCAGCTGATGCGCTCACGTGGGTTCCCCTCGCTGTCTGACTGTCGTCATACTCTTTCCGGTGTTTTCTTCTGAGGTGGTGAAAAAGGGTTGTCGCGCTGCCATCCGACGTGCGAAACCTTTATTTGCTAGTTTTGCAAATCCCTGTCATTTACTTTGTCTCGGCTTTGGAAAATCCGAACGACTTCCATATTACTGATGCGGAGACCTTTTTAGGGACCGGCTCCTCCATGCCATCCATGCTGCTATGTTACTACTTTATGTGTGTGTCGAAACGGATTTGGCCGACAAAGAGCCTTAGAACTACAACTGACGGAAAGTGCACTGTAGAACGATACTAACGATCTCTCCATAGACAGGTCATGGAGACATTCGCAATCTAATATCGTCAAAACGCACACTTTTACGTACAGGCCCTGAGGACCAAGCTAATGGACTATAAGCATGTGCTGGTCAGTTTGCTGGACCAGGCCTGCACACTTCTGGCCGACCAAGCTGTGGAGGAAGCCAATAAGCCATGGGAAAGCTCCACACCCAGATGTGGTAAGAACTTGGCTTTCGATGCTGTGAAACCTTGACGTATTTCATACCAGTTTATCCTTGGGTTACACTGCTTTTGAATTAATGTATTTTTATACAGTTAATACGAATTGTAAAGTTATGCAAATGTGACACTAATGCTGTGTATATCCTTCAAAGCAGTCTATCGGGCAAGCTGGAAGATTCTTGCTGTTAATTTCCCTTTTCTTCTTAAGGTTACAGCAGTGGGGGTTTCTTAATTTAGCCAGTCAAAGTTCTCACTCCTAATGCAGGCAGGCTGTGCTGTCAAGTGGGAAGGGAGCTGGGTTTTCAGGGGCGTGACTCAGGGCATGTTGATAGCACGCTTCAGCGACTCCAGGAAGCACAGCTTCACTGGCTTTGGTGCAACGTGCTGTCAGGCCTGCACTAGCAGGGATGAAGCTTCTTCCTGGGACGTAGATCTCGGCCTGTGATGTCAGCCTGCGAGCTGAAGGCTAGATTGGCAGATGAAAGACACGAGACCATCAAGAACACTCAAGGATATCATGTGACACATCCAAATGCAGATTGCTTTTGCTGTTTCATCCTGAATTGTGTTTTTTCCTATGGACTAAGGCTCGAATATTCTAGAGTATTATGGTATAGAATAGTACTGAAAGCTTAAATTCTAGTAGGGAAGGGGTATTTTATCTATTATGTCCCTGGGGTGAAAATAAATGAGTCGGAGGTGGAAGTATACGGAACATCGCAATTTTTATTTCCCTCACTACTTGCTCAGTACAGAGCTACGCTCTCGACTGAAGGCAGCCGGCATAGCGGCGGAGGTATGCACAAGTACCCAGAATCAGACCACTACACTCATGGGATATGTAGTCATATCACTGTCCATCTCCATTCACATTAATACACAACATTATTCATTTTTAAGTGGAGCCTCAGGAACCACAAACCTGCCCCTGGGTTTAACGTAAGGCGAAGGTGAGCAGAAGTATGTCTTACATCAGAGGTGGCCTGAAGGAAGAGCAGACCGTAATTTTGCAAGATGAGCCATCTACCAGCTCCCTGCCTGCTCCCTTAAGAGGCTGATGGGGAAGAGCTGGTGCGGCTCACGGCCGAGGTCATCCGCAATCGGGTGGAGGTGGTGCAGGAGTGCTGGAAGAAGCTCAGTGACCGTGTGGACAGCTGGCAGGGGAACCTAGAGGAGGCCCTGGGGAAGCTGCAGGAGAGCGAGGGGACGGCCACTCGACAGTCACATGACCCACGGGAAGCCTGGAAGCCTGTGGAAGACATGCAGTCCCTACTGGACCAAATTCAAGGGACTGTTGTAAGTGCTGAGGTTTTTTTATATTAATGTGCACTTTCCTGTCGGAGGTACGAAGCATTTCCGTCACCCGGGCTAACGGCAGACTTTGGCTCACTCAGGCCCGTTTGTCCGTTTCTCCCAGGGCTTCACGGAGGATATGGCTCCTCTGAAATCTGACGCAACACTTTCGAAGATCAGCTCCAGCCGTCTCCCAGCCCTCAGAGCTCCGCTTTCCCAAAACACATCCCGACTCGGTAACCTCGGCATGCACTGGAAACTCATACAGGTGTGGGAAATTCTCTTTTTTTTGTCCTCTACATCTCGACAGGTGTAACGTGGTACGGTGGAGAAAGTCACTGTCAGAATGCACAGGTTTGGGCCTCCCGTGGGTCCTCGGTATCCTAAAGAGAGTTACCAGTTCTGAATTTTTAGTATTTACTCCCCCCCACGCCTCCCCCAACCCCACCCACTGTTCTGCCCCGGCCTTGATGTTAACGGGAAGAAATTATCTGTTTTAAATTCCCTCTAAATTGCCGGCACAGATGGCTTTGCCTGGCATCCCTAATGAAAGACTTAGAGCTGTCTCCACTGAGTGCCCTTGCATTCTGTTCTGACAAGGTTTGACTCTTGACTCTCCTCTGGGGTTCCAGCGTGCAGGGTTATTGAGTGCCTCCATCGATTAGTGCTTCTGGAGGACACTAGTAATTAAGCAGCTTCCTTAAAAAGCGACGCCACGTGGCCAGTTTGCGGCACACACCTCCGGTAGCCACATCCCCAACCACTTCATGCCCGAGACCAGAACTCGGATAGCGGCCGTTGAAGCAGAAATGCCTGGGGGTCGGGCTCCCTTTACCTTCTGGAACCTATCTTTGAACTATCAAAGCGCCAAGGACACTTGTTGCTAGGGCCATTTTTTTGTCATATATCGTCAGCTACCAGGAAATATATACGTAACGAAAGCTAACTTTGCGTCAAAGGAGCAATTAGAGGAGGCTCGCCAAAATGTTGCTGACACAAAAGTCCTGCAAGGCTGAGTTTACACGCCCCTCGCCGACACCGTAAATTTAGTGTCCTCATGAATGTACTGTCCTCACGTAGCTATTTCCAGTCCAGATTGATGTTTACATATTAGATATATATCGATATTTTTATGCGCTTCCACATGGTGTCACTTGCCTGGAACTGGCTAAAAATTC
>JAODKN010000027.1:16691731-16703640 GCA_026774425.1 Petrocephalus zakoni
GCACGGGAATAAATCTAAAAAGCACTACAATAGAAGCCTGCTTGAGATTAAATTTTTTTTTTTACTTTTTTTAAACCCATTTCACATTTTCAGTATCATGGCAAAACGGACCCCTAGACTGAATCAGGCATGCTTTTTTTTTACAGAAAGAAGTGTGTTTCTCTCTGTACGATGACACACTGTGTAAGACGGTGTAAGCACAGAAAGGTATCGCTGGAGATATGAAGATTGATTTGCTCACGCAATGCAGTTTTTGCATTTTGCAGTATGAGGTGATGGCTTCACAGGTGATAAAGCAATTTCGGGCAAAGCTGAACAGCAAATATCAATATTTGTGTTGCTGGCCAGGTACTATATTATTAATATTTAATTTTCTGTGGCAGGGCAATGCAGAATGTAACAGAAGCAGAGTGATAATAATAAAGAAAAAAGAAGAGACAATATTAAACTAGTAGCACAATGGCAGCTTGGTGTGTGCGTTTTGCTGCTTGGGATCTGTCCTTGTTTTTAATTAACGGAAGGAGACTTTTAGAAAATGGCTTGTTTACCTTTCAGACGACCTCTGGGGAGGACGTGCGCGATTTCACCACCGTGCTGAAAAATAAGTTTCGATCGAAGAAGTACTTCGCCAAACATCCCCGCCTGGGGTACCTACCGGTGCAGACGGTCCTGGAGGAGGAGACCATGGAGACGTGAGTAAAGTAAACATCTGGACGCCATTTGCTTTGTCTCCTTTTGACTTTTCATGATTTGTTTGCTGATCATCGACTTTGTAAAACCTCAGTGGTATTTAATGATTTTTTTTCCAGCTAAATGTCCTTGTAAAAAATCCCTTGGGCCTGATGACTAGACAGGCAGGAAACAGAGTGACATGGTACAGGCAGTGGGAAGGGGGAAAGACATTTATTAGGGAAAGGGCTGCCCCTTTGCAGAGTTTAAGTGGCCTGGGCAGGGATGGGATCCACAATGAATTAGATAAAAACAGGAAAAACTCAGAATCATTTAGCTTGCCCATCTTCCTCCAACATACACCATCAAGCTGCTCTTGGCAACTCAACTAATATCAATTAGTCCCAATTAATATTGTTTGTACAGTATTCTCAGGGAGCCTTTGGAGCAGGTCCACTGCAAGTTACCTAGCCATGCCAAAGTAAGTGTGACTAGGTCTCCTGAATCTGGAGTCCACAATTTTGCTCCCTCCTTGCTCGCAGCACACCTACATTATGTGATTGTTTATTTCCGGTGTGCTGGGAGCTGGGGGGAAGCAGAAATGTGGACTGGCTGTGGCCTCCTGAGGACTGCATTGAGAAACACTGCTTTAGGGCAAGGGAGGAACGTGAAGTAATGACAGGAAATGCATGCTCACGGGGAGGATGTGAGGAGTTCGGGCTGTAAAGGGTTCTCTGCTCTCAGGTTCCAGGCCCCTTTATCTTGTCCAGTATGCCCTAATAGTTTAATAAGTCAGTTGAATAAAAATAAATTTGCATCATGGGTGAGTCCTTAGTGGTCAAGTGGGACAAATGTAATATGCAACTAAAGAGAGACCAGGGAGAAACAGCTCATCTGGGCTTTTCCCTTTGGCTCCCAGCCATACGTCTCCATCTCTGATCCTCATGTCTGCCTCATTAAAGTGGTTTGCTACAAGGTATCAGTGTCGTAAGGTGCCGCTAATAAATAGCTTTTATGTGCAAATGTTACAATGGCGCAATTTCCTATTTAACGTTTTTTTTTTTTGTTTGTATTTTGTCGTTTATTTTTAAATTGGCAACAACATTGTGTTTTATATTTCAGCAGGGACTTTGAAGCTGGGGATCCATAGAACAGTTAAAGGCAGTCCACAGAAATGTATTTTAAACAGACAGTTTACACAATACGAGAAATGTTCAAGCTTCCCCTTGGCCTAGCTCCTTACACCATGCACTCGTGGTAGCTCTACCTAGCTTTGGTCGATTTTCATTTGGGCTTCCCCGATTTAAGAAAGCTTAGAAAACCTTCAGTTGCAGGGAGATTTAAAAAATGTTTTGCTTAACTGAAAAACTAAAAGACCTGAAATAGGGACTGATTGATCATAACCCCCTCTTCCCCCATCAGAGAAACAAGCTATTTGTCTTGCTGTTGACCCGCTATACTTACGAGATTTATTGCGTCCATTAATAAAAGCAGCCATTGGTGTAATGAGGTCGAAGATGGATTAGTCGATGCCTCAAACCTGTCAGTGTTTCTGACACTTCTTGTCAGCACTCCTCACAACCTGTCAGACCTAAAAACCTTTAATTGCTCTAACTGCTGTGTGCGGTAGCTTTATGTATATATTTAATGAACTGAACTAATTGTTTTCTACAAGTTATCGGACCCTTTTATCAACCATCTGTTCAATAGATGGAAAATAAAAGTAGTTTTTTTAAATCAACCTTCAGTCACGGTAATAAATTTGCAGTTCAGGGGTTTAAATGATTTTATTGAATGACTTGTTTTTGTTGCCACATTTTGAAACCAAAGAATATAGCGGTTCCGTACAATCACAGCTTTCTTCTAATTGCATGCCTGGTTTCTGGCTTTTACCAATATTTTATAGGCTATGGTGCTAGGAATAAAGTGTTAGGTCAAACAAACTACAAATTTTAAATGCAGATACAGGTTATGCCACAATTCTGCAACAAAATAATAAAATCTACCAGCATTTATGAAAACGTAGTGCCTTACAGCACTCTATTGAACCAAACAATCCTCGGATATTAAGGTTGTTAATTGTTGCAGAAAAGCTACTTTGTGACCCCGAGGGAGCAGGATTTGAACTGAGATGTAATTAATTTAATGGTTCACAGAGGATTTCAGGCAACAAGTGTCACATCCAACGGGAAACGGCAAAGAGTCAGGAGCTGTTTGTTGATGCCATTTCGGGGGGGGCGCTTGCTATTGCCTCCCTAAACTCCTGTGATAGGAGCTAAACATCACTGGGTTAATTATTAATCACAAGGCACGGGCCGCAGCGCTGGCCGAGACCATATCGCTTTACGTTTTACTGGAGCCAGGGCAGTTTGTCCCCCGGTGGGTATGTGTAGCGATGCCCGTCGCTCACCATGCAGACTGGTGAGTCTCTCTCCGCTCTCCATACGGAGGGTCCTGAATGCCATCTGGCAGCTCGACAGGACGCCACAGTTTGGCGCCATGTTACGGCCGGGATTGAATTAAATATGGAGGCCCGTATGGACCTCTCCATACGGTGCTGGGAAACAGACAGTGTGGCCCAGCAGAACCCACTACATCAGCAAGGAGCAGACTTTGAAGGTCTCTCGGGTGGTCTTCTATTGTCTCCCCTTAATTTTAGCCCAAACGTTTTTGCTGTGCTGATTACTTGATCAGGCTAGTATAGGTAGTAACTTCCAACATACAACCCAGCCACAGGGGGCAGTGTTCATTACATTCAGGGGTTATTACATTCAGTGCACCATTATGAAGGTACAGTTAATGTAAAGCTTTTATTTTAGCGTATACATTTTTCTGATGCAATTCATCGTGAAGTAACTCAGCAGCACGGTAAAATCTGCGTGCGAGTTACAGATACTGAGCACTAGGCTATTAAGTATTATTTTACTTTATTAATTGGTTTATACATAAATGTTTTTGCTTTTAATAAATTCACGGTGAGAAGGCAAGGAAGTGATAGCGATGTTAGCGTAACTGCTCCTAAGTCGATAGTGGAAAACAAGCTGAAATAAGCATGACCAGGTCTGGCTGCAATTGATCAAAGGACCAATTAAAAAGCACTCAGTGACTTTTGAATTGGTGTTTATTACTGCTGATTGCCTTGCTTAAGAGGTACCCACAGCTCAGTGCTGACCTTCTGCCCTCTGCTTGGACACCGATCCTCTGTGTTCTTATTTGATATCTCTGTGGCTTTTTCACTGCCATCAAGAACCAAGCTATACAGCAAACTGCCGACCCCGCACTGACTATGCGTTACCAAACCGATCGAGCTGGTTGCTTCACCACCATCTGATTGGTTAAAATGCAGATTGATAGCAATGTTCTGCATCAACATGCATGGATTATGTGAAGGAAAAAAGGGCATGTTCTATGTGATTCATTTTTGGCAGTATCGCTCATCCCGATGTATTGATGCATTCCCCGTAACTCGGAACCTTAAAATGTCCAACCTCACACTTAAAAAACTAGTATAGAACACCTGAACGGAATGGATTCGTCATGCAAATTTACGCAAGGGAATGCCAATTCCCAGGGATGCAAACAGCTCTCTTTTTCGGTGACTCTAGCTTTTTTCACTTAATTTTGGATGACTTGTCTGAATCGTGCAGATCCGTAGAGTTTGTTTTCTAAGGGGGGGGGGGGGGTCACGATCGATGCGCTTGGATAATAAAATGATAGGCCTAAGTAACTCTGTTGCGCTCAAAGACATCTGCGAAGAGCGTTTGTTTCTCCCTGCTGGATAGCCTGTCTGCCACTGTGATTGGCGAAGAATGATCCCCCATGAACACTGCTCTTTTTGCGTTTACAATTTCATATTTACCCGTATGCCTGTTAGGCTTGGACAATATGTTAATATTTTGATGGCGATGTTGGCAGCCGTAACTAGCGATATCAACTTTAGCTTCGAAATGATAACCGTCAAACATGTGCTGCACCCACACTGAAGAAAACAAAAACGGCTGACCTCCCCATGAAGGAAAATACTAGGTGAATAAATACTCGCTTATTCTCAATCCTTGCTGCTTCTAGTTAAAGCCGTGTTCATACATGAACTCCCGCCATTTTCCGGAGTTGCCCTTCCACACATGTAGCGCACAACCGAAGATATTTTGCTTCAGAGGAGTTTACAACAACTAGGTCGGTACGCGGGTGGTGTTCGGGCAAAGCATTCAGAAAGCAGGACATGACACATATATCATTCCGCAATGATGACTGTTTTTGCATTGATATCAATTATACATCTATTTGGACGTACCTGCAATATCAGCGTAATAACGGAAAGCTGTATACCAGCACAAAGCAGCCACATATTATCCTGTTTTTGCACCAGCGACATGACAGAAACGTCATTAATGCGCCCACTCGCTTGCGCTAAATTCTCCGGAAATGTCCCACTCAATTCTTATGGAAATGATCATTTCCCAGTATGCTCGAGGGTGGTGTGTACATAGCCCCTTGTTCTGTTATTGTTGTAGTTGTTGTAAAACGATATATTTCCCGATTGTGCTATGTTACTTGTGTCATATGTCAACCCTGTCTGACCCTCGTGTGTCCCTAGCTTTGTATAAATCCCCCTACTGTGTGTGTACCTGACAGTCAGGTGTCTGACTTCCTTGAATTTCAGCTGCTTCAAAAGGTTTGGGCCTTGTTTAGTTCCTGAATAGATTTTATTAAGGACTTATTAAAATAACTTCGTTTTTCCCTGCCTCTCTGACTCCTCATTGTTCACTAGGTTGGTCTGCCCATAGATGTAGTGTTGTACATGATAATATCGTGTATCGCGACTTTGAAAACTAAAAATAGCCCAACTCTAATGCCTGTTTCTATGGTGCCTTTTGTTGCGTTTAATCTGATATCAGAATGAGTTTCACCTGGAAATGGCATGTTGGATCGTTTTAGATGACTGCATTGAAAAGGTTAAAATAATTGCATTATTATTAAACCCTGCATTGAATATTCTTGACCAGTTGGCTATTATCTATTAGCCTAATTTTAAATAGTAAAATTGACATTGGTGTTAATGTCAGGGCCTGTGCACGTTCGAGATTAGTTCAGAAAAATTGACTGGAAGAGCGACCTGACAAATAATTCTGTCTGTAGTCGCCAGTCCAGTCGTACAAGGCTAGTGAGTCGGCACTCGCCGCACCCACACTACCATTAGGCCTACATTACACCAAGCACTGCTCCTCATGCTAATCAGGCACAATTTACAAAATAACGGATTACTCACTGGCATTACAGCTCAGATTTTTTAAGGATGTCTTGCTGAACAGTTCTGTCTAAAGCAACATGCTTTTTTCACATTAGTCAACGTGGGGGGGTGGGGGTCCGACTTCCTCTCCTTTCTGGCCATACATGCGTTTGCATCCCTGCATTCTCCTAGCGTTTGATGCCAACATAAAACAACGATTCTCGCACACTTCCTAAAAGAATTTAGCACATGATAAAAATAATAAATTAAAAGAATTGCACATAGTAAATTACGACGTACAGCGTGTAAACAGTAAATAAGCGTCTCTGCGGTTTACGTCATTGACGATCTCCGAACCCAGACGTGGGAACCCGAAGCGAGACGCAGCAGTGCTTTAGCTAGTCTCCTTTTGTGGTACGGCTCGGGTGCAGCTCAGTTCATTTATGGCAGTGGAAAAGCACCAGAAGGTTCTTAACTTCTCTGTAAAGATGATATCATCTTTTTCTCTCCCCCCCCCCCCCAAACTATTTCCCTTGCAGCCCGGTCACCCTCCTGAGCATGTGCCCCGAACACTACGAGTAAGTATCTGGGCGCCATGCAATCCCACCTTGATGCCCCCCCCCCCATCAACCTAAAAAGCCCTGTCTCTCACCTCTATCAGCACCCCCATCCCAGGGATCCCTTGTCATTTCTGCAGACACAGCTTCAAAATCCATTAACACAAAGGAAGCGACTTCACTGTTAAAAGCCAATGCTCATTAATATCAGAGCAGTATTCATTAATCAGTCTTCATTACAATTATAACTATTAAGAGCTGCAGTAATGAAGAATCACTGAAGGGTGAAAATACGATACAATAAAAAAATGATGAAATTGTCGGTTAGTTTCCTGTTTTAATCATGAGGACTGATATTCAGGGCATAGTTCGTTATTATTTGGAGGAATATACTGTTATGTCCTGTTCTTCAAAATATTACAAGAATATCTAGGATCATCCAGTTAATTAAGAAAGACATTTCTACTTGTATCAAGAATACACAGCTATAAGAAAGGTCAATTGTTTTTTTTCCAATCAGCCAATCAATCAGTTGATGATCTGTTTGCTCGATCATTTAAATGGGTAACATAAAATGACAATAAATGTGTACTGTTTTTAATTACCGCCACAGTCAACATATGAGCAAGATTTGAAGTGTAAGTATGCAGCTGGCTGAGAAAATTTTGCCTGAAAAAACAAACTTTACAAATTATAACTTAATATGCTGCTAAATACACTGTCTAGGAAATTGGCTGCTTCTCTCTGCTACTTTTTGCCGTACTTTTAGACATAATGGGGTCGCAGAGGGGTTATATTAAAAAAAAAAAACATCCAGACAAGCTGAATGTTTCACGTTCGGCTGCATTTTTCCTTGCGGGAGAGAAAGGCGCTCAGTTCCATTTCACAAGATGACCTCTTCATTATCCGGCAGGAACTTATTCGACTGTGCAATGCTGCTGAAATTAAAGGATGTGGTCTCTCCCCGACAGCTGTCTGGGGCCTTGTTATATGGCCTCAGGCTGACTTGCAGCATTATGTGTTTTAGAGCCTTTTAAGTTGGCCTTCTTACATCAGTGAAGCGATTACCGCCGTATTGCCCATCTCAGGTTGTCACGCGTGGAGATGGCAGGCGCACCCTGGGCCGCAGACAACAACTCGACGGCAGAGAGCACGTGAGTTGTATCTCCAGAGGCCACTGGGAAAATGAGCTGAAGGAGCCTTGATTTCTTTCTCCTCTCAACACTCCTAGAGAGGCGTGCCACCTAAGTAGGGTGTAAATGCTGCGATATATGGACTTATAGCACAATCAGAAACTTGGTGAGGCGAGAGTTATAGCAGCTGATGGAGGAGGTGAAAGGGGAGGGGAGAAATAAAACACAAAAAGTGGGAAACTACTGTAATTAAGTGAAGCTTTAATGGCCATTTGTACGAGGATGAGAACATTGTAAGTAAATTGGAATGTTTTTCACATATCCTATCATGCTCTGTTTTTTATTACCATATATACAGAGGTGAGGGCACAGGGTCAGTTGTCCATTCAGTGTCCAGGGAGCATTTTCCCGGGGGGGGAGGATTGCTCAGGGGTCCCAATATGGCTGTTCTTTCTGATCACAGGCATATAGTAGCCTAGCCCTTTGAGACACACAGCACTATAAGGGCATTTGACAGTGACCTTCTGGAATCGACCAGATTACTTATTTTCATACTTCCTGTACTTCTGCAGCAATTTGTCTGCTCAGGATAGGACTGTTTCTTTAATGCTCGGTGATACATTTATTCCTGCCATATAATTGTAATACTGAGGCCATTTCCCAAACAATTTTGATGCATAAAAAACGAAATAATGCGTTGTTTTCTTTTTTTATTAGGCTTGTATATAATTGTATTTTATATAGTTTATTGTATTGTATAGTTTATGTCAGCCACTAAGTGTATGCAAGCCCTATCATTTTTAGACACTGCGACAGGTTATACGATATATCACATAGGCTGGCAGAAGAAGAATGACGTTACTTTTCATTACCGCGGATTAGCTTCCCCGAGACAGACATAGAGAATTAGCTACTGAAATACAAATAAAATACCACAAGACTACATTGCTTGTATTGGGCAGGGACAGTGCCATTTACTTGGTCAATTCATTATGGAGCGATCATTATATTCCGTAGAGCAATGCAGGCATGATTTTGGCGAATTCCCCTCAGAGAGGGAACAACGTGGCGCCGCAAGAAGATCTTTTAAACTGCCAAACTGGAGCCATAAATCCCGGCTGGGCCGCGGCGTTAGCCTTCGACAAATCAAATTTCCATTTCCTGCAATGGGGCTGATTTAACGGCAGGTCCCGAGTAATACATTGTGCGCGTTGACATTGTTTGAAACGAGTCCCGTCGTTCTCACCCCTCCCCATCTCCCAATTAACGAGATAATTTTATACCTTTAAGTACATCCTGCGCGTTTAAGAAAGCAGATGTTAAAAAAAAAGAAAATCAGGTGTTCATGCCTATACTCATGTCTAAGCTCTTCACTTAAATTTAAAACTGTCAAGGGTACAGTATAAACTCCTCAGCCTTAGATATCCTACAATGGGGAACAGGAACTCTTGAGTCCTAAGGAAGAATTCTGGCCTTTATCTGAGGGGCCCTTAATTATGCAGGCAATGCCACACTGTGTTCGAAGGCATTGTTTATGCAGCCTTATCTTCAACATAAGCAGCCTGCTATTACTGATCCCACTTTTAATTACTACAGCTGTTCTGATGCTCCTCAGTCATATGGCAACACAGACGGAATTTCCGTAAATGAGAATCTTGAAGTGAGTAACCCATTCACGTGTTCTGTACAGCTATGGGAGTATCGAGAACCACTAGGGTATGGGCTATTCCTGCAGGCGATGTTCTCCCAAGGGTCAGCTGTCTACACAGCTGACCCTTTTTAACCACAATAGGGAGTTCAACAATACACGTCAGCTTTGTTTCATTGGCTGGGCTATTAGAAGGTTGGTCATCATTGGCCATGGCGTCTTCTGATGGTATAAGAGGATGTCCTCTATAAAACAACCAATGTTTCACTAAATCGACGTTCTTCCAACTTGAATTATTAAGTAATGCCAAATTAGTCCCATGGAATCGACATTTAGAAATGATTTAATTGGCCTTCAGCTCTTATGGTTTTCTGCACCCACCACAAGCCAGAGCTTCCAAAGCTTCTACAAACCCATAGCATCAGATGTAGGGAGCATTGGGAATGGTCATGGGTTTTAAATCAAGTATGATTATTTTGTGGGCACAAAGCTATTGTAATTACAGGACATACTGTAGTAAGGCATACTCAGCACTTTTTATGGTTAAAAACCAGTTAATATTAGTAATATCTCACCTTTTTTGCATATTTTTGCTTTACATGTTAAACTTCCTGGTGTATAAAAGGATTTCATAAGCTAATAAGAGCTCATTTGAATTTTTTTGCTGAGCAAAATGGAAAAAAACATCACTAGAAGCTGTTCTTTCTCCCTGTTTTGCATCAGTCAGCTGTGTGAATCAGTCCCTCTTACATAAGTTGTCTATATATTTCAAAGTGATATTTTGGTGTTTAAACAGAGTCTTTGCCCTTCCACCTGTTTGCCCTATTCTATCCTTCCAGTATGGAGGACGACCACACCCACATCTCCCACCTGCCCTCTGGGGGCACAGAGTCGCCCCTCTGCCACCCAGAAAGCCTTAGCTATATTTGGGATGTGACGGACGTAGACGTACAGGGCGGGCTGGAGAACACCATTGCCCAATTAGAGCTTGAGCAAAGGTAATTCCCACATGCTGTCAATCAACAGTAACCCCGCCCCATCACCATTTTCCCATAGAATACATGAAGTGACACTTCTCAGTTATGGATAATTTACAAATGTGAAAAAATAACAAGGTTAGGGGCATATGTAGGGCGGGGCTACAGGGCCACTGTCTCCGGCTGAACATCCCTCCTCTGTCATTCACTGAAGTAAAACCTATCATTGGCAGATGATATGATTGGCTCCTCTTATGCCCTCATCTTAAAAAATCCCAGAATCACCCCTGAACAGGATAGTCTTTAGATATTAGTAGAATATATACAGTATATATGCTTGCTGTTTGGACTTGAATGAACCTGAGAGAACAAAATTATAAGCATCGATTCGTTAGTCATACATTTTCCATAACCACTTAGCCTTGTGATGACTAAATGTCCTACAATGCATAACTAATAACAATAAATACTCATCTGCATTCACTGTGTGTGAAGTTTGCATGTTCTCCCTGTGTCAACGGGTTTTCTCTGGCTGTTCTAAGACTGCAGTTAGTCTAACTGTGGCTAGTGTGTGTGAGCGGTTCCATCTGTGAGTCCATCCATGCCGGCCTGGCACCCCATCCAGGTCGTGCCCCAGCCTGCCCCCCGCACCCTGTCCAGGGTCAGCATTTGGAAGATGGATGGGTAGCAATAAATGTTTTCAGATGTAGTTTTGGTATCTTTCATTCCATACTTATTCCCTTTTATGTTCAATTTGCAAAGTCATTGTGGCTGTGTCTGGAAGAACCGTGGGCCGCGCCTCAGATGCTGTCTGACGGCCATTTGTCACATAGTGCCGCACGAAACTGCCAGTGCCGATTAGTGCAGGGAACCATTTTTCAATGTGGGCCCCCCTGCTATGTCCCAGGGAATTGCTTGTGAAGTAGGTAACCTTGCTAATGTGATTCCCCCACCCTCCCACCCCCCCGTCACTTGATGTATCAACAGCAGCTTACGCTTTAACTACCCAATCAACTGCTTCTGTTTGGCACAACATGAAACATGCACCAACCCCCCCACAGGGACCCCCTAGCCATCCCACATATTTGTTGTGTTCCACCGTGGGCACACCTGAATCGAGTAATTAAGTAACCATTAAGACCTTCATTGTTTGAGTCAGGTGCACTGGTTTTGGCATGACTGGAGGGGGTCCCTCAGGGGGCTTCCTGAGGACGCAATCATGTACGCAAAGAGTTTCTAGTGCGTTGCTGTCTGTGTGGCAGCACCTTGCACGCAGAGCATAGCGAGCTGAAAGCGGCACACTCTGAGGGGAACCGACCCAGCCCCTCAGAGCATGAGGCGTCAGATCATGACTGCGGAGAGGAGGAGGAAGAGGAGGAAGAGGAGGGGATGAGCGGGGACTGCCAGGTGGAAGATGAGCCCCCACCATGGCACAAGAGCCTCTTGGAGGAGCGGGTTCAGGCCTTTGAGCTCCACAGCAGGCAAACAGAGACCCGCCTTCGGTGGCTGCGGAATCTTCTGGATCAGGTGAGTCATGCCTCCATATACATATATAGATAAGGTTATATAGTCTGAATCATTTGGGGAACCCCCATAGTCATATTTGACCCGACCATATACAGTGGAAGAAATAAGTATTTGACCCCTCGCTGATTTTGTAAGTTTGTCCATTGACAAAGAAATGAAAAGTCTCAG
>JAODKN010000027.1:16708790-16738355 GCA_026774425.1 Petrocephalus zakoni
TGAGGCAACAGTGCCAACCTCCACACTGCTCCTCACTGTAAACATCTGAATTATACGTTTTTGCAGGTGTGACTCTGTGCGGTCTGGGACATCTGCTATTAATGCCATCGTGTATGACTGTCTCTATCTAAAGATATGAGACAGTCTGAGGCTTCTTCTTGTGATTATTCAGAATGATTTAGTGGGGTTTACAGTTTGTGTCGGTGTTTACATTATGGTACGGACACACCGTAGCTCGGATTGATTTCGTACTACCGAGAACTTGAATGTCTCGATCTGTGATCTTGCTGTGAAATGTCAAAGTATATTTTCTCTGAGGAATATTGTGTTTGTTACATTCATATATCTTGGAGTGTAGAGAGTCAGTAGTACTGACATCTACAATGAGGTCAGACTGATTTCAGTACGTTTTGTTCCAAATAAATATTTTATGATTTTTCCGCATCGTTGCATTTCTTCTACGCTCAAAGTTTGGATTATTCATCAATGGAACAGAGATGAATGTGTCCGTAAGAACATTGCTGCCAGTAAGCACAGTGATATTTTGTACCTCAGTGCTCAGTCAAAATGTGTTTTACGAAGCTAGAATATTATTAGGCCTATTTTTGCTATTTTCATAAAATAACTTCCAGGCATCATAATCTAGTTATTGGCAGCAAGAGGGACCCTGTTGCTTTGACTCCTGTAACCAGCGCTGAAGGGTATGATTAGCAGTGTCCTGTGCCCAGCACAGAGCCCCCGTCCCACCCCCAGACCCCCAGAAATGTCAATATATGGTGCAGATGAGCTTACGTCCTGATTCTTTCTGACCTAATTCGCCACTACCTCTCCCGCAGGCGATCCTTAACCTGACTTTTATGGGTTCATGTTTCAGAGCATCCTTCTCTTATAGAGAATCCTGCTCCAGGTGTCCTTCAGCACACCAGTACATGATTTCTTTGGATATTTTTAGCTCCATATTAAAGCAGCCACTTTTAAGACGGGCTTCAAGGCAGCTGAAACAGGCCACGACTCACAAGGAAGAAACATTGTAAAAACGTAGAGACATGAGCTGTAATAGGGTGACGGACATTTACAGTACAACTACTACTCCAGCGAGCTGAGACCTCTGTGCTGTCAGGTATATTTATGTAAGTACATTTGTGTAAGTTTCCTATATACATACATTATATATACCTATAGCCTCTGAATATATATTCATTTACAGGACTTTTAAAAATGATAATCCATGTGACCTCATGTGACTTCTGCAACTCGTGATATTGATTCATAATAGTAATAATAGAATGATGAAACCCGAAAATGCCGAAAAAGGTTTATGTTCGATAAATATTTCATATGGTCATAAAGCTGCTCATAAACATTTTTCCTTGCAAACACAGCAACTCTGTGACAGAGTTAAAAGTTTCAGTGATTTTTAATTTTATCTTGTGGGACTTTAAAGCACTTTTTAAAAAATATATACAGTCACCGAAGGAAGCTTTTTAAATGCAGGAGGCCATTTTTGTTATATATTATAGCTACAGAATCTCAGTTTATATGCGTCCTGCACAGAGTCAGCTATTTTAGTGGGACTTAATGAGGACAGGCCAAGATATGGATGTGTTTGGACATATTTTATCTCTCTGTAATGGTCCCATTAGCATTTTGACTAATACCGCAAAGTGAGTCTGCTGGAAACGTTCCATGTTTACCCACCTCACTAGAAACATGGAGGACCCTGCTTCTCACAGCTCAGCGGCCACAGAGCCACTTAATAGTGAATCTCAACTTGCCGAGTCCGCCCTATTCTGCCTGTTGCAAATTCCATGCCCCCGCTGAGCCCTGGAAGCTCCGCTCCCTGAAGCCACCCCACGGGGGTCTTTCTTCTCTAGAGCCCTAACTGAGGCATCATTAAACAGCAGCCAGATTCCGGTACTTTCCCACACCCTTCATTCTATTACTATCAACTATTTATACTGAGAATGTATTCTTTATTCAATGCTTGCACTGCCTACCTATTTGCACACTTCACCTTCTGAGAATTTAAACACAAATGGACAATAAATCCGGTCCCTAAACACTTCAATACTGCCTTCCAGCATGACTCCCAAGGCAACTTCCGTGGCTCGTGGCCAGGGGCCATGCGCTGCCTTCGAGACTGCATGACACTGAGCAGCAGAGTGCAGGCTCCTTTTCTGTTTCTGTCTTTTCGATGCGGAATGAGATTTTATTTTAAAAATACTTTTCAAAAACACTTGTCTTTTAAAGTTGTTGGGAAACCATTATTTTGCCATGTACAAACAACTGCCTCAGACAAATAAGTATGTGACAGACAGTGATCTAAAGGCCCAACTTCCTGTACTAGGCACTTCCTGTACCAGGCACTTCCTGCCCAAGTTGTTACCATCAGGAAACACAAGTTTAACAGGTGAGATACCATATGGGTTTAAAACCACAAATAGGACAGCTTAGTAGGCAAGGGAACGACTCGGCTGAACTAAGGGTGCACAGCCTTACCTCTGGATTATTCTGAATAAACATAAACAATGAACATTGAGCACGTAAATCTTACCATGCCAGCAGACTTGTGTGCATTCAAAAACAAGATCAATGGGCAACTCTCTTAAGGGTGTAGAGCAGCACTCAGTAATAAAAAGGAAGAAAAATGTAGTGTTGTTTATGGCTTCCTAATTGGGATCCAAATCCTGCCCACCATCACCAGTGGGTCCCTGAGCAAGACCCTTAACCCCAAGTTGCTCCAGGGAGATTGTAATTCCCTGTAATTGGGCAATGTAAGTCACTCTGGATAAGGGTGTCAGCTAAAAGCCATAAATATATATATATATATATATATATACACACACACACACAGTCAAGCCTGGAATTATTCATACCCCTGGCAAATTTTTACTTAAAAGTTACTTTTATTCAACCAGCAAGTTTCTTCTTGATTGAAAATGACACAGGAATCTCCCAGAAGATAATACGGTGTTCAAGAGGCATCATTGTGGAAAGAAATATCTCAGCTTTTATTTACATTTGAACAAAAAGTGGCATGTCCAAAATTATTCATACCTTTTGCAAACTAACACAGTCTATAGGAAAATCCAAAGTTCTATACCATTCCAAATAGTACAAGCTGTTCTAAAACATCTTAATTTCCCTGATCTCTGAGGACCTGCAGCTGCGTATTGTGGCTGCTCACAAGTCAGGAAAGGGCTATAAGGCCATATCTAGATGTTTTCAAGTTCCAGTGGCTACAGTGCAAAGTATTATTAAAAAATACAAGATGTTCTGCACTATGGAAAATCCCAGAGGCCAAAAGTGACACCTGTGATGGGCAGGGGAATAGTGAGAGAGGTGAAAAAGAATCCAAGGATCACCACTAAGGCCATCCTGATGAATCCGGGCTCTGCTGGTGGCGACGTCTCAAGGCAGACAGTCCGACTGACACTGCACAATGCTGGGTTCCACGGTCGCAGACCAAGGAGGACGACACTTCTGCAGATAAGGCACACAAAAGCCCGCTTGGCCTTTGCAAATGCTCATCTGGACAAAGAAGAAGACTTCTGGTCTTCTGTGTTATGGTCAGATGAAACAAAAATTGAATTGTTTGGCCACAATGATGTACCCTTCATCAAAAAAGGATAAGCCTTCAACCCTAAGAACACCATCCCCCACTGTCAAACATGGTGGTGTTTTTCAGCCAATGGACCAGGGAACCTAATCACAGCAAACAGCACCATGAAGAAAGAGCAATACATCAAGATTCTCAACAACAACATCAGCAGTCTGCAGAGAAACTTGGCCTTGGGCACCACTGGACATTTCTGCATGACAATGGCCCAAAACGCACTGCAAAAGTGGTGAAGAAATGGTTAGCGGACAAAAATATCAACGTTTTGCAGTGGCCCAGCCAGAGTCCTGAGTTGAATCCCAATAAGAATTTGTGGAGGGAGCTAAAGATCAGGGTGATGGCAAGGAGACCCTCCAACTGAAAGAGTTGGAGCTCATCGCTAAAGATGAATGGGCAAAAATACCAGTGGAGACATGCAAAAACTGGTCAGCAGTTATAGGAAGTGTTTGATTGCTGTAATAGCCAATAAAGGCATTTCTATTGATTATTGAATGATGAATAATATTGGACATGCCAATTTTTGTTCAAATGTAAATAAAAGCTGAGATATTTCTTTCCACAATGATGCCTCTTGTACATTGTCTTATCATCTGGGAGACGCCTGTGTCATTTCCAATCAAGAAGAAACTCGCTGGTTGAATAAAAGTAACTTCAAGTCAAAATTTGCCAGGGGTATGAATAATTCCAGGCTATACACGCACACCTTGAAGAGTAAGTAATCCAAGAAGTGGTGCCCTCTAGTGGACAGGTATACTTATAACAAAACACTGTTCACCGAATAAATTATTTTTACATAGCAATGACAAATGATTTTTTTTCACAAAGGTGAAGCAACTGATTGGTTTGGCAGTGTCCCCATTTTCAAGTATAATATTGAGTCGTTACGGCTGAATCCTATTTTCTTCACTTTATCTCTAATTCACTTTAAAGGACGGATTTTGATTGCTCAGCCCCTGCATGCATTTGGCAGTGAGGAAGCATAATTGGCTAGAAGCTGCAAAAATCTGTGTTGCAGTGGCTAGTTTTAAGGAAAGGCTATAAACTTACCCTTCTTGCTGAAAGGTAAAAGCCCCCAGGTACTGCTTCTGTGTGGCTTTAGCGTAATAACTATATGTGTGTGTATACGAGCGAGTGTGCACGGACATTACCTAAACTAGTAACCTGACATTGAGGTTACAAGACATACTTGAAAATATAATACAAGGTGACTACTGAGTTTGTTTAAAGCCTTCATACCGCATTCAGTGAAGGGCAATGACTTGTAGGCGTACGAGTAGTTTTAAAGGTTTCCTGGCAGTCTTTCCTCGTTCATTTCCAAGTCACAGCTCAGATGGCATAGCCCGGTCCATTCTTCCATTTCCACGAAACACGCTTTCTCTCAGCTAGACTGACAGTTACACTCTGCAGCAAACAGGACGGAGCTTCTCTTATCTCGATTGTAAAACCTTGTAATACTGTTTTATGACAATATAATCAACACTTATGACAAGATGGCTTCAGGCTCAGACTGTGATTCTGCCCTGGATAAGTAATGTTTCAGTGATTATTAAGACAAATGACTTCACAAAGGTTTTGCAATAAATGCTCCCTACTGAAATGTTTTGATTATGAATGAACGGATGGGTGGGGTTGGGGGCAGACAGGAGGACCTCACCTGGGGCACCATAAGCCCCAGGGCTGGCTAGGGCCTAAAACTGTATAATACACCGTCTTCTGTTATGTCTGAGCATGTTGTTAGGTTTCTATGATATGCCAGTGTATCATATAAAAGCTTGTTGCAGACTTCAGCCGAAGGAGGGACTCTTGCAGTCTTGGACACTTTGGATAATAAAAGGCGCATTTTCAAAAAATATTGGACACTCTGCGCGTATGACGTGCTAAATAGCCACATCAACCGCGTTTTAAATGTTTAATAACATGTATTAAACTCGATGGACAGCGATTAAACCGAGGAACCAGTTCTTAAAAAGGCTGTATTCGAAAAAGTAATGCATTCAACTGATTGCGGTTTTACGTTAAGATCCACATAATCATAATGAACACTTACGATTTATGAAAGAATTTACACCAAACCTATTTCATAAAGATTCTGGTAAATGTTCACTTGAGATTTTAACTTATATTAAATGCATACAGGAGATTGTACGCATTAGCAGGGCTGCCAGCTCTCACGCATCTGTCGTGACACTTACGCTCACGCAAGAAATCTTACGGAAAATCTATATTACTCCATTATAAACCTAAAATTAGCCACAGCAAAAGAGATGTGGTAGTTTGTGGTAGGTACTGTTTATGCATTGCTATATCGCCATCTTATGGTGACTTTCATTTACATTAATTGCAGAAAGGCGACTTACACGCGCGCGTGCGACATGTCCGTGCGCATATATAATTGCGCTTAAATGCACATTCATACGAGCATTTTACGGCCGGGACATGTATATTAACACCCGCGACCGAGCAAATGGAGACTCATAATAAAATATGAGTTGTTCATGCTGTTGCATGAAGAAGTCTTTTGGATCCTAGCCGTCAGTTTAAAGGGGGTAAAGCGAACGTATTTAACTACTGCTCAGCTCTAAGTCTTAATGAGAATACTGGGAGAGATTAACCCAAGGGAGCGCCTTTGTAAATGCTACTATTATACTAACGGGCCAATTAAGGCGTTAATTGGGACAACCGGAGAATACGCCGAATAACGAAGAGCAAATGGCAGGGTCATAACGGCGAAAGCAGACACGTCCAGTACAGGACGATGCTTGATAAATGATAAAATGAGTATAGTTAGGTCAAAACGGCGCACACCACATTTACTTTCGCCAGACTCAAGTAATACGCCGGGGGTAACACTTTACATGGGGTTACACAAATAATGCATTATACTTACGCAATGCATTGATTAACCATTAATCAAGTGTTAGTTCATCATTAGTCAATTATGACGGCTCACATATTCCACGCAGGTATTATATTAGTTAATTAATATAGTTCCTGCATGGAATACACGAGCCGACATTTTTTATTAATGTGGACAATTAATGCATTAAATATGCGTGTACCACTATATTATTTGCGGCCCCCGAGTAAAGTGTGACCCCCCTTAGGCTTTTCAGTACAATGGATAAAACTTGCTGTCTGGTTTGATGACAGACATTTTAAAAGAAGCACTGCAGCATATTCCAGAGGTTGGGAAGAAGATTTTATTTATAATCAAAGATGTTATGCACTGTATGGCACATCATAAGACCATGTTAGTCATAAAATTAGGGATTCCTGGAGTTAAAATACTGCATGGATCCACTCAATGTGCAAGTGTTCAAATAGTTGCCAGAGTGTCAAACAGAATGTAAGTTATAAAATGGTATCCTTCGGATGCTGCTGGCCGACCTTACGGGATACCAGCTTTCAGAGAACCAGTCATCTACAGCAACAAACATTTATGATAATAAAAACTATAATAAGCAAACAAAATTATTAGTGTTAATAGTGAAAAAATACAAAGATCAAGTTTAGCTGTGTCGGAAAGGGCAGAGATAAAACATCCTACAAATACAATGAGAAACATTCTGCTGACACCATAATACTGATTTTCAACACTCTGAGGTTGGTGAGCAACATTTTTAGTTTCTTGATAACTACATGTGATGTAAGCTCTCTGCATAGACAGTATCTTCTCGCCATAAAATACAACCTTTCCATCACTGGGAAACTTGGTTTCCGTAGCCAAAACATTACATGAGTAATTGTAATTAGGCTTGGAAAACAGCTTGAATGACAGTGAGATCACAGACTATACAGAATCAAATCTGACATGCACTTTCTGCCTTGTAAACTGAAGCAAAATCACACACACAAATGGTTAAGGGAAGACAACACACACCAAGAAGAAAGATTTGGTTATAAATTAAAACATTAATATGCACTCATATCTTGCAAACTAAAAATATAATAAACTTTGCACACACAAAACACTAAATAATACTTGGTATGCATGTGCCATCAGTTCTTGCAAACGTACCGTGCTGTATCTATAAAATTCCTTGTCAAAATCGAAAGCCAGCATACATGTAAACATCCTGCACAACATATGGTTTGGATACAGAAAGAAAACATGAAATTGTGAATGAAGGACAGATAGGAAGGGAGAAAATATGATATATTTAATGGAGGCACTGATCGGTATGATCAATCCAATTTCCACTCCGCAATTCTAGAGAGCATGCAACAGCAAACTAAAGATATCGAACCGTGAGAAGAGAGAACAGGAAAACAGGGAAAAATGCACTTTTAACATTCATTTAATTACAATGAAACTACACTGATTGATTCAAGTTACACCCACTGCTCCCGTCTCTTTTCTATTGACCCGTATCACAATCAGCCAGCATCTCTTTGCCAGAAGGTCTGTTAGGCTGTGAGAGGTAAATAACTCCAAAATAAAGCCACCTCCCAGTTCTGGATACTAGTATATTATTCACATGCACTTAATCCTCACTCTCTCATTCAGGAAGTTAAAATCTAAAAAAAAAAAAAAAAAATCTAGTAAAAAAGATTTAATCTGTATAAAAACATTTTACAGGGTAAAGTTATTCTGTTAATGTTGCCAGTACTGCCAACATTTAGTAATAAAAAAAACAGTCTGCAAGTCCTGTAAACAATCTTTGCTACTCAGAATTAATCAAACAAAATGGGTTTTGGGGTTAAGTGAAATACTGGGGAAAAAAGCTGATTGAAAATAAACACTGTAAAGTGCAATGTGACGTTAGATTTTTTTTTTTTTTTGCTTTTTAATTACACAGAAACCGATGTAGTGTCTGCATCTAAGAATGTATTAATCTACTTAAACTGTATAAAAAGGTTCTATCCTAATAAAGTGTAATTCTTACTGTCATTACACAGAAGAAACGTTTTTCATTAAAAATGTCTTTTCACAATTATTCAGTTAACTTACACCCTAAAACCCATTGTCAGCATTTGAATCAACCGCCATAAGAGGTACTGAAAGTAAATTGATTATATGCATAGTTTCCATTTATGAGAAAATGAGAAATAGATGTAAGTTTGGTCAGGAAATACTTAGATCCTTGAGTATCCTCCTAAAAAGTACACAGTTTCTCAAGTTTTAATTGCCATAAAAGGGCACCCGTTATGAGTCAAACCGTGCAAAGTTTTATATAAATAAACCAATAACCTTGCAGTACATCCAACCAATAAAAACTCAGTACACAATTCGACCAACAGAAATTTATGTCCAGCAAGTTAAGTGTTACTTCGTTAAGGCTCTGCTTTTCAATTTTCACATCACAGTAATTGCATTTACAAAACAAAAACATTGACATAGAAAATGTGTATTTACATGGTGATAAGTTCTTAATGTAAAAGCAACCTGCAGTAAACTGGTAGAGTATTGCGCTACAGTTTTACGATTTACGGAGATCCATTTTATAGCAGAGGCCTGAGGACAGAGCGCAGAGAGCGCCCTTCTCTGGTGAGCTCCCTGGTGTAGCACATGCACGGGAGGGGCACAGCCTCCTCGCGCCGCTCCACAGTGTTGAACTTGCACTGCTTCAGGTGGTCGGCCATGCTGGCGATGTTGGTGAACTTCCACTCGTCCACGGTGCCGAAGGCGGTGCTGAACTGCCACACCTGGGCAAGGGGGCGGGGTAACAAAAGACATCATTGATTGGTCAGAGCTCTAGATAACTGCACTTGCAGCTCAGTCCAAAATTCCTAATTCCCTACAATTCCTTTACAACTCATAACAATAGCTACAGTATATAAATAACAGAGTATATTAATTCTATTCTCAGATTACTCTTCTTAAATGTGACATGAACTGTCAAAGTAGCATAATTTCACAAAAGCAGATAGTTATTAACAATTTCCAAGGACATTTGATGTGATTACACACTATAAGCCAGAAGGTGGCAAACCTTGTCCTTTATCTGCCATGATGAAGACCCATTAGGTTGGAGTGTCTTCTCCCACAGTTGTACGACCATCCCACGCACCAGCAGGAGACTGGCACAGACGTCCCTCATTTGGTGCGACACCCTGGAGAACTGGCACAGGCTAAAGCCGTCCAGGAAGGAAGCGATGTGCTGCAGGACCTCAAAGGGAAGGGTACTGAGACGGTCACACTGTGACACGAATGCACGCATCCTGTCTGAGTGCGGTCTGGCTGCTGGTGCAGGAACGTTGGGCTGAACCCCAAAGGACCTCAGGTGCCGGTCGTGGATGATCCGGAAACCCGGCACGGATGGGCAGAACCTCCTTTGCGAGTAGGTGCAGCCGTAGCAGGCTAGTGGACAACGGTGCTCCATCCAGCCATTGAGGCCGGCATGAATGTCCCCATGGACGTTCTTGAAGTGGGAGGAGAACTCGTCTCTGCGGAAGAGCTGACCGCACACGAAGGTAAACATGGAACGTTGTTTGGTCTGGTAGCGAGCCACACACTCGAGGACCAGGTCCAGCCGGAGAGTGTGGAAGGGGCTTGGGTTGGAGAGCTGCGGGTTGGCGTGGTCGCAGGCGGGAGCCGACGCTATGTCGCCCACCATGGTCTTGGTCGCCAATATGGCGGAAGGGAAAGAGAAGGTCTGAGTGCCCAAGTCGATGCGGCAGCCGTCAACAAAGCGGCTGTCTGAGATTCCCCGGCCTCCTGGGGAGTCTCCCAGGCAGAAGAGCAAGGCTGCGGTAATGACATCGATTCCATGGAGGCCCATTGGGTCGTCGGTCACTTCCAGATCGGAGGTATCCACTGATTTGTCTTCTTTCTTTACACGGAAGGGGCATGCTTCAGTGAAGAAGGCCCGACGGCCGCTTAGCGTGCACATGCTCATGCCCCTGAGCACCTGCAGGTTATGCATCTTGCGCTCCAACCATCTATCCTCAAAGACAACAGGTAGGTGCTGCAGGGCGTCTCCATGCACCAGGTCAGGAAACTCAATTGGAAGTGGTAGTGCCAGTGGTAGTGCCAGGGCTGGAGGCTGGGAACCAGGCAGCTCCTGGGCTTCGAAAGATATGGAATGGTAAGGCACCTCCAAGTCATTTTCTGGCTGACCAATTTTGAAAGCGTCCATCTCATGCTGTCTGAACTCAGCCACATCCAAATCCATCTCCTCCCAAGCCGGCTCGACCGGCTCACCCCATACAGGGTGGAAACCGTCGCGCGGGTGTCTCCTGTCAAATCCCATCATTCCGTCCTCCTCCAGCCTATCCTCTAAAACTTCTACAAACCCATTCTGCTCCATCCACTTGTTCCCATCACTCAACACAACTGCTGGAAATTCGCAATCAGTTCCCCCTACTGCTCCAAGCTCACAATCAGACTCTGTGCCACACTCCTTCCTATCTGCGTACTGCAGATCCAAATCTTCCACACTGCTCCCTTCGCTGTGTACCTCAGTTCTCTCTGACTTGTTCTCGGTTATGTTTCCACGGACCAGGTCCATTTCCTCGGTTGTGTTACTGAAGATGTCTAAAGCTGCCACTAAACTTCTACTAGTCTCTAGCGTAGCTTGATAGAGCTCACTGTAAGACTCCTCGTCTATACCAATGATTCCATTAGTTATTTTTGCATCTGGAACTGTCGACACTTCAGCTACTTCCTCGCCTAAGCTAGCGTCTTTGACAACATTTTTCGACACCATGGATGCTACTTTGAGCGATTCCAACAGCATCCGCTGATCCTGCAAGGCCAAAGCCATGTCAAGCTGCTCCACCACATCGATATCCTTGCTCAGGTTTTCGTAGGATTTGCGGTCGGCATAGCTGACGGGCCAGCGGTTCCACTCCATGGTGCAGCACACCACGCTCGCGGGGCACACCTTGAGGTGGGGGGTGATTCTGTTCCGGGGGACCGTGAAGGGACACCCGAAGGCACTGTTCAGACATGGCACTCTTTCACGTGGACAGAGCTGCCGGTGCTCACTGGCTTTACATGAGTGGAAGACTGCTCCACACACCAGGGAGCAACCGACCAGATCACAGGACACTCCAGGTTCTGGCCTGACCATGCACCTCCGGTTAACACAGTTCATACAGTGCCTGTGCTCTTCCTCCATTTTAGACGTAACTAGTTCTGCGAGAAAATCAAGAGGAGAAATCTGAGTGAAAAGTCTGGCAGAAAGACCCAGTTGTTTTATTCACTGTACATAATACTAACAAATATATAAAAGCACACAAAAAACCATAAAAAGTCACAAAATAGGCCTAATGATGGTGTTTGCAGTTTCTCTACCGCGTCACATCCATTAGAGCATTAATGTACTTGAAGTATTTGGGAAACATAGCTTGGCTTCCTGTCTTCCACACGTGTGATATGCTGACAAATTTTTAAGCATCATCGCCAGAGATACTTCAGAGTGCAGAGACGAACACGAGGTGCAGAATTCATGAACTGACTCCAAGTGAACTTATAATTGAGAAACATGCCCACTTCTTAAATATGTTATCTTTTTTTAGGCATAGGATGTTTTGCAACCTGGGGCTTATGAACACTGCGGGAAGATTAAGTATCCCCATAACAGCCGCTATCAAGTGTTACCCAATATGACAAGTTTACTGGGTCTTCCATTTATAAAATCTACACCCCGTGATATTATGCAACACTGTTTTGCACCAACACAAATGTGTTTCTCACTTGGATATGGCAAATTCTATGCCATGTAAACTTGCTCATTTCATGCAGTTAAAATCTGCTTTAATATTGGCTCTGTATGGTCGATGAAAAAGAAGATTTCACTTATCAAAATGGTTAAACATGATAAAAATACATAACATAAAACCCTAGGTTAAAGAGGCATCTCATCTGGTCTTACTAGTTGTATTACAACATATGATGGTAGTTTGCCAGTCATGCTTTATAAACAATTTAGCAAGTCAATTAAAATGTACAAAGTAAATAACACCTTTCCATCTTTCTCTGGATTGGAAGACAAAGCTCAATTTTTGCCTAAATTCTAATACTAGGTCAATTTCAAACCACCTGAATGTTTTGTCAAACAGCGTGACAGTGGACATCAAATCACTCTGGCAAGAGAAAAACAGGCTTAATGGAGTCTCCACCACAATGTATATTAATAATGTCCCGTGTTTCTTGTATAGCGGATGATTGATGCCTTTAACAAATCACATCTTACGATGCAATATGATACATTCATGTGTGCTGTCAGTTTAGGAAACAACAAAAGTTACAAATGGGCCTCTCCAAACTCACCATGTCACTTGTGAAATCTTATTGCATGCAGTCACTAAGAATATACACAACTGAGCTGACACCTAAATTAAAATAACAGAGTCACTTGACTTTTTCCACATTTAAAGTAGAGAAGAACAAACAACACTTATACTGGAATGTGGGCAGATATTTACCGGTTGCCCGTAGTGCGATGATTATAAACACATTTCAGAGTTTACATTCTGATCCAGGATCCTGATAGGGTACTATACAAAGGCACCTGACACATACGGTACCGTTCAAAAGTTTGGGGTCACTTAGTAATTTCCCACGGAATAGTCTTCACTTCGCAGAACAAGAATAAACAGATGAGTCTCAGAAGATAGTAAATATTACATTAACAAACTGCTGTTTCCACCTGCAATAGTAATTTACAACATTAACATTAACTGCATTTCTGTCTTACTGAATCACTTTTGTTTTGGAAATAAGGACATTTGTGAGTGACCACCAAACTTTTGAATGGTAGTGTATACTTTCAAAATAGTTCCTCTATGGCCTACAAGATGAGGCCAGTATACAATATGTCAGTTGTGGCTAGTGTATACCGGCCAGTGGGATGTTTGAATAAACACAATATTATGCTTATTTTATGGAAGTATATCATAACCTGTGTGTTTCAGGCAGCCTAGTCTTTAAGGACATGAACCACAACAGACAGTAGTTTAAGTCCCAGGGGATATCTCCATGCAATATAGTTCAACAGTCCAAAGTACTTTATAATCAACCAAGAGGGATGTGATAAAATAATAAAAAAGCCAAGGTCTCTATCTGGTAGGGTCTCTACCTGGTAGGACCTTTTGCACATCTGGAACAATGCACACAGTCTGAGGTATGCTAAAGTTCGAGACGGTACAGTGCAACGCTACGGATGACTGACGTAAGATCACTGACCAAATGTAAGGGATGAAAAAACAGTACACAGGACAGGCATTATACTGCCCTCTTGTAAGGCTGAGTATCCGCTCAATATCTGAACTATTGCTCTGGCTTAACAGGCCCTATTATTAGTTATTTACCATAAGTATTTATAGCTTTGTGTCCACACTACCACCTCGTAACGCATCTGAGAAAAACACCATTATCAGAATACCTACCATATACAGTACTGGCTGAATACGAACAACGAAACAATGACTCAATAAAGGCAATTATTTACTACATGTCTATAGCTACAGAAAAAGAAACACGTCCAACATTACTAAATGTATGACTTGCAAAAGAAGACGATCCCCACAAACAACGCAAAGGCTTTCATCGAGACATCCTTGGTAGTTATTTGTTTTGAAACAAATCCAGTGGAGGCCTATTTTTAGCGTGGTGGGGGCCGCTCAGAAACCTCTTGTCATTCTCTCCGAGGTCACCCACAGGTTTGGAGCCCTAGCTCTGAGCTGCACCGGCTGACACCAGCCAACCCTTCCAGCCACAGGACAGTCATAAACACAACTTAAAGGCACAGTATACAGATTCCCTCTCCTGTTTAAAGGTTAAAAAATCCAGAAAAAGCAAATAATCTAATATAATGCTATTAACATTGTGTAAATTACAGATAGGTCATCAAAATAAGCAACCTGATTCAATACTGCTGAAATTCACATGGCAGTGGCTATAGTAGTAATTTCAACTTTATAATGAAATATGCTCTGTGATGGTCAGGTCATTAAAATAAATGTCTGGATATGTGAAGGGAAAGAGCTCATCCCGGCATGAAAGTAGCTTAGTCCCGTGTTGGCTTGTGCCAGCAGAGTTGCTTTTACTTGGCCAGTTAAGTCGGTGCCATGCTGGTGAGTGGATGTTGGTTTCTTAAAACTACAAAACAGGCAAATTCTAATTCGGCCAAATCCCTACCGTAGGTCGTTCCTTGCTTTGTGCTTCCTTCCTTTCCATGCCCCTGTTGGCCAATGTTTATCCGTAGCAACTTAATTAAGTAGGCAGTTACTGGATAACACTTCATGTAAACACCCTGAATTGCGTGTAAAATGCATATGTGGGTTTGTTGTAGTGTTTCTGTATAAACAGACTCGTATTTTTCTTAAATGAAGGAGATAAAAGTGGGGGGTTTTTAGGTTTTTTAGCTTTTACTTAAGTTTGGGAGCAACGCGTAAGTTTATGCATGTGTGTGTCTTGATCACTGTCTTAGAAACAAACCAAAAAACCCGCAGGATGCGTTGACAGATTTCAGACATATGCGTTACGTTATGGGGAGACAAGTTCTCTCTGTGGAAATTAACGTTGTGCACAGCTTGTCGATGTCACATAATGAGTTTGCGGCGATTCGGAAATCAGACCTGCTCCTGGCTCTAATTGACAGGGACAGAGATAGCAGGGGAAAGCCCGTCCTGATGCAACTATTGCATGCTGTGCAGACACCGCCCTGGCTGCGGGTGACCAGCTTCTCACACACACACACACACACACACACACACACACACACACACAACATCGATTTAATGTTCTACAAACAAAAGGTACGACGACCGGCACTAAAACCTACGTTTTCTTGCGTTTTAGGGGATCTAGCAGACGTGACAAAGGGACTGGTGCCAGGCTGGACTGCTGGTGAACTGGCAACCTTAGGGTATGGTTAAAGCCGGACAGTACCCAGCACACAGCCGGTATATTTTATGTCTAAATGCTAAGTGTGCGGTGCGATCGTAACTTCCACGTCCACTGAATACTTAGCGATTAACCAAGTATCCGAGAGCGCTCCGCGGACCGGCCAGTCCCCGGCCGGCCGGCCGGAATCGGCAGCACAAGCCCCGGCCTTCCACGACGAGGCAGCCCGGAACGCCGATCGCACGGCCGCTATTCCCCAGAAATGCTCAAACTTAATCAATACACAGAACCGGTGCTCAAAGTCCACCGGTTAGGCAGCTACACCCATTTCTTAGGCTGTCAGTGAAGTGAGCACCCTTCATAACCCGGCGCAGTATGGAAAGTAACAAACTAACCCCCGAGCCCCCCGGACACGCGAGCGAAATCAAACTCCGAAACTCACTCACCGACTCGGTACGATAGAGCAGATCTTTGCCGTAACTCCGCTGTTATTTGCTGCTGTTATTACTACATGCACTTAGCAGTTATACGCTACTTTACTTTGTCTGAGAGCTAGCACTTGCGCCGATCTATACTTGGTGCGTGTTGTTCACCGTCTGGGACGCCAGTGTGTGCCGTCATTACGCACAGGGTTACCAGACTGATCTCCAGATTGAGAAACAAAGTTGCAATTATTAATTTTCATTCTTCGTATAAAAAATACATCTACAATTACATTAAATACCTATAGGATAAGCACGGCATATTATTATTATAATGATCATTATTATTATTATTATTATTATTATTATTATAGCAGTGACAATTTTAATATGTTCATTTCTATACCTTGATAAATGTGAGGTATTCAGCACCTCAGACACTGCTGAACACTAACTTTTAAAGTATCTTTGAAAGTTTTGTCCTTGGACACATCACATTTTAATTTCCCACAAGATTAATAAATGCAGACGAGCGGCTGGGTACATCTCAGGGGGACATTTCCTACATTAGGGAACATTATGTTCTGATTCGTCATTATATTAAGCACTTAAGGTGCTTCTGTATTTTCTTTTTTTTTTGTTCGCGTGATACTAACAGTATTTCCCGATGATTATAACAATGCATTTGTGAGATGTATACAGTACATTGCTTCAAAAAAGGTCAGTTTTTGTAACTTTTAAATTAAACAAAACGTCCGTAGTCTGAATTATGGACTCAAGCATAAATCTGGGTGACAGAAACAGTTTTATTAGCTAATTACATTCTTGACACACAAAATCTAATAAAAACCTAATGAAATATCCATGAGTTTTTATTGCTTTATTTTTCCAAGAAAAATGGAAGTTTCCCCCCACTTATCTCTAGTTTCGTATACTTATTACTTTTCATTTTCATTTTCTGTTCCATTTTTTTTGTGAGATCTAAAATAAAATAAAACATACTTTTGTCCGGTAACATCTCCGCTGTAAAATATATTTTGATTTCATAAAAAAATTGAGAGAAAAAAAAAAACAAACATTTATACACTATGGATCACAGAAACTGCAGTTTTAACCCTAAGCATCATCCCAGCCTTCTTTATGATGTTAATTAGTCTGATTAATACAATTCACTGCACTGAAACAGACAAGAGCAGCACAGTTCATAATTTGGAAATTCTGTTTGGCGTAGAGACGAGGTGTGATTCTATGGAAGCTCGTGTGGACCAGGTGAAACATCAGGAGGCCACTTCGGAAAGGTGATGGATGTTAGAGAGGGTCAGCTGTGCTTCCCGTGTGGGGTAGGACCACCTGGTACGGAGCCAGAGTTTCCCAAAGACCCCGGTGATAAGGAGCAGGATAAAGAGCAGACCCCCTAGGACAAAGGTCTCCACAGGGGGCAGGCCACCAGCATCTGTGGTATAGAGGAGGAGACGGGAGGGATTTTCAGGCCCGTTATGTTAGGCTGCGTGTCGTCACTAGGATGCTTTCTGCTCACTTACTGAAACCCGCCTTGTTCCTGCTGTCTATCAGCCTTCTGATTGGTCCATAAGACACCGTATGAGACATTGTCAGGTCTCTCCTTGTCCGAGCCATGGCACCTTCCCCAGAGCAGTTCTGTCGAGATCAAAATTTAGGGATGCATGCTTTATTTAAATGTACATATCAAGATTTCAGTTTATTCAGTGCTAGTCCTAAATTAGATCTTCATCAACTAATCTTGATTAAAAGTATCTATGTATTTATCTATCTAGAAGTGGTAAATTTAATGTCTATTTGTAAAGAATATCTCTAAAAGAAAAAAATAACTTCCCTGCTTCAGTTATAAATTATTACATTTATGGACAAAAATTTAGAAATGCTGCATTTTTTTTTGTAAACCGGCTTGCATTTCTTCTAGGTAAACACAAACAAAACAAACAAAACATGACAGAAACAAACAAACAAAACATGACAGATTAGTCCTGATCCTAATTCTGTTTCTGAATGGCACAGTTAATTTGCCTAATAAGCTCCACCAAGCCTGATTAAATGAGATTTCAGCTGCAGCTAAAGGCCAAGCTTTACTCGCCGGCCTTCCAGGAATAAGCTTTAAAGGAACGAGCTTCCAGGAACAGGCTTTCTGCAACAAGCCACGCCCCTAATAACAAGTGGCTGAATTGCTAAGCACACACTGCGGCAGCTAGGGAAACAGCTCCCAGTTACAATGCCATGTGCTGCTCTTCTTTAAAATGATCCTGAAAGCTGCACTGAATAAGAGACTAAAGACGACTGGCGAAGTGCCACATGCGTCCGCGGGGCACTCACGGGCTGGCAAGCTCCGGCCCCGTTGTGGCAGATCTGCACGTTGCAGTGCAGGAAGACGTCCTTGTACGCATTGCCCACGAACTTGAACATCTGGATGTGGAAGAGGGCCTCTGGACCATGACCGTTCCTCAGGACCGCCAGAGTCTGCTCACTCAAGGTCACGGGGCAGCTGGGAAATGCAGCAGGAAAGCACCGTGCATCCGCCCCCTGTTATCCATCTCAGCTTCTTTTTTGTTAATTCTTTTTTGTTCCTGCTGCTCTGACCCTTGTGAAATATCTCCAGAGCACACTCCCAGTGCCCTCCCACCACTGAGGTTTGAGGGCCTAGCCCTTAGAAATGCCTCCGTGCCCTTGGAGACCATCAATCAGGGTTTACTGCGCTGGGGTGCTTCACAGCAACACAAATAAACCTCATCGAGGGGTTCTGCCCCCCGCTACGACATCAGCAGGCCCTTAATTACGATTTTTCATACAAACACATGCTTCATTATTTGATAATCAGCTGAAAAACAGTTTGATAAACACCTGAGATCACCGTAAATGTATCATTCTTTTATACAAAACAATATCATCTTGTTAACACAGAGGTACAAACCACTGGGGGTTTTTTTCATAATGGACTCATTAGGATCTAATTAGAACATATTCATTTTGACAGTATAAAATAACAGTAGCGTGACTCGTATTTCAATCCCATAATAGGTGAGGGTAGCCTGGACACACTGTAAACACAGGGCCTGGCGCTCTTCACAGCTAGACAGTTGCTAACAGAAATAAACAGTTGCGTGTTTCTAAGGCGCGGGCAGCAGTCAGCGTGCAGCTTGGCGCTCGGCGTCTTGCTAGCGGTTCTGCCGGGGGGCCCCCCCCCCCACTCGCCGCTTGCACTGCTTTTTTCGCATCGTCTCTGAATTCTGACGTGCCGCCGCGAGTGCGCGGCGTGCGGTCATGTGACACAACAGCGCCTCGCTTAGTGAGTCTGCCACTGGGCACGGAGGCAGAGGGCGTGGGAAGACAGACTCGCAGACACTTATGCTGCCGTTTCTGTGCATGGATTGTTGTTATACTCAAACGATGAATGAATCCCAGGCCTGTTTATTTGATACATGCTACTCCTCATAAAAATAAAGCACTTAATTTATATTATTTATTCAATTCAATACAAGCACATTATTTTTTATTCACAAGGATTTTTTTTAAAATATTGCTTATACGAATAGCTTGGTGATACACACCACTAGGGCTGGGTGTTCGAATCCCACCTCTCTTGCAATTGCATGTTCTCTTTATTGCTGTCACATAGCTTTCCTCTGTGTGTTCCAGGTCCTTCCCGCAATCCAAAGACATAAACTAACTGGCATCCATCCCAGCCTTGTGCCCTACACTGTCTGGGACACCCTCCAGCCTTCCTCAGTCAACTGCGATGTTTACCACCACTCAAACCACACATTTGCATGGGGCCCCCTGTTGGCCACAAACAGTCACTACACTGAGGGGGTGACTTTTGACTGGGGCCCCAGGAACAGTGAATCCCCCCTGCCCTCAGTGACCCTGATCAAACTCCACATACCAATCATATTACTGTGCAGAATATAAGAGCACCCTGGCAATATCTCCTGCCCAGTGATACGATTGGTGTGTGGAGTCCGGTTTAAGAATTCATTTTGTACATTAAACTGACCACTACAAAAGCCTCTGGATTATCTTCAATAACTGGGTCATGATTTCTGGTAAGAGACATTGCTGTTGAATTTTTCAAATGTATTTTTTTTTGGTGCTTTAACCACCACAGAAAGAATATATTTGAGAGAAGACAGACATTTCTATATCCAGTATCTTCAAAACTAGGCATCTCCAAGCAGATTTACCTGGATGGATAGATAGCACTACAGCCCCAGTTTGAGGGTGAACTGCCTCTTTAATGTACACTGCTCAGATCATCAAGGCAGACTCAAGACAGACCTGTCCTTGATGAAGATGTACTCGACGTCACTGGATGGATCGTTGGTCGGAGTAGCCCAGCATCTCTCTAACCTCAACGTAAGATGAGCAGGTATCTGAAAGACGAATGTTTCCTCGTCGGCCACAAATCCCAGACCCGAAACTGCTGACATGCTTTGAATGGCACATCAAACATATTGATTCAATGAAGGGTGAGCTTGTGCAATAAATCCACATTGCAGAAGGTGTTTCCGGGTATGAGTATAGGAATAGTGCTGAATGTTCAACGGCGTAGAAACACAAGATCCGCAGCCAGCCTCCTAGATGACCCCCCCTAGACACTGTGCTTATAGCCAACTATGCAGCGGGTTAGACTTCTTTGCCTGCAATCGGAAGTTCAGCAATTCAAATCCTGTCCTCGGCAGAGTAGTCATATCTCTGCTGAGTCCAGGAACAAGGGTCTTTAACTCCCAAATGTTCCAGAGGCACTGGATAAATGGGCACAAAGCTGCACTATTAACTATATGTACGTGTGAAGGTCTCAGAGGAAAAGCACGATGGCATATGCGGAAATTAAACAAAGTCAAATGCACCTGAGCAAATGGCAGGTGTCATCTCCTTAATTTTTAAAACCGCGCCTTCAAAGTTACACTTCCTCCTCCCCTTTGTTGCCTAGGAAATGATCTTGGCGCTGGGCTGGAGGGAAGGTCCAGCAGAACACGACAGGTTTTGAGAACAACCAAGAACCTGACCCCGCTACCTCTAACTTACCATGAACACCTTCACGTATATGATGTCCTCCAGCGTCAGGAAAGGCACAGTGGTCCACTTGTCCTCGAAGTTCTCGTCTTTGTACAGCATCAGTGCCACGGAAAAGTTCCCGTCCTCTGTGCTGAGAGTGATCGTCCTGGAAGAGACAGACGGCACATGACACTATTTCTGTCATATACGGTAGTTAAATGAAGTTGCGCATTTACTGTTTGCTTTATGGTAGACGTGGCGAGTAACCAGAAAAGAGTGGGGCTCTAGTCGGAGAGTGTGTACGCTGCAGGCTAAAAACGCTGTTCAAGTTAAGAGAAGCCTCCCTGGCCATTTCACAATTACGGGGACAAAGACCTTGATACTACTGACAACACAAATATCAGGCGTGTCGTATTTCTGCTTCAATTTTATTTATTGTACCTATTTGATTAACATTAACAGCTAATTAGCCGATTCTGAGCCTAGGCTGTCGTTCGTTAAATCGGGGTTGAGTAATGGACAATGTGACGCACCTGATGTCCACTTTGACCATGTTTTCCCCATTCGGCTGCTGGACCATGTAATTAATGGGATACCGGCAGCCAAAGGTGATGTTGACGTAGCTTCTCGTGATGACGTCAGAGTCGTTATTGCGGATGGTGTTAATGAACATTATATGCATGCTGTCCGAAATCTAAGAAAAAAAAATAAAACTTCATTAGCATGCATGACAAGATAACACATCTGCAATAAAATGCAAGCCTGCTTAACATCCAGTAGAAAGGACACTAAATGAGGTAATAGGACAATAAATGCTTAACTTTATGAGGATTTTTTTACCGTGCAATAAAAAAAACAGGTGTAAAGTTTTCTGTTCAAACCTATGAAGATGCAGAGATTTCTGCCCACAAGACTCTTTGAATTAATAGTACATCTGGTGTAACATAAACACGAAAAATGTACTGATTCTATTTATGTATTGATTGATTCACTCGTTTGTTTTCCTGTAGCTTTGCCGTTTTTCCCCCTTATTCTTATTTGTATTACTTTGTTTTATTTGATTCCAGCACTTTGGCCAACCTGTGTTGTTCTAAATGTGCCTTATGAACAAATTTTGATTCATTTGATTTTGATCGTCTGTGGGTACTTTTTCAAAAAATGGAAAATTAAATTCCAACAAGTGTACTACAGGAGCATTCATGGGACATGGAATTAGTTGTATAAAAGAAACGGCCCTTGTAGCAGTCAATAACATAACTGAATAACATAATAATTATTTAATACATTAATGGTAGTTATCACATTACTGGCTGCTACGTAACTTATTATATTATGCACAAGCAGCTATGATGTTTTTGATTGAGAAAGTGTATTACCTTATTAGTAAGTTATTACATTAACAGCTTTTATTACATTAAGAATGGAAAAATGATTACTTTATTGGCAGTTATTACATTATTGGCCGCTACAGCTCCCTGCTGACATTGTAAAGCTCGGAGTTGGTCCTCCGCAGAACATAATTGCCTAGGCTTGCTCTAGAGAGATCTAAGAAACACTGAGTTAGGCTTTAATGTGGTTTGAAGTGCAGCTGGTGTTTTATGCTCTTGCAAAATACAAATCTGCTATACATGGTATTTAAGAACTATTCATTCACTTGAGAGGTGCCGTAAAAACACAGGGAAGAGGAGCGTTAAATCAGCTTTGCATCCGGCCCCCGCAGAGAGCAAAAGGTCCCCTGGCTGCGGGCAAGGATATATTACTCTCAGCTGGTGAGACGTATTTTATTGTTGGGATATTTGATAAAAACCTTTTATTGAATTTTGTTAACTCCATCTTTACAAAAATGTATTGTATTTTGTTTGTTTGTTTGTATGGTTAAGGTTAGGGCTGGGTAGGGTGGAAGGTGGTCATGGTTGGGATTAGGGTAATGCCCATAGAAATGAATGGAGAGTCCACATAAAGATATGAATACAAACCTGTCTGTGCATGTTTGTGTGTGTTTGTGCATGTCCATGCGTGTTGGTGGGTGTTCATGCATGTAGGTGGGTGTTGGTGTGTGTTGGTGGGTGTTGGTGCATATTTGTGTGTGTTGGTGGGTGTTGGTGCGTGTTTATGGGTGTTGGTGGGTGTTGGTGCGAGTCCACATAAAGATATGAATACAAACCTGTCTGTGCATGTTTGTATGTGTTTGTGCATGTTCATGAGTGTTGGTGCGTGTTTATGGGTGTTTATGGGTGTTGGTGCATGTCCGTGTGTGTTCGTGGGTGTTGGTGTGCGTTCGTGTGTGTTCGTGAGTGTTGGTGCACCCTGTTATGGACTGGCATCCCATCTGGGGTGTTCCTCTACCTCATGCCCTGTTTCCCTTGGATAGACTCCAGGGTCACAGCAATCCTTTACTGTGTTTGGGTGGATGGATGGGAGGATGGATGGATGGGTGGGTGGATGGATGGGTGGATGTTCTTCACATATTATTTGGCACAGCTGAGCATCCTGTGCATAAGAAATGACAGACGTGCCTATTGATTCCCTTTTATCACTGTTACATTTCTGCCAGGCATCACTGGCGTATTAAATTAAGTAATTATTATATGACTTACTGCAATGGTGTATAAACTGTACACCTTCTCATACATGGTTTTACTTTTTCCCTCTCAGCAAAATCAAATTTTTGCAAAGATGAGAAAATGTATTGAGGCCACAATTAAATGTAGCCAGAGTAAAATATTTATGATGGATCTTTCCAATATATTTTTTTATTGCTGCACAATCCCCAAAGAGCCTTTTCTAAATTGCATCTATGTTTCAGAAACACAGGCACACAATATTGCAGCATAACATTACAGACAAGTGAACTGCAGCATATAAAGGCCAACTGGCTCCCTCTGTATATTAGTCCACATTTTGGTAAATGTAAACGAGGAATCCAGTATGAGGATTCATTATACAGTGATTAGGAGCTGGACGTCTAGGGAACAAATTAAGGATTCTTTCATCACATTCCTCATCAAAATAAAAGTCTGACATCTTTACCAAACCAAACACAAAGATTAACAGGGCAGCTAAGAGCCACAGTGAAAGAGATGCTTGTAGCTGTAGCTTTTTCTTTTTTTTGAGCCTTTAATCCAAACTGAGATCATTTCCTTTCTTTCAGGTTCTGTGAATAGGCTTGTAAAAAGTACCTGAGGGCCAGATTTTCTCCGACACCAAGCAACATTAATTTTTTATTTTTTTTGCTAGATTTACAAGAAATGCCCCGTGCATTCTAAACAACCGTTTCAATGACAGCTTCAAGTAGAGATTTATACCTTGGCTGGGGCCCGCAGTCTGAGGGGGGGGCACTGTGTGAGCTGGAATTGAAATAAAAGGGGACTACAAAGTGGGACACCCAGGAACGGCCACCCCTTTCGAGCACCCCTGAAAACACAGCTAGAATTTCCATATAAATCCAGCTAATTTAGCGCTGGGAGCCATCTGCCCCCCTCTTCACTGCTTTGAAAAGGCTGAACGCAGAGACCTGGACGCTCTTATTTATGGGCGGTGAAAAATATGCTCTTTGTCATCAACCTGAAAAACATGGCGTTCCTCATGGAGAAGCAGCTCTTATGGTGGTGGGGGGAGTGGGGGTCACGTGACCTCATCTGCATTTCATGAATCAAGGACGTTAGAACAAGTGGCTGCGCATATCACCAAAAGAAGCTCCCCCTAGCCAAGTTAATTAGCGGCATTAATAAGCTGAGTACGTATTTGGGGGTGGGGGGGGCCTCTTATCATCAGTGCCACAGGTGTTTATATTTATGTTTTCAGTAATATCTTTATATTCTTATTTCCAAACTGCCATAAGGTTAAAAAAATGAGGTCCACTAATAAGGAATCTGTTGCCTTTTCCCAGTAATTTTTCACGGCACGTCTCTGCGGATCTGCCACCGGCCTTACCGTGATGGTGCCGCAGTCCGACAGGTTCGTTTTCACTCTAAACACGTAGTTGCCGTCGATCTCGATGCCGCGGCATTCTGGGTCGTTCAGGTGTAGATCCCAGACCTGTGTGACATCAGCACGTCTGTCAGAAAAAGGTCAGAAGCACCGGGTCGCAGTTCAGAGCAGACAACATCCAAAGCAGTAATGGGCATGACTTACAGAAACTGGAGGCACTTTGCTGAGGAAGAAGATATTGGGAATGATAAGTTCCATCTGGTCATTAGCACAATTAACCGTCTCATTAAGCCCTGGGGGATGAAGGATTACATATTTTAGCAAGATTTATTTTCTGTTTAAGCACAAAAGACAAATACATGACACAAGAATAAAGGAATAGGGAAAAGATAATTGTATATTCCTAGGCTTGACTATGTATAATTTAATGACTTCAATGAAATTTAGAGCTTCTATGATCAATTTTTTTCAATATTTCAGTACTAAACAAATATTGTTTTTTTTTTTTGGTCAAAACTGCAACAATGGCATCAAATCACCTGTTCAATCAGAGGTTTCCAAAATGTTTTAAGGTCGCTATAATTAATAAAGCAATAAATTGTTTTAATCTTTAATTTTACTATAATGCTGCTGGCTGTGAAGTACCGACTCCTCGCTTGGGAAAACACACTTCACTGGCAGAAACCTGACTTCCAGCTGACCCTACAGCTCTCCGTATCTTGAGCAACGTGCCATTATTCAAATTTTATTGCCGATTCCCGGGGATTGCCTAGAAACAAGACGGGGTGGACAACTTATTTTCCTAACGGGAGTCTAGCCTTGGCAGTACAGTGGGAGAGATGTTTGCATCTGTTTTAAATATAAACAAAATTAAAAAAAAAAAATAATAATAATAATAATATCACACGTGCTGTGAAACGGTTTTGCTGGTAGACCCAACATTCGAGGCCATCAGAAAACACCGGTAACCATAGTGATGCATAAGAAGACACAGAATGTGGACCACGACCAAGGCAGACACTCACCGTCTTGGGGCTCCTGGTAGACCGAGGACTCCGCGGTCGCCACGGTGAGCAGCCACCACAGCCTGAGCGAGAGGGCTGGCACCACCTTCGAAGGCATCCCTTTGGTGCTTTCTGTAGACCGTTCTCCGACACCCTATCCCTTCCCGACTTGACGAATCTTCGTACCGAAGTGGTCGTCAACACGCCCCCCCCCCTCCCAGGCAGCGACTCACGGAGAACGGCTCTACACGGACGCTACAAGGAGTCTCCTTCTGAGACACCAGCTTGAATGATGTCCTCGCCGACAATGAGATTCCTCACATGAATAGTGGAAGCCTAGTGGGGCCCAAGGTAACCCAAATCTATTCGACTTGGAGGGTAAAAGCGGCTGAACAAGGTTGCCTACTGATCAAACATCCACTACCACCACCACCACCAAAAAAAAAAAAAAAAAAAAAAAAGGCACGACAGAGGCATGCACACGGACACCTCACAACCCGATTAACATGCACAGAGACATGGCAGTAAGGGGCGGCTCTCCTTATTTCTGTTTGCCACCCTTTGTCTACCTTTTACGAGATAACCCCAAGGCTTTTATATTGCCAAGACCCCCATATCCGACCAAAAAGGACTCCTGCAGTCATGTCAAGGGCAGCCCCATAACATCCCAGCCTCGGCACTTGATTCGGTGAAAGTTTTCAAAGCAAACGCTTAACCTTTACACTTGCAGAGCCTTCGCGGCATTTGTAAAGCCTGTACCCACCACACAAGGCCAAATACAGGATCGAACTTAGAAAAAGTCTGGATGTTTCTTATCCATGTTGAACTTCATTTAAACCATAACTGTAAGATGATAATTATTCCGGAAAATGAAAAGATTACTTTATCTAACACACTCAACCATTGACGTTTTGAACTAAAAGCTATTTCTGCATAAAAAAAAAACTTTTCTTAGGCATAATTTTGTGTATGGATGGATGGATGGATAATTATTAAGAATGTATTACGGTCAGGCACTATGAGTGTACCTGAACGGTAAATTACACTCTAACAGCAAGAAGAAAGCTACTTGGAGCATGGTAGATACCCTAACTAAACACCCAGCAATATTTTTATGTTTCTGTAGAGGTATAAAAGGTCATCTTGTGTTTCATGTTCCCTTACATTTCACTATTAAGACCTGAGAGCCATTACACTATTTGACAAGGGACATTCTGAGAAGTGACACAATGACAGGCCTAGTGTGTCTTTTTTGTTTGTTCCCTTCTAAATGAGTCCCAGGCCTTCGTGTGCAAACCGGTGTAAACAAACAAAGGCGCCAGAGGTCAGCCCAAGGTCAATGGTCACATTTGTAATTCAGAAAAGAATTTATAGAGTGGAAACGGAACCATGGAGAGAACTTGTGACCGCTATGGAGAGCCTGATTTTCTGCCCACAGCAATATAAACAAATGAAATAATCAGAAGAATGGGCAACAGACCTCTGACATATTACACGGGAGATACAAAGAACAGACCGTCAAAATAAGTCGGGCGTTTATTGGTGCATTTTCAGTTATAAATACACAGAAAACAGTTTAACAGTATGGTTCAAATCGACATGGCAAAACAAACATTTGTTGGAATGCTAAGAATACCACCACTAGCATGGTGAAGCACAAATATAACAGCTCTAACAGGGGAGTTGCTAAGGAAAAGCTGACATTGCACGTAATATCTCACCAAAATGGGAAAATTTCATTTTGCCATGAGCGCTGCTGACCCGGGAGAAGGCAGCCGGAGCAGAGGTGTGTCGGCATTGCGGAGTCGGAAAAATCTACACATTATGCCTCAAATGCTGGAATTACTTTTCCTTTCCTATTACAGCAAAGAAAAAAAAAACACCTGTTCAGAATTCTAAGTCATCCAACTGCTGAAAAATCGATGTGATGTCCTTAAACATTTATTACCATCCATTTGCGCAGAACAGTACATTTTGTACCACAGAGAGCATTTCTGATTGGCACAAAATTTTCAAAAACATAAGAAGATTAAGACTTAAGGGTAATGCAGATTTTTGCTGAATATTTATTTGTACGGTAGTTCAAAGGCTGAATAAAGATTTAGTCGAAATTTGGAAGAACAGCCAACATGGCAGGGTGGTACATTTCATAAGCTTGTCGGCCTCGGTGGGACACATCACTTTAACATTATGCTAATGCAATTAAATTGAGAAACAAAATTACGTTTGGCAAGAAGACGCAACGTGACAGTTCCTCTAAGAACGTGATTCTCTCCATCGACAGGCAGCACCTGTGGGCTCCATCTAGCGAAACTGGGTGGAGCCGTTTCTATTATTCTATTCTATTATATTATCTTTCATGAGGCTGGACCCCCATGTCATTCTTTGTGCTGTTTTACAGCACCAACTTACGGGATGTGGTTTATGGACACTGACCAGCTTTGCCTTTTTTTTGCTTAGCAGATATAACGAGCTGGAAAGTCTGAGTCGGTCGCCTGCTTCTGGCTCCCGGCCAAACGGCACGTTTAAAGGACCTCGCCAGATGGAAAACAAGCGCACGTCTCAGAAGCCCAGCGTCTCTGACGCGCCTTAGAGGAGAAACGGTGCTTTTACAGCCAGTAAACCAACGCCTTTACAACATTCATGCTGGAGGAATTCCAACAGGGTGCAAAAATTACTTTTTTCATTTTTTTAAAGAACTGGCTTTATAATTAAGGATAAAAACAGAACACAACTGCCAATTTAGAAACCTTGGTAATACTGGTCTGAAAAAAACAATTTAGGTGTTTTGAATCTTAAGGTAAACCAAAGAGCACAGTCTTATTTAAAGTATGACTCTCTGGAGGTTCTGTTAATGCTTTTCTAAAATATTATGCAAGGATATCTTCTGTGAATATTTAGCTGGTTCCCATACCCTTAATTAAAGCTATAAACTGAATTCTGCTACCAGTATGACTGAGAACTAGACAGGGCTGAGTAACAAAATTATGACTGAGAAGTGAGGCTCATTTAAATATACATCTTCACAGATCAGGTTAATTGCTGAAAAGTGACATACTGTTAAATATTAAAATGTCAGGAAATCGGTACTGGCATCTTCTAAACGCATCTTACTATCTACAGGAAATTTACGTACTAGCCTAGAAAAACAATTTGAAACCCTGAAGAAGAGAAACGTGCACATTTATAATGCACATTTATAATTATGGACGCGCCACGCGAGCGCCGATTGGTCCTCCAAGCCCACCGTAATGCCACCGCTGCAAGTACGCCGGCCCGCCCCGTCACTCCATGGCCTCGTGGTCCTCGGTGAACAGGTCCGCCAGGTCCGCCACCGTCAGCACCGATGCCTCGGAGTGCTTCATGGCAGCGGAGGTGCTGTGGCTGACAGGAAAACGGGTTCCGTGATCAGAACCAAGTGTCCGGTGTCCCTCAGGAGCTGTCGCGATTATTCAGTTAAACCCGATAACTCGATTGCTTAAAAACACAGATTGTAAATTTTCCTTCTCGAATACTCGGCAATATGGCAGAAGGAAGATGGCGCATTTGGGATGCAGGTGCTAAGAAAAAGCGAGAGCGTGAGTTAAGCTAAGAGTGGAAGCTAAGGCTGTCAATCGATTGAAAAAGTCAACTAATTAATCGCATATTTTGCAATGAATTAATCGCGAATAATCGCAATTAAAATGTGTTTTTTTCCCATAGAAATGAATGGACGCCCCCACAAATATATGTGCGTGTGTCGTGATTTGGACTGGCATCCTATCCATGCTG
>JAODKN010000027.1:16755327-16767514 GCA_026774425.1 Petrocephalus zakoni
TATTGGCTGATTGAGAGGTCATCCCAAAAACCCGCACCCACACCGGCTCTCCATGGATCAGGTTCCCTACCCCTGGGTTAGGGGCTCATGAAAGATGGGTGGAGCGTAAATAAGATGAGCACCTTTCAGAGCTGCATCTTTTGCGTATCGCTCCTTCTCCAGCATCCAGTTGACGGCCTGACACTGGTAGGGTCTGAGGAGCGGGATGAGAGCTTCGTGCTGGACCTGCACGCTCAGGTCCAGGCCCTCCAGCTGGTGCAGGTGCCTGACGTAATCATACAGCTCCTCCACGTTCTGCCGCTCCAACTCCGTGTCGCACTTCCCCTCCTCGCCCTCCACCACCTCTGCCGAGCAAAAGAGGCCACGTTAGTCGAACCCTCGCACCCCCCTGCCACCCCCCCTCCACCCCTAATGTAGATTATCCATAGATTATCCTGGCTGTGGGTTACCGGGGATGATGAAGTCGTAGAGAAGCTCCATCAGCTTCTGCATCAGCTGGTTAGCTTTTCGTATCCGGCTGCTCCCTTCGCTCAAGAACTCCGGCCGTCCCAAGCCGGCCTCCAACAGGTAAATTCCCACCTGTCATTCCCAAATATAGAAGTAAGGGCAAAATATGCACTGAACAACAGACTGTGATGTGCCTACCCCCAGCGGTACTCTGAGCACCCCCTGGTGGTATGTGACAGGACCACGCTAACTTGTTGCTGTGATTCAGGTAACTGTTCTTTCACAGGAGATACTTGGCTGCTTTGATCTGATCCAAAGTGGTGCTTGGTCCAAAAAGTTTCAGAACCACGGAACTGCCCTGCCATAATTTTCATTCATGACGGAAAGGTCACAACAGCTTCAGCTTTCAGAATGTTTAAGACATAGATCAGTGTTTCTCAACCCAGTCCTTGGGGACCTCCAGACAGTCCACATTTTTGCTCCCTCCCAGATTCCAACATACCCTGTACCAGGATTTCGGTGTTCTTGATTGGCTGGGAGCTGGGAGAGAGCAAAAACGTGGACTGTCTAGGGGTCCTCAAGGACTAGGTTGAGAAACACTAGCATGCATATATATTGAAGTGATCTGGGTTCGAAATTTGTACAGCTGATGGCCTAGTTTCAACACGTTAAATCTGTCAGCATAAATGGGAACTTCAGATCTTCTGTTAAAGTCCTGATTATACGATGTGGTGTTACCTTGATGGACTCCCCGTCCTGTTTATGACCAAGCTGGATGATCCTTCTTTTCTGCAGCCACTCCAGGTCTTCCAACACCGAGACGGCAAGCGAGCACTCTACCGGAAAGTCAGACACGCCGGGCTGGTCAAGCTCTTCCCGATCTCTGGTCCCAGCGTCATCCAGGAGGACCACACTGAGCTGGTCAGCACTCCTCTGTAGGGCAAAGTGCCTGCCCTCAAGATCCACGGGGAAGCTGCTGGTTCTGAGGTGGAACTGGCCAAGCAGCGCCCTCCAGACCTGGTCCCCGTCGGAGATGGGCACCAACCTCAGCCTGAAAGGCGCAGACTTCTCTGAGGAGGAACACGAGGGCTCTTGCCCAGCCTCGGCAAGCACCAGGGAGCCCGAGCAGCCGACTCCGAGGTCATCTCTGCCCACGGCCAAGGAAGTTACCAGCGAGGACTCCGGTGACAAAACGCAGTCGTCATCTAGGATAACGGCTTCACTCCTTCTGTCCTCGTGCATGTTCCAGTCCAGCTTCTTTTTGGTTTCATTGTCCACCCTTACGGGGGGAGCCCGTTTCCTTCTGCTGCTCATTGACTTCTGTTGGGGGTGGAACAAAAAAAAACAATCTCCATTCAGGTACAGACACTCATTGTATATATTTTCATTGTAAAGATTGCTGCTGTGATATTACAAACGTCCTGAAGCTCCTCCACGTCAAGGGCGCTACTAATTAATGTGCTTGCCACCGGTATTCAGCTATAAAACAGCAAAGGCTCCCGTCCAATGATCTGACCCCTCCTTCCTTTTGCGTCGGCTTCTTAACCCACTTAAGTACTCAATAGAAAAGGGAAACTTCCACGTTGACCTCATAAGCCACGGTGGACTAGTAGGTCAGTGCAGACAGCGCATCTGTCTCGGCTCTGCGGCATTACTTGATAAATAATAGCGACGGTACACGACTGGAAATAGAGGATCCAGGGCATGTCGGTGGCCACAGGACTCCGCCATCGTTACTGATGCGTTTAGTGCTTGATCGGGCTCAAGCTGTACCTATCTGCGACACAGTGCCAACCCGTATTTAAATATGCAATGGCCCTACTTGCACCAGACTGAAATAACTTGCACACATTTCTGCTCGATCGCCTGCGCCCGTACCAGCAACATTTACACACAGCATTTCAGCACCATTACATAGTGATAATAATAGCAGATCGGAAGCATGATTTGGACAAAGCAGTTTAATACGACTCGAATCGCTTGGAATGCAGCAGCGAATAAAGATAAACACAGTATTTACTTTTTTTATTTCCAACAAGATCCTTCGCGCATAATCTGGTCACGGACGAGATCAGAGCAGCCGCTTATAAGGCAGCGATAAAATCACATCGAAACGTTGCATGCGAAGATGTTTTTGTTGCCGAATGGAGACACGAGCATGCTGCGCCATCTTTAAATGCAGCAACAGGAAGCAAAACCTTTAACTCGCAGCGAGTGAGCGAGCGGCGGCGGCCTGCTGGACGCCCTGGCGGACGCTAGGGGGCGCTGTCTGCCCTTTTATAATGATTACGCTGCGTTTCGTTGTATAAGTTTAATTGGTTAATCGCACGGATCGTTGAGCTAATTTGTGATTAATGGGTTGTTTGCTCCATGAAAGCAGTCATTTTGATGACTTAGAAGCGCTGTTATGATACTTAATAGATGTACATTAAATATGATAAATGGGCCATTTATTGAATATACATTTTACGCTAATTTGGCGGTTATAAAATATACACGTATATTTCATTATATTTACAGAATAATTCCATTTACCGTGCTCTCTTATTTGAGCAGATCTGCACCCAGTAGGAAGACAATGGGGTATAGTAATATCCTGTCTTTTTTCATCCTTTTTTGGCCAACTCAGTGCAAGGTCAAAGTTGCCTGTTTTGCCTAGAGTCCAGGGAGTATTCACACTGTAATGTACTCTATTTTAAGTCAAAGGGGCGCATTTTGACCCAAGCTGACTACGGTGTTACCAGCAGCCCCCGACACCCATGCTAAATCGGTTACATGTTTTCAATCAAGAGTTAGTTGTAACGCCAGTACAACCATGACTCCCGGATCTGTTTGGGAAGAAGGTGTTAAAATCTGAGGTGAATAATGTTTTTTTTTTTTTTTAACATTCACCAAACCACTTTCAGTATCCAAATGGACCTTATACGTTCAAAACTTCTTGCCAGTCATTTTGGATAACAATATTACCAATACACATCTCCACTGATTTTGGCTTGATCACACTTGGTGGGCAGAGTGTGACTCAGCAGGTTAAGCCTTGTGCCTGTGATTGGAAGGTCACCGGTTCAAGCCCAGCCTTGGTACATCTGTGGGCCCTTGAGCAAGGCCCTTACCCCCCAGCTCCCTGGGTGCTCCTCAAAGTGGCTGCTCTTTACAGCTAGGCTTAACTCTCATGGAGAGCAAGGTTGGGGGGGGGGTTATAAAGACAATTTCCCCACAGGGATCAATAAAGTATTGCTAAATAAATCACATCATCTATCAATTTTCGAGTAAATAATAGTTTACTTGAAAAGGAACATCATTGATTCCTAGGCAACTCTGCAGAAGTACAGACAGGACACGTCATTGTGACCATGTCTCGATGGTGTCAAAAATGCAAAAACAACCTGGTGGTGGTCGCATTCTGCTCTGGGGGTGTTTCTCCGTAGCTGGAACTAGGGTAGGAGAGAGGAGAGAACGGATGATGTAACATACCAGCCAGCTGTTGAAGAAACTTGCTGCTTGGCGTCATCTTTCTACATGACAATGACCCAAAGAATACTGCCGAAGCATTCTGTACCACAGCTAAAGGACCACAGGGGTCAGTGTCCAATGGCCTGGTCAGGCGCTGACCTCAGTCTGATTGAAAATCTCTAGATTGTCTTGAAGTGTGCAATCCATCAATAGTCACCAAGCAGTTAGATTGTGCTGCAATAATTCTCCAAAGAAGAACGAGCAAATGTTTTTCCTTCTAAATGTGTACTGTTGGTGGAGGCTCAATCTGGCGTGTGTCTTTGGGATGAAACCCAAAAAGTTAATAGTTTTGAAAAATGGGGGGGACTTTCTATGCCCACTCTTTTCAGCCTTTGGAGACCAGCCCCCTGCTTTTTGATAATCATGATGGAATCTCATACCCTGAAACTTGGTCAGGGTACATTAATACATTGATACATTAAAGGTAACTTTTTGGCTATTGGGAAATATCGGAGCAAATGTGTCGCTTCACTGAAACAGTGCTGCACGTCGGTGTCTAATGGGCGCGAATATTATTACGTGTCATACCAAGATGAATACGTACACTTTGGTTTGGATCCCGCCTCAGAATGATGAAAAGCCAAACATTTATGTTTGTACCATATTGACCTTGGAACTGGAAGAAGCATCATCAGTCAGTGGTCCTCAAGGAGATAGACGCTCCCCTGTCTCGTTTTACACTGTCTGCCTTTGATACTGTAGGGGAATCTGCCAGAAAGATTAATTGTCTTCTCTTTGTAGCACTTCGCGACTTTGTTGAGAATCCTATCTTATTTCATGCAAATCCAAAACAATTTAGCAGCAATCGCCCCGACGGGTTTAAGCGTCCTCTTGGCTGAAACTCCGAAAGTCAGGATATAGTCTGATTTCCTTGATTGCCCAATATTAATTTTGCTATGAAAAATATTGGCTTAGATTGCTCTTAATACACCAATAAATTCTGCCATAACAGTAAAATACTAAAATAAATCGCTGACATCTGAATTATTTGTAGAACAGACTGACATCTGGGATGTCTTAATCAGGTCATATTATGGACTATGTCACCTCTTAGACGGAGATGGCGCCCCCGCAAGGTCATATTAGGTAACAGATTTTCTTCATTCATATCGCAATGCATACCTATATATTTAATACGTTTCAATTTGCATTCCAATCAACTTTAAATTAAAGAGAAAACTGCTAATTTGTGCTAGGATTACTATTTTCACTTTGTAAACTTTTTAGACTTTGGGTGTAGTAAGTAAGGGTTCATTCAAAACCAGGGATTAAATTCTGGAATAAGTTACCTTGTACTTAAAACGCAAGATTATTCTTTGAACGTAACTGCAGCCTATATGTGTCGGCGCCTTGGCTAATATCTATTTAAATATATACATAAAAGAGCAGATATAGACATAACGTAGTAGAAAATAATGGTTTCCCTTAACCTTCTTGAATGTCCTCTTCGTTAATCGGGGTCACACACTGCAGTGTGTGTGTCCCGGTTTTATGATGTACTGCGTAAGTGACAGAGGAAGGAGGCACTAGTGCTCAGAAGCTGGCAATCGGAGACCCTTAACTTGGGCGCTGGAGACAAGTAGCAGGAGGGGGGACAGGCTGGCTCGGGGAAGCGGGAGGTGCGCGACGTCTCGCCGGTCCGGGGATGTCTAACTTCTTAGGGCGAATTACCCAGGCTGCCGGCGACGTGGGCACCGCTGCCCCTTTGCAGGACCGCCTGTGATGCCAATAAATAAGGTAAATACTTTCCTAACGCAACGTGACATCTTCTTAGTATTTTTCGATGCGCTACGGCTTTGTTAAATCGTAAATAATCAAAATCGAAAGCCGGGAGAGATCTTTACAAAATAGACGGGTTTGTTAAACACAGTTTGTCTAGCCTACAGAAGAAAAATGTCAAAATTTAAAAAAAAATATTTTTTCCACGGAGCTAACATAGCTCTATTAAAAACAGGGAACTACTTAAATTGTCTTAACGAAGAATAATACGCTTCCATTGGGTGCGTCATGTGTTGCCCTGCTATTTGCTCTAAGCACAGTATGCTGCTTTTTCTGTTTGTGAATGGGGAGTGCGATGTTAGCGCTTAAGCCAAGGCGGAGATGAATAAAAATAACTAAAGAACACATTGGCTTGCAGTTATCCTAAATTGCAGGGGGAATGGATATCTGTTATATACGTGGTATCACATAGCCGAAAATTCACTGCGCTGTCCAGCGTGCTGAAAGTGCCCGAGAGACAAAGCGCCGCAAATTAAGTTACTCCGTAAATTATTCGCACCAGATGAATATTGCTCGCCCAGATGATAACATATTTAAATATGTATTTGAAAATAATTTATAATGTCTGCTATTTGGAAGCTGGGGTTTAAGTTTCATTGCTGTAGTTTGTGGGGAATTACGTTTCCTTAGCCGAACCCCTTTTTTTTGACGGAGGGAGAACAATATATCGTAAGTTACATTTGTTTTCAGCTCAACAAGTGCATCCATAAAGAGCACGAATGGATCTGATGGCGCTGCCGCTCAGGAGATTGAAAGAGCCGCTATGTCTTTCTCTTGACAGGCACGGCGCTCATGTGGACCGCTTTAAGAGATTATGTGCGCACGTAATGGTCACCTCACCAGACGTGGATATACCGCAGAGCAACTTCCAGCAGCCCAGCCAAGTTTCCCGATGGATGTGACACTGCTGACGTGACGAGGAAGTGCGGCATACTTCACAATGAGCTCGATCGGCGCCCTGCTGTTGCCAGTGCTGCTTAGCGCGGTCGCGCTCGCCGGTGACATATTCGAGAGGTCGCTGGTGCCCAGAGCCGTGTCTCGATCCGTGGCGAGGATGGATGGAGATATAATAATCGGAGCCCTCTTCTCCGTGCACCACCAGCCTTCTGCCGAGAAGGTGGCAGAGAGGAAGTGCGGGGAGGTTCGGGAGCAGTACGGCATCCAGAGGGTGGAGGCGATGTTTCACACGCTGGATCTCATAAACGCCGACCCGAACCTCTTACCCAACATCAGCTTGGGCTGTGAGATTAGGGACTCCTGCTGGCACTCGTCTGTGGCCTTGGAGCAGAGCATTGAGTTCATCCGGGACTCCCTTATCTCCATACGGGACGATAAGGAGGGTTCCAAGTGGTGTGTCGACGGCACCCCCTCGAACCAGCCTCCCGCCACCAAAAAGCCCATCGCTGGGGTCATTGGCCCGGGTTCCAGCTCAGTGGCGATTCAGGTGCAGAATCTTCTGCAGCTTTTCAACATTCCCCAGATCGCTTACTCGGCGACCAGCATTGACCTGAGCGACAAAACGCTCTTCAAGTACTTCCTGAGAGTCGTCCCCTCTGACACCCTTCAGGCCAGGGCGTTGCTGGACATAGTGAAACGATACAACTGGACCTACGTGTCTGCAGTGCACACAGAGGGTAAGAGGTGTCCATGCCCTTCTGCTTAGTCAGACCGTCCTTCAGAACACACTGCTATTGTATTGGCTTGTCAGTCTCACAACCTCAACAATGTTGTGACACGTAGAAGCATCAAGGAACCAGCCATGCAATGCAAACAGCAATTAGTCATTTCAGTTGTGTAGCGAGTTTATGGTCCCAGGTAATTACACATTACTAACACTGTAATATTTGCATATATTATATGCAAATCAGTGGGCACAGCTCTCATTTTGTTGTCTTTTAGTTTTCAAATTGGTTATTGGTTTTTTGATCATCACAGTTCAATAGTATTAACAAAAACTATTTTGCCCTCGTTTTTGTGAATGACCTTGATGATGCCATGATTGATGATGACACTAGGGATCTGACCATCCTGCTTAGACACGACATGTAACACTTTTTGGCTCCATCGCTCATTTTTCCATGTCCAAATGTTCTCAAAGTCAGTGTATACCGTGCTTCGACCATATCTGCAAGGGTCTCTGACTGAGGTCTCATCTCTCTACTCCAGGTCCATACTTATCAGGGTAATAGCCGAACTAAACAGAGAGCCTAACATTTTGTTGTGATCTACCTAGAAGGTAGCTTGAAGGGTATAAACTATTATGTTCTTAAAAATGTTGATAATAGGAGTGTCTCTAAAGCTCTGAAGATCAGCCCAGTGTTTAGACTGAAAACATAAACTTATATATTCAGCATAAAAGCTTTTTATAGTGGTACTTTATTATTTTAAAGTCCATGTTTATTAATATTAGTCACATAGAACTTCCTGCCAGCAGCCTCTAGTCTTGAATATTTTTGTATAAATGTCTTGGCTAAGGTGACTTTACACATGAGCACAGATGCTGTTCTCTCTCCACTCTCTCCTCTTCGCTTCCATGCTGTGATGCTGAAGAAACTGTCAGCTGTCAATTGCATTGTCTGACATACATTCTTAGTAACAGGAGGCCGTCTAAGTCAACTAGTCTAGCACACCATATCTGTGCTTGTTTTGTTACTATGCGTTTGGCATGTCTGCATATTTACTGTGGTTTCTGTAACATGCGTGACATTGGTTTTTTTGCGTGACGTGTAAAGATGTTAAACACGTTCAGTGATTCTACATTTGCCATATACGTATTGTAAGAGAGGATCTCAACCACAATGTGTTTAAGTAATAAAAATATAGAAGGCCCCCGCCTTGGGTTGGTTAACGTTTTTGAAGAAAGGGTTGTTCGGCTGGCTCTGAGTGATATTTTGGAAGGAGCCGCTGTTCTCCAGGAAATGGGTTGTTGCAATGCAGATATATGTAAAGTAGAACACGAACTCCAGAGGACAGTTCCAGGTTGTGTGATGTACTTGCAGAATGAGTGAATTGACTGGAGGTCTTGGTTTTTTCGATTATCTGAAGGGAATTAAATGAGCATCTCAGGCGTGCTGTGGTATACATGTTGTATGGTGTAGGTCAACTCTGGAATCCTCCATGTAGAGATAGAGGCGTGTACACCAAGCTACCAAGACCACAGATCTCAGTTAGTATGATCTTTGCCAGGAAAACCGGTCCTACATGAGACTTGGGTAAGCTTGGGTTAGGACAAGAAGTAGATGAAGACAAGCAATCGGAGGTCCAACTGTGAGGAGGATGATCTGCTTAAATTTTATTTGAAGATGAAGAGAAATGGTGAGGCCAAACTTTGCAGTCTGACCGAAGGCATACAGGTAATCACGGTGGGGTTGATAGCATGGAATGCCACTGGAATAGTGTTACTGCCCAGAAATGCCAACAGGAGGGAAATGGACTGTAATCCATAAGGGGGGCTTTCTCTCTGACGCATTACCCATGACAAACTCACAAACCCCCTTCCCCCAACAAAGTCAGCACCTACCACCAATTGCTAAAGAGCTGTATGGCCCCGACTGGCCGGTGCCAAAAAACTGAAAGGTCCTTATTCTGCCACTCGATAATCACCTGGCATGGCCTTGGTCCAGTCACTCCATTAGGGAGCCAGATTAGACCCATTCCCTTTGCCGGGGCTGACACCCACAATGCAGCGGGCTCTCCATGTAGGTACGCAGGGCCTCAAATGTGCGGTGTCACTTGGAAGTGGTCGAGGATGGTGCTGTCAGTGGGTGGAGAAGCATGATCTTACTCATCCTTAATGCCCCCCCATTACCACTATTCCTGTAATTAACCAGGCCTTGATACTAGACCATAATAATACTAAGTCAGCAGTCCATTGATCTGTCAGTTTTCACGATGCTCGTCTTGGTGACGGTTGAGATCTCAGTGGCGTTTTCTAATTGAATGCATCATATCGAAACACCTTCATGATGGCTGAGCACGTTAGAAGCTCTGGCATGCAACCCTTTCTCTGCGAGGTGCTGGATCCCCCGGCCCGTGACGTTTCGCTCTCCCCACAACATCCAGGAAACTACGGGGAAAGCGGGATGGAGGCCTTCAAGGAGCTAGCCGCCCAGGAGGGCCTGTGCATCGCCCACTCGGACAAGATCTACAGCAACGCCGGCGAGAAGCACTTCGACCGGCTGCTGCGGAAGCTGCGGGAGAGACTGCCCAAGGCGCGCGTGGTGGTCTGCTTCTGCGAGGGCATGACGGTGCGCGGCCTGCTGATGGCCATGCGCCGGCTGGGCGTGGCCGGCGAGTTCCTGCTCATCGGCAGGTATGCCCCCCCGCTGCATCTCCCGTATTGGTGATTTCCTCATTGCCGGAAGCGTGACGTGGCTAGCCAGCAAAGTGGTCCCTCTGCAGCAGGGCTCCTCAACTGCAAGACGACAGTGGGGTAGCAAACGATCACGCGGCCCAGAATGCATTGTTGCTCACATCGGGACCAGAGTCCACTGGTTGGGAACCCCTGCTCTGTAATACAAAAAAAAATCCTTGTGAATAATTAAAATCTTATTATTGCTTATTATTAATCTTATTCCCAAATCCTAAATGTATTGTAACCATTTTATATAATAATACATATAGTCTTGCTTTCATACGCAAACCACCACATACATGGCATTATTTACTGGAAGTTCTAGCGTTTGACAGTTACTACCGTAATCTTGACTGGGGGAGATTCCACATCCAGAGCCTCCTAAGTGCAAAGACAGTATTGCAAAAGAGACTGAAGATGAGCTGGGACGATATTTACGTGAATAGGGATATGCCGGCCTGTCTTGGCAGATGTTGCCGGGTGTGCTATGGGGGGGCATGATGGATGTCCTGCTTGTGGTTATAAAACCTGCTGCATGTGCAGATGTAATGTACGCCTGCACTCTGAGCAGGGGCGTCAGTAGAAAGATTTTCATTGCATTCATGTGCTATTGAAGCCTTGCGGCTCTTTAATGTTAGATTATAGCATCCTCTTAATACCTTACAGTATAAAGAAAAAAAAAGAATATTACTGCGACAGGAAAGCAAATCTAATTCAGTTCTTCAACCTGCTGTCACATTTCTGTGGCTTACCAATAAGCGACAGATCCTAGATCTTCATTCTTTTTTTTTTTTGCAATAAGGCTCATTAAAGGAGTTAAGTTGAAATCTAGGTTTCACTGCAGGTATTTTTACCCACTCAAGGGTATTATGCAATTCATTTTCAACCCAAATTACTAGAGGTCTGAAAAAATCTATTTGCATAGAATTAAAATGTTGTTGGTTTGCTTTGCCACAGTCACAAGCATGTCAGAATGTCATGGCACACATTTACACACATCCAAAGACCTTCACATACTAAAGACATACACAGAGCCAAGGACACTGTATACACATCAAATAGTATTGTTACTCAACTGTCCAACATGCTTGTTTCCATAGAAACTAGAGAGGACAGTCTGGACTTCAGTGAAGGACCAAGAAAAGCCCATTTATGAGCTACTATTTATCATTTGATCTCTTAAAGCTAAATGGGCTGTGGGCAGTATAGCTGCTCTCCACGGGTTATTTTGCCAGTTTTTTCTTGAGTGTGTGTTTGATCTCGTAGGGGAATTCATATCTTTCTTTTATTATGAATCAATTACCCCAAATATACATTTTTCAGTTAGATTTGTAATGATATTTTGTTTCATTATTTCATTATGCCTTTTTTTACAGGTGTAGTTCTTTAAAGTTTTATTGTTTCCTTAATAATACAACGATTCAAACGCTGTAATATCATAACAGTGCCGTGTTGCACCGGCACCCTTTATGAAGCTCTGTGACAGAATGCAACAAAAGCACAGAGATCCGTGGCTTTAGTGGGCTGGTTATAGAACCGGAGACTGGGTGGCACATTAAGCAGATGATTACAAAAGCAGTTTTTATGTTTCCTGCCTGTTTTTCACAATATGTAATCTCTGCATATCGTAACTACATTGGCTCTTAAGAGTGACGCGCTATGACAGATTGCAATAAAATTAGTACCCATTTGGCTGTTGCCAATGTTTATGTTCTTACAATATGAGCATGGCATAACATACACTGAACAAAAATATAAACCAACACTCTTGTTTTTGCTCCCATTTTCATGAGCTGAACTCAAACATCGGAAAATTTTTCTACATACACAAAAGACCCATTTCTCTCAAATATTGTGAAATATTGTTAAATCTGTGTTAGTGAGCACTTCTCCTTTGCCAAGATAATCATTCCACCTCACAGGTGTGGCATGTCAAGGTGCTGATTGGACAGCATCAATAGTGCACAGGTGTGCCCACAATAAAAGGCCACCCTGAAATGTGCAGTTTTATCAAACAGCCTCACAACCGCAGACCACGTGTAACCACACCAGCCCAGGACCTTCACATCCAGCATGTTCACCTCCAGGATCGCC
>JAODKN010000027.1:16773003-16789682 GCA_026774425.1 Petrocephalus zakoni
TGCCCAGCGGGCTGTACTTCCTGGTGTAGGCATGGTGTGTGTGCCCTGTGACAGACTGGCACCCCATCCGAGGTGTACGCCTGCCCAGCGGGCTGTACTTCCTGGTGTAGGCATGGTGTGTGTGCCCTGTGACAGACTGGCACCCCATCCGAGGTGTATGTCTGCCCAGCAGGCTGTGACCACCTAACTTGAACCAAACAATTGGATTATAGATGGATGTCATTGTACTTGATAGTATAACGAAAAGCATTTTGCTTCTCAGACAGAAAGAGGGGATATAGATTATACCTAAGATAAACTATGGTGTATATAGGATGCGGATAATACTGAAGTTAAGTTATGATATGAAAATGTCTGTCATGGATCAGGCCCACCTCATATCCTCAGGAAATTTCAAAGTTGTGTTTGTGAGGCGATCAGTGACTAGCTGCTGAAGACTAAAAATCAGGATGTGACTTAGCAGTCGATATCGCTAGCCTAGGAGACACGCCTGGAATGGAAGTTTTTTTCAATTGCGTTGGCGATATACAAATCAAATAGCCGATGCCTAGCACATTTTTCGAATCATTTTATGTGAATACCCAGAAAATTAGAAACTCCGATGGCGTGGGTTATTATCCGCCTCAATTTTCCAGCACCCATTCAACAAAAAAGCTGCCAGTCATAGGCTTACTAAAGTTTCAGGAAAACTTTACATCTGGACATAGAGGTCATAGATACAGAAGTTAGAGGTGATTTGTTGTGAGACTGGGGCGACTTTAGAGGGTAATTAAGTGAAACCAAAACCAGCTTTTGAAACTTCCCCTGATCAGACTGCACATGTAGCCCCCTCATGGGTGATTCTAGGACTTTTTTAAGGTGGGGGAGCCATAATTTATCGAGAGGGACCAACCTTATTATTACCCAATTAGGTGTCTTGAATCGTTGAGTGACAGGGGAGGGACACTCCGGGAACCAATCAGCTTTCAACTGGGGCCAGTGCCTCATGGCCCCGCCCCTGTATATACCCCCTGAGCCCCCTCTTGTGAGGAAGAAGCTGAGTGAAGGCTCAGTAGCTTTTTTAATGCTCCTGGTGATGCATTTTCCTTTCCGCTGGATGGGCTTTTTTTAGTATATTGCGGCCACCGATGTCCCCATGGACGCGAAGAAGAACGTCAGGCTGCCCAAGCTAATTTCTAGGTCTAGGAGAAAGTGTCTGAGAGAGTCTATGTAGAGCAACACATGCAGCTGTGTGTGTGTGTGTGTGTGTGTGTGTGTGTGTGTGTGCTTGGGTTCAGAGGAACATCGGGGCACAGGTGATGCTGCGAAGGGTCACATCGGCTGTGAGTCCCCACAGATGTGGAATGTCAACTTCAGATAATGAACCGACCAGCCCGGAGTTGGCAGTACACATTTCAATTCCAATTACAAATCTGACACATGGGCATTGAGAACACAAACCCCTAAGCTTATACCGAGTGACCCAGAAATTTTCTACCAAAGAATTCTCAACTGGTGCACTTTAATTTGCCCTTTTTTCCCTCCATTTAAAGACACATTCATGTGCTGGCAGGTAAATTTTATCACCATAGTATTTTAATATGTTGCCATGGCAACATACTTGTAACCCCCCAATGTGGGTCGAAACAAATGTTGCATTTTTAAATAGTGTGTGGTCTATGTTGAAACGTGATTTTACACAATAGCAGAACTAAATTGTGTCGCTGTCTACATGTAGTACCATTAAAATATAATGGCACATCTTAGTTTCTGGAGTGACATAGCCAGTTATGACCAATGATTTAAATTAAGCGATTTAAATGACCAATGATGCTTGGATTCTGCACAAACCATAAAAATACTATGTGCCTATGCACCATCCCTCCCACCACCTGCCAGTCAAATACATTTTCAGTTCAAACGTTGAGTTCTTTGGAAATATTCCCTTAACCTTGAGTCGGATAAGTGGTTATCGAAGGTGGATGGATGTACTTTGAAAATATGTTCCTCTAATCTATTTGACCTATTATTTTCATATAATATTTTTATTACATACTCTTGGAAATCAAATTTTCTCTCTGTCCATCCATATCGAACAATTAACCTTTTATGGTTCATTTTATTAGGATATCTGGGAAAGGAAATTTGAATAAAAGAAAGAAAGAACACAGATAAATCCTCTGGCTAGAGGCAAGAGAGGCTAGTAAACATTACATTCAATTCAAGAGAGATTTTCGTTGTGCCATTAAATGACTGTCAGCTGAGGTTGGAAATGGAAGTTATAATCTGGGTTCGGCGTTTCTATGGCGGCTGCTTCTCAGACCGAGGGTAACTGTAGACCTATGCTTCCCAACCCGCTCCTCTGGAGCCCGCAGCCGGTCCGCGTTTGTTCTCCCTTCCAGCACCTGGTAGGGAGCAAAAACATGGACTGTCTAGCAGGGAGCTGGGAGGGAGCAAAAGCATGGACTGTCTGGCAGAGAGCTGGGAGGGAGCAAAAACATGGACTGTCTTGCAGGGAGCTGGGAGGGAGCAAAAGCATGGACTGTCTAGCAGGGAGCTGGGAGGGAGCAAAAGCATGGACTGTCTGGCAGAGAGCTGGGAGGGAGCAAAAATGTGGACTGTCTGGCAGGAAGCTGGGAGGAAGCAAAAATGTGTACTGTCTGGCGTACCGGCAAGTTGAAAGGGACATTTGCTTATCAAGACTTAGGCCCCGGCCGTCCTCGAACTAATCTGGGGATGGGCCTCCATCTCGGAGGCAAAGGGGCTGTTTATGCGAAAGAACAACGGTAGATCAACAAAGAAAAACACAGGGCTTTTCTTGGGACGGATGTGTGTGGATGCTGAGTGCACTGTAGTTTCTATTGTCTGCTGGGGGTCAGCTGTGCTTCTGCAAACACAGAAATACACAGAAATCATTTCATCCCCCAGATGCCCAAACAGTGAGTCTTTGTTTCTCATCCCAAGTGCTGGCAAGTGACAGCTGAAAGGAAAATGGCAATGATTCCCTCGCCCGCATGACCATCTCTACGACGTTCAGCAATGGACCTTCGGAGATTCAAGCCAACTGGTTTCCCCATCAATAAGCCATGGGCCTGCTGGTCCTATATTCTGTTGTCAGTTAATATCAGCTAGTATTAGAGATCAGTGTTATTTTGTTTGCCCTCAAGCAAAATTCTGGCCATAATAACACACTAATACAAAACTCCAGTACATGCATTTATTTTTTATTAACTTGCCTGTTGGTTGATCTTATCCAAAGAGGCAAATGTACTAGTTTTTCGCAAATTAATTGAAGTTAATCAGCTTTTTTTTTGTTTGTAGCATCACAGTTCCTTTTGGCTCCCGCCAGGACACTAAGACCATTGTATCTCAAGCTTTATACGTCATACGACATTTCTAGTCCCTGCCGGACCACATCCCTATGTACAATAAGAGACATGGCCAAGCCACTAGGGACACGGCCCCTCTGTGTTTGCAGACTCCACAGGCGAGTGGCAAATGCACTTTCCTATTTGCGTGTAGTGAGGGTCCTGATTCAGGCGTGTAACACATTTAGCAGAAGCGATGGCTTGCTTGGGGGTGTCTTTGGTGTGGGAGGGTGGGAGGGTGGGATGGGGGGGGGGGTGGTGGTTGGGCACCGTGAGACAGATGGTCAGCCAGTGTGAAGGCAGTCACAGAAACAAACCTGCCATGATCCACAGATAAACCCTAGTGCCGGGTAAGAACACGCTCAACGTCTTCATTTTCACTCCCTGCCTCTCGCTTAAGGTGATGTTCTCGATTTTGTAAGGTAGAGCACCATGCATCCTATAAATAAGCATTGGCCTACATAGTGACTGTCCCTAAGCAGACCTTTATGGCAGAATATGACCGTAAGCCTGTTTTATACGATGCTTTGGCAAATACTGCTATTATCAGTGTTTTCACACAGGTTAGTTTTCAAGCTAAATGAAAGATTAGCATCTCCAATTTACACAATAACTGGAAAAATATTCAAACCATATGTTAAGCAGAATCAAATTTCCATGCAAGCATTTGTTTACAATCCAATTTTTGGTGATTTATTTAGAACATTTTCCAAGCCTATTTTCTTAAGCCTGTTTTTATTGTCATTAAATAGAAACAATAGAAAAAATCAGTTACATTTAGGTGTTTGTGTCTTTAACTGTTTGTTTACTTTGTGTATTATTTGAGGCTCCTGGACAAAAGCTTCAGTCTGTCGCAAGTTTCAAATCTTAATTAAAACAGTCTAAATATATCTGTCCTGGCAGGCGTAATGTCTTCATATAATGCTTCAAATCTGTGCATAACTAGGAAGATATCAAATCAGGGCTATAAGCCCCCAAGGACACACTTTTAATGGCTTCACTTTTTTTTCTGAAAAAACATTTAGCTTTGCTGCTGTAAAATGATCAGTATTATGAGCACATAGGCAAAACAGCAAAAACAGTTAAATACACACGGTGAAAGTGTATTTATACAAAGTGATTTTTTCAGCATTCACATATTGAAAGTAGTAAAATTGATTGTTTACTAGGTTAATAATACACGTTGTCTCAAAAATGCCTTTACTCTGCGGGCTTAGACAAGACAGATGACATCTGAGGATGTCGCAACAATTCTGCTACAATTCTACTCAAAAATGGAACCTCATCTCCTCACCCAGCTCACAATAATGAGAACGCTTTGCATTGCTCACCAGCCAAAACAGCTGATTTTACGCCTGTTTGACTCAGACCGCTATTTCAGCACAGCCGTTGGGGAGCTGGAAGACGCACCTAGATTTCGTTCTGCGTTTTGGGAAAATGGGCAATTCTATTCTGTCACATTTTTGTCATGATACAGGCATAAAGTACATGTCGAATTCCCCAGGGTTCAACAGACCTCCTCTGGTCAGTACACATTTCTTAAACTCAGACAGAATGTGAATAATAATACTACGGTTCTGGCCTGAGACTTTTATTTTGAAACTGGATTTTTGTCTAATTATGCCGCGTGGGTCAGCTGTCTGTTGAAAAATACATGCAATCAATAAAAATCCCTTGGAACAGACGGCATCACGGGCATTTTATTTATCCTTCAGATTTTCCCAAGCAGGTGCAAACAAGTGGACATTTAAATGAACTGATTAAGAATTTGCTTTCATATTTATTTGTTTATCCATGAAAAATCAAGAAGGACTGTGGCCTGGAAATTAGTAAGTGAAAGAACTCCCCCCGGCTCCACCCCAATCAAGCCAACACTAGAACTTGGGTCTTAATTGGAGGTTGTGTGTGTTTTAAGTTTGTCCTCTCACTGGGGAGTTCAATTTCCTGGATTTTGAAGCAATACAAGAAGCTTGTGCAATGGTGTTCGCGTTGCATGGCATTTGTGTTGCGAAGTGTATGTATTATATAATAAATGGATAGATACCGAAAAATTATTAATCAAATTATTCAACTTCATGTTATTTAGTGTGGCTAAATCAGGTTATGCATATCTAATTAGCGAAAACGTAAGTGTGCAAAATTTATATTATTTTTAAATAACTGCCCATTATTTTAAAATAAGTCCCATGGCCAGGTTTAAGGGGGGACTCAGGGTAGCATTGGCCCTGTATGTTTAGCCAGTCACAAAACATATTTTTTCTCTCTTTCCTTTATTTCAGTTCTGATTGGCCGCCTTTGAGGTGATGCGATCAGGAAATGAGATTCGTTTGGTAAAAGCATCCAGACTTCAATCAGAGTTTATATCCACAAAATTCTGATTCCAGTTCTTTACTGACTAGCTATAACAAATACAGCGAATGGATAATAGGTGCAGTTGGCATATATTTGCTAACATCAGTGCATAAGGTCTGGGATTGAGGAGCAGGTTTAATGGAAATGCTTTCTCTACAAATTAAGTCTAAACTGGAGTCCTGGGTCACTCAGTAACCACAAAACAGAAACATATGAAACACAAAAATGTATTAAGCTACCCAAAACTGACCAAGTTCCAATACACATGCTGCCATAAAACCCGGTGATCAATCATCATGGCCGCCCAAAACAAAAGTTAATAGAAAACTAAGCTTGCATCTTGCTGGGTATAATGTCTCATTACTTACAGTCGAAATATTTGATTTTAATATTTTCTGGCCACAAAATCAGCAAGTACAGGGAACCATTCCTGCCTGGTTCTTTATCATTCCCTGTCCTTGCCATTGACTGTAATTAGTCAGAAACTTTCATTATATGGGAATTTTCACTGATGCACTGATACATGCAAGACTGAGTTTTAAAAGTCAATGAAAGTCCTCCAGGCTTTTCGTCTCCTGGCTAATATTTCAGGTGTCGGTGCCTCTTTGTTTGTCAGAATAAATAACAGAGTCCGGTGACCTTGCTTCAAGAGAAGTGATCTGAAATAAAACCCTCGTCCTAAACTGTGCCTCCACCTTGTCCTTCAGGGCAACTCTGAATTTTTGGGTTGCTGTGTGCTTAAGGGTCTGGGCAGTACCACCTTGATCCATAGGGGTCTGGGCAGTACCATCTTTATCCATAGGTTGGGGATTATTTTTTCGCTACTGACCTTTGCAGGACATGGCTTCATGTTTGGCACGAGAGCCAAATCCCTGCCGATGGATTGTCCGTGGCGGCAGATGGGAAGTAGGCTTCAGATGGCTCAATACCCAAGAAAGGCTCTGCAGCGGCCCCAAAAAAATGGTCCAAAAAAGCTTAACCGGAAGCTGACTCCAGCCATTTACAGTCAGCACTCGCCAACTTTATGGTGCTGCCGCGATCCAAAGGCACCTGCCAATAATTAATTTCTAGGTCAGTCGTGCTTAAGACTGTTGTTCCAATGTGCTGCTCCGTTCACCTGAGATTTGCTGAATAGGCCATTGATTTTCATGGCAGTGAAAATAGAATGTAAACCCGATGGGCGTCAGGGGATGCCCATGGAGAAATGAAAGTAGAGAATAGCGCCTTGACTCATACCGTGTTTGATCTCACCAATAGATTAAGGTCTGTTTCCCGAGATTCATGATACAGTTCTGAGGTTATTAATACAGAGAGGTTATTTACTAGGTTCAAATGATAACTACCACAGGAAATTACCGAGACTCACAAGGGGGCATAGCCCGAAACGGACTCTTCATTATACGGTAAGAGAAGGTTTCTCATGTTCGACACCTCTCATACTTCTCTATCATTGCATCATTCCCCATACAGTGATGGATGGGCAGATCGCGATGAGGTCGTGGAGGGCTACGAACAGGAAGCGGTGGGCGGCATCACCATGAAACTGCAGTCTGCTGAGGTCACCTCCTTCGACGACTACTTCCTAAAGCTACGTCTGGACACGAACACTCGGAACCCCTGGTTTGCTGAATTCTGGCAGCACCGTTTTCAGTGCCGGATTCCCGGTCACCCACAGGAGAACACAAACTACCACAAGAACTGCTCAGGTAAAAAATATAAACTTCCCCAAACTGCAGCACAAATAAGTATTTATGTTACATGGGTTATTGTTAGCTTATGTGTTAGCAAAATCAGTCTCTAAATGTCTAATATTTATACAATATGAAGTGTATCATAAACGTCAATCAATAGTTGAGGGGAAATATTAGCTCGCTTAATATGCCTCCCTAGGGATACAATATCTTCAGTGTTTTGTGTTTGTTATTGTGCACAGTGGCTGTCCTTATGTACGTAACGTTTCTTTTTGTAACGTTGTAAATCTTCTGTTGTTCTTCCCTCATCTATCCTTTCCGCTGACAAAGCCGATCTAGGTAAATTAGACGCTTCTCATAGCGCTCCCATGACTTAGACGTCACCGCTCACCGGTCCCCTGCTCAACAGGACCACATCCAAAGCACGCTGGCTGAAGTTCACCAGAACTTGAAACATTGCTCAGCAAAGCAAGTTTCAAATAATGCCCCACCCCCCCCCCCCCAGTGTGCAATTGTTTTTGCAATTCTCATAATCGACAGGGAAATGTTGGGAAAACTTTTCACTCTTTCAAAACCCTATAGAGCCACCATTTTCACATTTTTTTCCCTCCCCAGAAATTCTATCTGTCGCATATATAAGAAACCCATTTTGGACAAAGTGCATCCAGTGAAGTCTGTTAAATGACTTGCATCCCATACATTTTCATTGTAGCGTTTACCGTTTCCTTTAAGCGAAATTTTGATTAGTGCCTTAGCTTGCCCTACATCCACTGTTCGATGCTTTGACAAAATGCTGTGATAGAGAAATGCGCCAACATAGTTATAGTCTGCTGTTGTGTCATTCCTGCTATTTCTTTGCATAGAGCTCCAAGACGGTAAGTGTATATTTAATAACGAATGAATGCCACTTTATGTCAATTAACGTTATTTTGAGACAGAAATGGAGGTCAACTGGTATAGAATGCTCTTGGCCAGTCAAGAAGTTTTTTTTTGGCAATTGTGCTCAACGCTACAAAAAGGATGCAATTAACTCAGAGATAACTGGAAATCCCTGCAGTTCAGCTGCGCCCATGTGTGACCTTTCGAGCATGCTCTCCACGTTAATTGGTAAAGCCAGATTTCAACCACAAGTCCTGCTGTCCCCATGCACAACAAACATCAAGAGTTCTCAGAAAAAAATGTTACGAAGAAAACCACACCATCTCCATCAGCCTATGTGTTTTTTTTTTCCCAGAATGCACTTTATGGGAGATTCACTTTGAAATCTCCTTAACGCTTCCATAATAGCACTCAAAAGAACCGTCGTTTCTGATTGGCTGATTACCAATGAAACCGGTTTCCTGAGGTAATTACCAGCAAGGACACAAACGAGCAAAGAAAGACTAGTAATAGGATGTAATTGGGTAAATGAAACATGATGCTTGGAGCATTTATCTTTTGACCTCTGAAGTTTCGAGAGCTATTGGGTTATTTTATGCACCGAAAAAGAAAAGCAAGATATGGAGGGAAGTACTTTGGCTACCTCGCTTTTAAATGCCGCCACGCTACATCGACATGTATATTTTCATGCCGTTGTATTAAAATACCCCAATAACATGTCCCACACGAGAGATGCTCTGCTGTCTTTCCTGCATGCCCTCCCCCCCGAGCTGATGTCAATGTGCCGGCCTCTGTACAGATCTGCACATTGACCAATCAGCGACGAGAGCTTTGGAGTCCCTCTGACCAACCAAACGCTGAATAGGGCTACGCGATGGCCACCTAGCACCTCACCCCATAGCTACAAATGCGTACAGAGGACCGTATTTGAATTGTCAACAGTTAGAGCCGCTACCACACTAAAACCCCACTTCAGCGGCTGAACGTCGTTTGTTTAGATAATCAGGGTTGAGCTATCGTCACTAACCAGGTGTTGGGGAGGCCTTAGCTGAGTGGGGGAATACCTTAGACCCCTCTTTAAATCTTTTTGTGTTGGAATCAAACCGGTAAACCGGGAAACTGAATAAAGTCTATACCAAGTTTACAATGTATACCAAATTTATAACCTGCCAGAGTAAACCCTTTAAACCCTTTTACTATGGTACATAGAAAACTCTTTGCAATACTCAAGTATATATACTGAGTCGTTCAGACACATTAATTGCTTTTTACACACCTCTGTTTATTTGTTCCATAATGAAACCACTTTTTTTTCACACGTTTGGGTTCTGCTGTTCTGGGTTGTTTTTTTTTTCCCATTTAACAATGACTGTTAACCTCTTTCAATAAAGCACATTAATGACATTTATTACAGCTGGTCATACAGTATATAACTTATAAATGTTATACATTTTTAATAAATATAGACCGACTAATGGTAAAACCTGGACATGCATTTTATATGTACATATTGTGTACATATTCATACTTTATATATAATTTATAATGTTTTATATTCCACTAATAACATATGACAAGCTAAGAATGGAGCGCATCTGTAGACCTTCATATCTGTCGCCGCGTTCACGTTGTTATTTATGTAGCAGATGCTTTGGTCCAAAGCAACATGCATTTTTGAGAAAACAGGATCAGCCTATCCTGGAGTGACTGGGGTTAGGGGCCGTGCCCAAGGGCAGGGTCGGCATCATGGGGGCATTTGTGGGCCACGCCTCCCCAAATGAGCCATAGAACCCCCCCCCCCATATGTCACCTACAAAGGACACCTTTTTATTTTATTTTTATTGTCTAGTAAAGGCATTTGCCCTAAAACAAATAAGCCCGGCCTCTCCCAGGGGTGTGGCTGTGGATCGTCCCTCACCCAACACCCAACCTCCACAAGCCCCCCCATGAAAATCTTTTTTTGGCTAAAACAATAAAGCAGTTTAGTTAGATACACACTATTGTCGGACCCAGGACACCACTTTCTGATACACAACACCCAGGTTTTGCCATTGCTGTGATGCGCAATTATTTGGGTTTCAGTGCTCTCATGAGTTATCTATTAAAAATAATTCTTGAATACATAATTAAATACTGTATATATGTATATACATGTGATATTTGCATATTTTATATTGTTTAAAATTATACAGTAATGCACAATTATATTTTCCTGCGTAATGAACTTGAGTAACGTACATTAGAACATTAGGACATTAGAAACGAAATAATCAGTTTCCAATATGAAATATCACACTACCAGGGATTTGATCAATTTCAAACAAAGTTTCTTTCATCAACTATTTTTTAAAAAGCAGTGCCTGTAATAAAAATGATCCCAGTATTTATTGCATATGTTACTTTGCCTTCTGTAAATAAATATTAAAATTGAATTAGGGTCTCATTAAGCTGCTTAGTTGATGCCTTTTATCATATGCAACTTACATTTCTTTTAATCCTTTTATATAGCTGGATATATTTATGGCACGAATTCAGGTTAAGTCCATGGCTCATGTTCAGCACAGCAGATCCCCTCAAGGGGCTTTAACCAGCAAGTTTGAGGTTGTGAGTCAAAGACCCTCCCCACTGCAATACAGAAATAAGCATAATGATCTTCATAGCAGATACAATGCCATCCTGTTAGCATAGAATAAATAAAAATGAAGTGATTCATGTCTTTAATTAATTTGATTTATTTTTTCATTCTTCATAAATTCCTCATTGTTCAAGATGTGATAAGGCTATCAGTCGAATAACAATATTCTAATACCTTATCAAGGAATATTCAGAGGATATGTCTTTTATGAGGTATCTCAGCTGTTGACTGAAGTCATATCCTTCAAAATAAAAGTCCTCAGTCTTAATTACTCAAAAACAAGTCATAATGCTTGACAGAGCTTCTTGCTAGCTTAAAGGTGATAGCAATGAATTTTGAACTAGACTCCCCTGTGGAAGAAAAACATATTTTGTTTCCTCATCTCTAATATGTAACCCGGGGGGGAGGCTGTTTATTCTGTGGAATTTTTATGTAAAAGCTCACTGTTAATATTAAGATGAGTAGATAATGAGTATAATCAATAACAGAATCTACTTAGATAGATCAGACTTTGCAAAAATAACTAGTTAGCCTGTTGCATAGCTAATGATACAACTTGAAAGGTTGTCTTATTTCTACAGTAATCTTGTAACCTAACAAGTACAATCTTTTAGACTAAAGGAATATATCGCAAAACGAATCTTATTTATGCATGCAAACTGACAAGGTCCTTCCTCCTCACAAGCAAATCATGGTAAAACAACGACAATGTGTACATAACCATACCTTTCTTTAAGGCAAAATGTATTTTTTTTATTGCAGTGTGAAATAAACAGTTCTAAATTCATTGCCTATCACCTGTAATTGGCAAATTAGTAAATTGCTTCTCTAATGATAGAGTGTCCAGTGACATGCAGTGTCAGTTTCTTTATTGGTGAATTGTTTCATCTGCTAATAATGACAAATACCCATTAGTAATAGAAGCAACATCAGCGTGACACGTGTCTCTAGCTACGGGCTAAGTCATGGCTTCAGGAAAGAAGTAGATTGTTGTTTGTTGTATGTGGAAAAAAAACATGTTGTGGTCTGTTCAGTATTCTTTGTCCTTTTATATACATGTCCACAGAGGTAGGAAACAGTTCCGCCTGTTGCCAAAGGCAATGGCATAGAGCTCTCTGGACACCCTATCGTTGCCACTATGATGTGCAGATTATATTGTGCTGCAATAGCAATAGAGGTTGCACAGTCTCAATGGCCTTTGCCTCTTATATAAATAGAATATACAGCAGTCACAGGTTGCACAGGCTTCCGCTTATTTAGCTTGTCTGTTCTGCAGTTTCTTCACTGACAATTAGCTGCAGTACGTCTTTTTTTACGAACGAGAAGCCGAAAGGTAGCATCATGGCACATAGCAACGACACTCTGGCAAATTTACTGCCTTATGTCATCCACTAGAGGTGTAGGAGGGACTCAGTATAACGAGACAAATGACAGCAGCATAATATAATGTTTGCTATGACTCAAGCGGCACACATCGTACTTTGCATATGGTCTCGGCAATAAATTCGCAGTTAGGTGCGACGCAGTCATTTTACACTGAACAAACTGCGTTATTTTTTGTTATACTTGCAGGTTATGAAAGCCTGGAGGACAACTACGTGCAGGACAGCAAGATGGGCTTTGTCATCAACGCCATCTACGCCATGGCCCACGGGCTGCACGACATGCATCGTGCCCTCTGCCCCGGCTACGAGGGTCTTTGCGAAGCCATGGATCCCATCGACGGGAGCAAGCTGCTGGACTTCCTGCTGAAAACATCCTTCACGGGCGTATCCGGGGAGGAAGTGTGGTTTGATGAGAACGGGGACACACCTGGAAGGTAAAGCCTCAAATCATCAAGGCTTAGATATACACTAGATATAGATATACGCTAAATTGCCACGGGTGTATAAAATGATGCACCTAGGCATGCATGGAAAGCCGATGAACGAGCCTGAGTTTGGTGGTTGCCATGAGAACGGTACTTGCCTGACCGCATTGTACCAAGTGTAAAGTTTGGTGGAGGGGGGATTATGGTGTGGGGTTGTTTTTGGTTTTTGTGAGGCTAGGCTTGGCTCCTTAGTTCCGGTGAAAGTAACGTTTAATGCTTCTGCATATAAAGCCATTTTGGACAATGTCATGCTCTTAACTTTGTGAGAACAGTTTTGGGATGGCCCCTTCCTGTTCCAACATGACTGCGCACCAGTGCACAAAGAAAGGTCTATAAAGACATGGATGAGCGAGTTTGGTGTGGAGGAACTCACCCCGATGGAACACCTTTGGGATGAATCAGAGCCTAGACTATGAGCCAGGCCTTCTCGTCCAACATCAGTGCCTGACCTCACAAATGCTCTCCTGGAAGAATGGTCAAAAATTCCCATAATCATACTCCTAAACCTTTTGGAATGTCTTCCCAGAAGAGTTGAGCTGTTATAGCTGCAAAGGATGGGCCAACTCCGTATTAAATGTATTAAGAATGGGATGTCCTTAAAGATTAAAGTTCATGTGTGTGTAAAGGCAGGCGTCCCAATACTTTTGGCAATATAGTGTGCGTGTATATATATATATACACACACACACACAAACACACACTATATACAGACATAACACTGCCCTTCATTTGCCCTCCAGATACGATATCATGAACCTGCAGTATGTGGAACCCGGGCATTACGACTACATCAATGTGGGCTCCTGGCACGAGGGCATCCTCAATATCGACGACTACAAGATCCTGATGAACCGTACTGAGATGGTTCGCTCGGTGTGCAGCGAGCCCTGCTCCAAGGGCCAGATCAAGGTGGGCCCAGATAGCGCTCCTTGCTGCTGCCTTCCAGATACTGAGCATTTCTTCCTTCAGACAATTCCTGTAGGATCCTGTGGATCCACGTCATGTTATGCTAAATGTTCACATGTCACATTGTACTAAAAAATGTTCTCGAAGCTTGAAACTTGGAAGCACAAACCCAAGGTGGTTACCAAAAAAAGCTTCTGAGAAACCGGTTGATTACTTGCAATTAAGAGAACAAGGGTAATGTGTACTAGGAGAAGGAATGAATAAATGCAGTTTCCCAGAGATTCTGTTCTGCCAGCATTTACCATGATATTTAACCTGAATTGTCCCATAATTTTTATTGAACATAAGCAGCTAAATTTAGCAGTAACTGTCAGTTCTCAAATGGTGTCTATGATTAAGAAGCAGATAATTTAGGCTTCTGAAAAGAACTAGATTTATGGGTTGAAGAACTAGGGCCAGAACCCCAAAGGGTCCGATTTCTCGCTTGGCTCCGGATGGATTCGGGGCTGAGAAGGCGCTTCAGCGTCTCATGTCCGTGTCTCGGTGTGCCCTGCCACAGGTGATCAGGAAAGGAGAAGTGAGCTGCTGCTGGGTTTGCACCACCTGCAAGGACAACGAGTTTGTGCAGGACGAGTTCACCTGCAAGGCGTGCGAGCTGGGCTGGTGGCCGGACGAGGAGCTGGAAGGTAAGACAGCTGCCGTCCAGCTCCCGAGCTCGATCTGTGGCACCGTTAGCTGGTTGCCACAGTTTTGCCACCTTTACAGAAGAACAGATAACACTGGAGGCTACTGATGGCATAGGCGCTGGAAATCTCGGTGGTCTAGGTTGCAGGTTTGTCTCCCGCGGCCATGGAACCATGACACAGTACAGTGCATCAACACGGCTTCACCTTCATAGAGGTTGGCGCACTTCAGTTGCGATTATGTGCCTGGTCTGGTTTTGCAAAATAGGAGAATTCCGAGCTGCTCCTTCGGCTCACGTAGCTTGGCCTTGCTGTCTTATTTTCCATGAAATAGTATGCCGCAAGATGATCCATCATCTCTACACATTGTCCTCTTTCTAAGGCTCCTTAGAGGCCCCATTTTAAACATCTGTCCCAGATGTTTCCCAGCGACGGCATAACAGAAGCTGGCATCCTACTGAATCAGATCAGCAGTAAATAAGTATGTAAGACTGTTGTTTCCTGATATCTAGCAAAGTAATTAACTGAAATTAACTGCTTGGGCACCGTAACGCAGATGCCCTAAATAATTATTTAAAAAATATGTTGACAAGACAAAATGCATTTGTTCAAAAACAGTGAACAAAAATACTGTGATTTTCGGAAAATTCATATGAAGAGAAATAGGATATCTGAATTGCGATAACTGGAATTAAATACACTGGTTTTGCAATGAGTAAATGAAATTGATGGGAATCTGAACCTGTGTTTAATATATTACAGCCAACAGCAACTAAATGTATTAATCGTGTTGGTAGAAACGTACGTCTGAAGGTTTAATTGTCACTTTTCATAACATGGATGGGACGAGGCCTTCTGACCCATAACCTGTTAATCACATCAGCAAGAATGAATCTGCTCCAAGAGGTTATGGATGATGAGGGTGTTGACTTGGCAGTTAACAAAGGCGGCCAGGTGGCCTGAAATTAGGCGGCTGCTTAGGGAGTGTAATCTACATGGCAGATAACTGACCGGAATCGAGGCCCATCGCGACAAGGAAGACATGAACGCAAGAAGGACTCCTTTAAGGCTCTCGCACCCTGTGTGGTTTTTCCTGCCGGCCGCATCCTTCCCAGAGTCGCCGGGTTTATGTGCATCGTCCAGGCTGATGCGGCTTCGCTGCCTGCATTGTCTTTGGACTGTCCCTGAACGGGGAGGAGTTTATTTTTAGTTGAACTGAAAACCTACTTCAGCACGTGGTAAATTTTCAAAGCCGGAGCCAAGGTGCCAGGTTCAGATGGCTTATTTGGGACACGAGAGGTGATCCGAACTGATGCCATGGCATTTTCTTCTTATAGATATGTTCCCGCTTATTCCAATCTTTAACTGCGACTTTGCCATCTTATGTCTTAGCAAAGAGTTAGTAGGTAAACACTCCAATTTTCTTAACTTGTCTTAACTCCTTTTCTCCTTACTTGTTCAGGGTTCTTATACAATAAATTCAGTTGGGATAAGGTTGAAATTTACATATAAATGTAATATATTTGAGGGTATAAGATTCTCGCTGTTTTATTTCTATAACTATAACTATATGTGTTTGTGTGTGTGGGGGGGTACATATTTATATATAGTTTTTCATTTTGTTCACTAGCACTTTGCTGGTTTGGAGACTCATCCAAATAAGATGAATAGTACACACTCAGCCCATTTTTTAAATTATACTTAGATGTCTGAAGCAGTTAAGTACCGTGTTGCAGCTGAGCTGATTCTGCCATTTTAATCAACAGCTTTTCAGTCCTGAAAACGACAGGTCCAGGTCGTTAATTACAACCTCAGTTGAAATCGTGGCGCCTTGCTTTTCACAGGGAACTGCAGGGTACTTCAAAAGAACATTAATTATACAGAGTTAAACTAAAGTACAAATATCGAAACCCCCTTTAGTTCCTTAGAAAACGTAAATGTCCTGGGCATGAAGTGGTGTGTCGTGTATGGGGTTTAGCATATGATTATTTAACCAATATCTTGTGCTCTTCTTGCAGGATGCCAGCCAATTCCTTTGAGATACCTTCAGTGGAGCAACGCGGAGTCCATAGTGGCCGTGGTGTTCTCCTGCTTGGGCATTCTCGTCACCATGTTCGTGACGTTCATCTTTGTGCTGTACCGAGACACTCCCGTGGTGAAGTCCTCCAGCCGAGAGCTCTGCTACATCATCCTAGCAGGCATCTTCCTGGGCTACATCTGCCCATTTACCCTCATCGCCCGGCCCACCGTGGCCTCCTGCTACCTGCAGCGCCTCCTGGTGGGCCTCTCCTCCGCCATGTGCTACTCCGCCCTGGT
>JAODKN010000027.1:16810756-16821828 GCA_026774425.1 Petrocephalus zakoni
TTTATGCTCAACTGATTGGTTGAAACAAAATCCTGGTCTGGATTTTTACTTTCTGGACCTGAAATTGACACCTCTAAAGAGGTGGCACATTCACTCTGGTGAGCGAGGGCTTTTATAGGTGGGAAAAGCACATGGACCTTCAGCTGGCTGGGCTGCTGTTACCATAGATCCAAGATGATGAAAATTTCACCTGTGGCTTTCATGACTCTCCCCGAGGAAGCTTTTCATTCCCAAAGCAGAGTGTCATGTGAGCAACATACCTTGGTCACTCTCAGCACAACCGAAGAGGACAAGGGTGGGTTCGATAACTACGGCTGGGTCAGGGTTCACCCTTCCTGCTTTCTGGAGCTGTAGTCACATGATACTGGCACTCGCCCATAAACCATGAAGATCTTACAGCGAATTCAGACCACCGTGGACGGAAATGTGATGTCACTTCCTGCCATTCTGCGGAAAACATAGGGCTTGTGGCCAGAGTTTAAAAGGGGGAAAAGCACAAACTTTTCTATAGAAAATCGACGGTTATCTCACACATCAGGCAGAGGAGTGAGACGTTGCAGTTGGCTGGTTCGTGGCATATGCATCTGTGGAGGGATATTGAGTGTTTTGTGCCAGTCAAGAAAGCGCATAAGATTGTGGTCTTCATTACGTCATTTTACCAGGTTGGAACTGTGCTGGCTTAAGTGTCTTAAACCCGTCGCCAGCCATGAATGCAGGCAGCACAGAGAAACAGCCACAGAAACACAAAAAATATAAAATACAGTTTGCAATGTGCCATGTGCAAGATTAAGTGTGATCTTGTCATTCCCCTGTCTTTGGTTTTCACTGCTAATTAAAGTGGGATCTTTGGTTTTTCTTTAGTACATATCGTAATTAGATGACTTAATTAGACGGCCTTGGTCAATTGTGTCTTTTTTTTTTTTAGATTTGTCTTGTAATAAATCATTTTAAAATGTCCTTTGAGTAAGATGTGCCTTTGTAAAGGTTTCAAAATAAACTGAATTTCTTGTCAGAAAAAAAAAATACATTAGAGAAATTGAAATTCATTTTCGCATTCATAAGGACTGGTGGAAATTAAATTATTCTGTAATGAATGTGTCTTATTCTAATTCCCATTTCATCTCAGTCCAGCATCCCGTCCAACGTCTTTCATTCCGTCTAGTTAGAAATTTCAGGCGAGATAACTCACAGGAACAGACAGGTCTCTAGACAAGCGGAAAAAACCCAGCTTTGAGAAGTAACATTTTACTTCTATTTTTAGGGGAATAGGAGGCAATCGTTTCAGTTTACAAAAAAACATCAGTTAGTATTACTGTAAGGACATTATTGCAAGCTCAGCGTTCAATGAAGCGTATCGTTTTTGCTGTATTTGCACATCGGCGAGGGAGACGCCTTCCCGCAAACGCGGTGCTGGGTTCGGCTCAGGGGCGCCCATCCTGTACACGCCATAGGTGGGATCGGGCTATAATTTCATACAATTCCCAGTAATCACAGGCAACCCCGACCCAAGTATAATTTGCAATGATTTCTAAGGAACGTGCATATCCCCCACGACTCCTTTTCTAATCGCCAGTAGGTGCATATTAACGCCTATTAAGAGTCCTAATTTAGGACACTTTATACTATATGAGTGCGACCGCACGTATGAATAATGGCCCCCGTTAACCCCCCGACCCCCGGCTAATACCCGGGGCGTAGCCAGGTCACAGAAATGCAAGAAATATTTAAGGATCGCGGCGTGCGGGCTTTATCCCGCAAACGGGGGGGTGGTACGGGGCCGGCCGCCGGCGCGTTACGTGGGACGGAGCGCGGAGCCGCACCGGGCCGACGGCCGGCCGCCGGCGCATAGCGCCGCCCCTGCCGCACATCCGGGTGCCGCGGAGCGCCGCGCAGACTCGCTGCGGCGCCCCCTGCGCTTCCGCGTTAAGCTGCCTGGAGCCGGAGGAGGGGGGAAGCAGCGCAGGACAGCGGAGCCCTGGCTTACACTCCATACAGGCAGAGCCCGGCGTACTTCGGGGCCGGGGGCTTCGGGGGGGGGATCCTCTTCCAGCGTGCGCCGGATGGTTAATCGCGCCCGGGGGAAACCGAAAGTGAATCTCCGCTGACGAGTCTGGAGTGTTTTGTTTTTATTATCATTATCATTATTAATATTATTATTATTATGATGATTATGATGGGTGGCTTTCGGACCCGGGGAGTGTGACAGCTAGCTCGGCCGGCGCGCTGACATGTGACATCGCGGAGGGGCATCGCAGAGAAGCCAGCGTCTGTGTCCCCGCAGCTGGGACGCTGCCCCCCCCCGCCCCCCCAATCCCCTGTCGCACACGCAGCCCTTCGCCTTGGGGCTTAAAATGAAGAAGTTTAACATCAGGAAGGTGCTGGACGGCCTGACAGCGGTGTCCTCTTCATCCTCCTCCTCCTCCTCCTCCTCCTCCGCCGCCCAGCCTGGATGCAAGGAAAGTGAAGTGATCCCGGAGAGCCTCCAGTCGGAGCATTTCCAGCTCTGCAAGGTGCGGTGTTTGCGCGTCTGGCCGCCGCGGCTCGCCTGTCAACTTACTCGGAAGGATACATTGTGGCGCGCCTATGATCCCTTAGGCTGCGCGCTGCGCCCGTGGCCACGGGGAGAGAATTGGGTGTTCTAAGCAGGGACTGGAGCTTGATGGTCGGGGCAGCGGGCTACAAGTGCCAGCGAGCCCTGCCTGTGTCGGGCTGCACCCCGGCGTTGGCATGGGCGTAAATGCCCCTCACCGTCATCTCCTTTCCTTCTATGCGATGCAGAAGCGTCTGTAGTAGGTTTCAGCCGCGCTCCTCAGTGCTGGAAGTCATTCCTCGCCGGCTTGCAGCTTCCAGGAGTGCAGGACTGATGTAAATGTGTGTTTTTGGGGGACTTGGCCCACCTAGACCAAAGCTGTGAAAGTGCGGTTGTTGTTTTTTTCTTCTGCTGAAACATGCATGTTAATCTTTTTGTTCGCTCTGAAAAATATTTTAGAGGAACTATAGCGGGGTCAGTCTGAGGTTAATCTCGCCTATACTGAAATTGTTTGCGCCAAACTGAGTCAGGCTGAGCAGTGAAGCCCTGCGTGCCTCAAGTGCTGTGGATGTACATGGCTTTTTGATTTAATGTGTTTTCATGTGTTGGAGGTTAACTATCTTTTTTATTTGTCGCTAGGCAGTAGGCCTGTTCAGTAGTAATCTTCATTGGGGAATCCATTTGCAGCAATTTGATGGATGGAAGTCCAAACTCACGGGCCTTAAATTCACATTTAAAGTTTCATACACAACTCACGTGTGTGTGTATGTGTGTGTGTGTGTGTGTGTGTGTGTGTATATATAAATAATATTTTTTTTCTTGGAACTCTTGTCATTGCTTACTGACTGCCCGCTATTAATGTTTTGTTTATTGTTCTGGTAGCCAGACATGACTGTTTATTTATTTACTTGAAAAGTAAGCATGCCTGATTTGGATAAGTTGGGTTTTTATAAGAGACTGGAATGAATCGTTACTGGACCTCGGACTTCAATTGTTTTGTAATCGTATAATACAACAACATCGGAATTGTTGGTATGTGCGGCCCATTTCTATACAAAACCGTAAAGGATAAGAGTAGTGTTAAAGAAGATGATCTGTGGACGCACTTTCGGCCAAGATCGACCGCTTGATCGCGGGGGGAAGCCCCAGTGCGCTACTACCCCCCGATACCGGTCAGCGCGTCCCAAAGCGTGTTATCAAACCCACCCCGCATACAAATCATCTTAACTGGACTTTGGGTACGTTTCGTTTAGCCTTTTATCAAAAGTAACATGTATGATTCAACAGGAGGAGCGAACCGATGCGTAATGTACATGTGATAGAATTGCATAATCGAGTGATATTATTATACCAAGCAGTAAACCCTGCTGATTTTTTCCCCTCTCTTTTCGTCCCTTCCTTCATTTCTCACTCAATGTGCAGACAGTCCGACATGGATTCCCCCATCAGCCCTCCTCACTGGCATTTGATCCCGTACAGAAAATATTGGCTGTCGGGACACAGACTGGAGCACTGCGGCTGTATCCTTTCCTTGAGAAAATGTTTTTTTTTTTGGCTTTTAAACGTTCTCTTTGAATGAGCTATTAATCGCTCAGCTCCAGGTAAGTTACTGATCTGTAGAATAGGACCTAGGTAAAAAGTGATTGCAAAGTTTCATTACAGGTGTGTTTGGAAAACCCCTGTTTGTTGATAGAGGAGCTTAAGTTGTCAAGTGAATGGTTACCGATGTGCTGAGATTACTTTTTTCAACCTCCAAGTGAATACATTTTCAGGTGGTTTGAACCAAAGCCAGTTAAAATTAAGTCCCCGTATTTGATTTAGATGTGTACACTGCTATAATAATGAAGTCTCCAAGGCCGTTTTTGCCTATCAGCTGTTTAGTAACTATTTTGTTGTCCTCCGAAAAAAAATATTCCCAGGACCAGTCACTAGGGGGAGACGTTCAGCGGAACTCACCCACCGCGTGCTGTTGAAACAGATTTAGGTGTAGAACAACATTCAGCTCGTTTGTTTTTGGAGAGGCGATGGTGGGGTTGGTTGTTAACATTATTATTCAGTAAGATAAGCATTTTTTGAATATCTCTAACAACTAGTCTGGGTGTAATGTATGAGAGCAGTATGTAATGTACTGGTTTGTTTTACTTTGTTATTATTGAAAACAGAGGGATAGTTCTCCTTTTTAGATAGACACCCCACATGTCTTTCTGCCCACTCAGTGGTGATGGGTTATATTATCTGTATAGACCCTCAATATGGTTTTAAGTCTCATTCCTTGGGTTTAGGGTCCCTGGTTCTGACCTAGCATGAGTGTATGTCTCAGGTTCTGTTCTGGTTTGGTGTAGAGGCCTATCTCGTATGCTGGCGAGCTTTGCTTCCCACGGATCGTGTCATCTGAAGTGCCCTTTAAGAGTGCTCCCGTGTTGGTGGCTAGGGTTGCCTGACTCATGTCTGTCATCTCTCAGCAGAGGAGAATTTAACGTTATTTAAGGTTTAATGTTACCGCAGAATTCGTCTGCCGTTTGTTTGTGTCCCTTCCCACTTCTAATTTTGCGGCTGTTGACCGACGGTGCCACAGTCAGTCGCCAGGTCTCCTTTTCAGTTTCGGTCTTGAGTTGTTTTAGGACAGAATAATCATCAGCTCCATTAATGGGATGGTGTGAGACAGGGTAAGCGCTCTGTCTGATCACGTGACCAGTGGTGTGTTCTCCCGAGTGGCCATTGGCCTGTGTTGGCTGGGCAGGGGGGGGGGGGTGAGTGGTAAGAGTGGGCCGCCCCCTCCAAACCCATATCTGTGCCCCAGCATGTGACACAATTGTAGGGTTGATGTTGGGTACAGTGATGTCCCCAGCTGATATCGGAGATCAGAAATAAGTCCCAATCCAGGCATTTTTTTAACTGATCGGTATCTGCTACTACAAGCTGATCCAAAATCAATTTTAAATTCCTGTTGCGAAGATTGGAAAGTTTCATCACACTGCAGTAAGGCTGAGGCACATTGCCTGCAACTGCAAGCTGTCAAGATGTCAGCCGTGTGGAAATTCTTTAACCTGGATACTCAAAGTGGCCCAATGTTTGCAATGCCGTGCTTTCCAGAGGAGGAAGCAGCAAAGGGCTGTTTAATGCAACAAATCTTATTAGGCGCTTGCAAAAACGTCATAAGGAAGAATACTTACTTAGACAAAGATTACGCCGACACCTACTGTATGTGCATGTACATTTATATGTTTATTAAATGATCAGATCGGGACTTAGAATTAGATATAATTGCCGAATGGATCCAAAAAAAGTGGATCGGGACATCACTAGTTGGGTGCAAATGGAGAGCGAGATCTTTGCTACAGTGACAGTCAAAAGTTTGGGCGCATCCACCCGTAGAAAGTTTTATGTGTACTATTCTCTACGTTTTAGGATAACTGTAAAGATATCAGAACTATAGAATAACGTGGAATTATGCTCTGACCAAAAATTATTTGTATTAATTAAAGTATTAAACACAATTTATTTGTTGTGGAGAGGGGGATGTCTGTGGTTCAAATCCCTGGGTCAGCAGAGTGATGTCACCATTGGGCCCTTGAGCAAGGCCCTTAATCCCACTTGCTCCAGGGACTGGCTGCCCCTTCTGTCACCTGTATGCCAGTTCCATGAGGTGGCCTCCTAGGATGCTTCTCCAGCTCTCCTGAAGAAGGTCCCACATATATGAGCACTCATTGGTCACTTTTTTTTCATTCACACTCTGGTCAAACTCCTCCAAAACCATCTGGTCAGGTGACCAGGTCATGTGATGTGACACACTATCACCCTCCTTTGTAGGCAGCTCGGCGTGCCCATACTCTTGACTGGTCCTCTGTTATGGCGCCATGCCCGAGGTTCAGGCAAGTCTCCATCAAGTGAAACGGCGAAAGTGCCAGTTTTTCCTGCTTCTCGGCTGCTCCCTTCCTCCGATCGCAGCACTGCGTCCGTCTTCCCTCCGGAGGGGGCCTGTTCTCCGCTCAGACTCCTGGGCTGGTCCTGTCTCCTTTATCAGCCGCACAGAAGCCCTGGGTTTATCGGCTTGATTGTGGGCTGCGACTGAGCGCCGTATAAGTTCATCAGTTGATGTTGACAAATTAATACAAGGAGATTGATCCCATGCAACTGCAGCAAAGGGGAGAATAATTAATCATTTTTTTTTTGCCCACCCCATTTATACGATACAGCTTATGAACCCAGTCCTTGTCTGTCCCGAGTGATTAAACGGTAATCGCTATGGACTCACGCAAAGAAATAACTTACTTTATGGCATGTCCACTTTATTATTGTATTTAAAGCCGTTGGAACTGAACATTTGCCCTGCGTGTCTCCTCTGTACAGCAGGACGCCCCGTTTTAATACAGAAATACTGTTTCCAGGTTTTGCATGTTTCCCTGACAGTTTTTTGGGAGTGAGGGAACAACAGTCACCAGATTCAGCATATTGCTCGCTCGCAGCTTTCCTTAGATTGGTTGCAAGAGCGGTTTAAGATAAATGACTTTAGCAGTGTAAAAAGTAGTTCTGGTTTGTCCCCAAGACAGTAACACTGAATAGATTATTAAGTTTGCATTGAATTTATTGACTGACAGTGGCCTGTTTGGTTGAGTCAAAATCAGCAAATGATCCTGGACTGTGTTGCTTGGTTATGTGGTCATTGAGAGTTGTTAATATCGTAGGGGTGTGGCAGACCTCTGCTGGCTCTTGGGCCAAGACATTCCCTTTCTGGAGTCGGGGGTTTGTTAATCCTTCTGCCTCTCAGGGTCTGCCATTTTCCGCACTTCTTATCTGCAGACCTTCTGGGGTTTCTGCAGATCGGCTACAGCCGTCTCTGTGACCTTCTGGCAGAGTTTGCATACGTGTTTGTCAATCGTCCCGGTTCTTCGGAAAAATAATGCCTTATTACGTCGGCGGCGGGCGAAATCCATTTTTGAAATTTCAAGGGGTGGTCGAGGTCGAGCGTGAGCTTAACGACGAGAAAGCCGTCGCGGAGGGCACGCGTCCCTTTCCGCAAGCGTAGCGGGCAGGCTAATTAATATAACGAAGTGGGGTGGGCGGGCTGTTTGGAAGAAGGGGGACAAAAAAAGACCAACCTGTCAGTGTTTTGTGTTTCATATCAGACGCTAATGGGTGTTTCGGTTTCTGGCGAGAATATTGCTGGCAGATTTTTGGGAAGGAGGGGAAAAGAAACATTATAAAAAAGAAAAGAAAAAAAAAACCCACAGCCGAAAACGTAGGGCTTTGCCGTGGAGCCGCGCCTGCCAGGGAGAGTGGCCAATTTGCCAAGCTGTTTATAGCCCGGCGCCTAGGTAGCCCAGCATCTGCTGCCCTTTTCGGTGTCACAAAGCCCCCCCCCCCTCCCCCTTCCTGCGGATTAATGCTGGCAAGTGTGCAAAAAATGAAAGGAGGGGGGTGGGTGGGTGGCACCAACAAGGCTCTCTGGTGTGTCAGAGACACCCTGCGGAGACCAACTGTCACCCGCGGCTGATGCATTTGGAAGTGTGAGGGAGGTGATCGGACCTTGGCAGGCACTTCGCCCGCCGCTCGGGGCGGCTGAGGACTATCCTCGGGGGACCCGCGAATTGGAGCGGGGCATCAGACAAGGTCAGGAGCGATCGGGCCATGCCCTTCTCCGGACAGGTCTCTGCGCTGTTCCGCTCCCTGCCTCTCGACAAAGGCTAGTGGGAGAGTGTGGGGGTGGCTTCAAAACAAACGTCGTCCTTGGCGTCTTTCACCTTTTTTCTCATGTCAACCTGTCAATCAGTCAACATTTATTTAGAAGATGATGTAAACCAAAATGGCGTACATTTTTGAGACGGGCCCTGGAGACATTTTGTTTTAGCAGGGGCCTTCTGACTGTAGGCGTTCTAACCCACTGAGACGCATGCTGATCCCCCCCCATCGCCGCTGAGTTTGCATCAGTTGACGCTGAAGTTTGGCACTTGATTACGAGTTGAGAGCTTAGAAAAGGTCAGTCAGACGTGGACTGTTTCTGTGCACCCTGTTTGACCCGTCTGCGGGAAAGCCTCGGAAACTCGGTGACCAGAGCCGCGTCGCACGGGAACTCGTGAGCAGGCCAAACCTTCATTTGTGTATTCCACTTTGTAGGGGCAGTAGAGGGCAGGAAGGAAACAGGACAACAGAAACCCTTATGGATTAACAAATGTTAAATGGCTGCTCAGGTGGGACAGGAGAAGAAAGTAACCTCAGGTCACTGTCGGGATCTAAGCAGATCCGGGTAACGTGTCGAGGCACCTCAGGATGAAGGAATCGAGGTAACCAAAAGCGATCACCTGAGTCGCCCTTCTGAGATGGACCCCCCCCCCCCACTAATGTTTGAATTAGCCATACCCATTGTGTGCCACCACCTGCTTGACCTTAAACTTTTTTTCCTCTGCTGAACTGTTAAAAAAAAAAAAGTACCCTTTTGCGTTATAGGAAGTTAACTGGGTAAATTGCCACGACAAACAAAATGTTCCCAGTTCTTCCCCTGAGGTGAAGCAGGCTTTGTATATGAATGAGCGCTTACTGGTTAAAATCTCTGAGGGTAAAGGCGGCAGCAAGCTAATGGTTAGGTGGGACCCCCTCCCCCCCCTCGCCCCAGAGCCCACCCTCAGACCACCTCCCCATCCGCCGGCTGTCCCCCCAGCGGGGTGTTTTCCGCAGCCAGCAACACGCTCGGAGGGGGGGAGGGGGGGGAGTCTCCTTTGGGGGGCCGAACCAAACCTGCTTCCCGGCTGCCTTTCATCTTCAGGAGCTGCATTTTTAATGGCTTGTAGATTAAGCGGCCTAAGCCGCCCGTGACCCCTTTCCAACCAGCGCAGATATAAACACTTATTCACGTACACTGTGACTGTGACAGAAAGTACCGAGACATGAGTCACGTCTAGAAAATCCCCTTTTTACTCTGTTTTGTATGTTTATTAATGCAGATTATTTAAGCAGTACACTGAGGCCATAGTCTGTACCGCTGGATGCGTTTAGAGGAGATAACTGGAGATGGATGATCTATCGGTTGACATCAGTATCTGCGATACTCACTAAATTTCGATATCAGCATGAGTCCGATGTGTTAGTCTCGGTTGATATTGCTGGCCAATATTTAAAGTTAATCGATAATCGAAGTCAGCGGCACTAGAGCGAAAGGCATAAATAGGAAGACAATGCAGATGCTTGCACTGGGCAGTCGGCCAATTTCCGTGGCGGAGGACGAGGGATTTCGTCAGCTTGGCAAGTGGCCCGGGTTAGTTATCCGGTTATTGGTATCGCCATTATTAGGCAAAACTAAGTTATCGGTATCGTGAACCCAGATATAGTTTGGTCACGCAGTTGGCTCACATATTGATGAGTATATTCCTAATTACCCAAGTTTACTTTTTTAATGAACACTTTTCAGTGTTCGGGTTCTTGGGGATTGGAGGAATTTTGCACGTTTTTTTTTTTTTTAAGCGGGGTCAGGTTGAGCTTAAGGGGTCAGTGTTGGGAATGAGCTGCTTTTCCAAAGCCAGGGGGGTGCTCTGGAGTTTCCACAAAGGAACACTTTGGACATGCCTCCCCCAACTCCCGAGTACCGCTCAGTTTCAGTCAGTCGCTGGTATTTCTGTGAATTCACGTTGGCAGGTAAATGGACTCCGATGCACTTTCCGGGACGCAGGTAGAGAAGCACTCTTCCCAGCAGGTGTGACTATCAGTCTTTGCTGAGGGCGGTCAGACGCTTATGTCTTGCCTCTGGGGGCCCAAAAGGAGAATCTTTTGAAGTCCAAGACTTAGTCATTGATCTGCGGGATATTTTCAAGCTACCGCCCAGCATATTTCTGTGTTTCTCGATATGTTTGCCGCATAAGGTTGAAGATGCCTATCTGTTCCTGTTTGTTGCCGTCACGCATAAAAGAACTCCTGGCCGCCGACAACCACAAAATCAAGCAGGCGAGACGAGTTGAACTGTCCCCCTCTTGCTCGTGATTTGCATGTTTTGATGTTCTTAGGGCTGTCCCTCGCATTAAAACGGAATTTTCCATGCCTGACTAGTACCAAGCTGCTGTCTTGAGGAGCGGAGCGTGGAGACTGGTCCCCATGGGCAGCATGACCATATGTTGACAGGTGTAGGTGAATCAGGCAAGGTGTGCAGGACGGGTGAGCCGCTGGCCAAGTTCCGCCTTCTGTTCTTTAGCTTGCTGCTCTTGATGGACCGTATGTTACGTCAGAATGGTTCTGTGCACTACCAGTGTACGGTGATCGCTGGTCAAAAGCCATATGGCGTGACCGTCTACTCCGTATTTCCACTGTTAATTCCTTTGTGTTATTAATAGCAACTTTTACAGATTTTGTGGAAATTGTCTCTCGACAACAGAGGGGAGGATTTCACTCCTCACATTTTTTTGGTATCCGTCTGGAAAGTGGAAGCCTTTGGGAGCTTCGCAGGGGAGTGCGAAGCAAGTGTGGTAATTCCTGCCGAGTGCAAATCCGGGGGGGGGGGGGGGGGGGGGGGGGGGGGGGGGGGGGGGGGGGGGGGGGGGGGGGGGGGGGGGGGGGGGGG
>JAODKN010000027.1:16836640-16848711 GCA_026774425.1 Petrocephalus zakoni
GTCCAGAAAGTAAAAATCCAGACCAGGATTTGGTTTCAACCAATCAGTTGAGCATAAAGAGTCACAGTCACAGAGTAGCACAACTAGTTGGTTGAAACAAAATCCTGGTCTGGATTTTTTACTTTCTGGACCTGAAATTGACACCTCTGGTTCAGAGACAGGTAATGCTGCTCGGTGTTCGTTTTTAACTCCACTTTCTGTTACAGGAGTGGCCTTTGAGTGGTGGTAACTGTGGGCAGGGAACGCAGAGCTACCAGGAGATAATAGTCACAGGGTATGTTTCCACTTTCAGGGTCAAGCTTCTTATTGTTGCATGTTCCGGGCAGCGCCGTTAAATCCTCATGCTGCAGTTGCAGGTTGAGCCATCGAGGGATAGGACAGAGTAGCAGGCAGGGCAATCAGTAGTCAAATAGGAGATCAGACAGTGCAGGACAAAATTGTGAGATATAGGAATGAGTAATAAATATGTGTAAGGTAAGGACGCTTTCTTATTTAATATCATACAGATATTAATATGCCGAATATTTGCCTCATTTGTACGTTGCTTTGGACAAAAGTATCTGCTAAATAAAAGTAAATTTACAAGTAGGGGTCTATGTAATATATTACACCGTTACCAAGCTTATTTTTTGCTTACTTTGATAAGCTGTAAAATCTCCACCCCAGGGGATAGATTTGCTATAGAGCAGTTGTAAGGTGTAAAATATTGCCCCTAATTCTTGATCGTTCTTTCTTTCTCTCTTTCTGTGAACAACAGGCACGCAGACGGGTCGGTTAAGTTTTGGGACGCTTCCATGAGTGAGTACACTCCGGTTTGCTGTGCTCAGCATGCCTCTTCGTTTTCTGTCTGTTTTGTCTTTTTCACTTTTGTCGTTTGCAAAACTGCTCAAAGAGAGCAAACAACTGACGAAAACTAATTAAGTAAGACTTTACTTGAGGGGACACAAATAGTTTAGCATTATGGTATTACTTATGTATTAATTAACCACGAAGTATTAGTTAGATGTTTGTACTTGTTCATCATTAATGAATTGACACATCTTTTATGTCAAGCAGTTATTTGTTACAGTGTGTTAATTCTGTAAAGCTTTGTGAACCACTGAAGGAAAAAGTAATGAATATCACAAGTGAAATACTGATCTCATGTTTGTTTATCATTAATGAATTGTGACGCATCTTTTATCTCAAGTAGCTACTATATTTCTTCATGATTTGCACTTGAGTAGTAACTGAGTTACTACTAAGTATTTCTGCCCCATCAAGTAAAGTGTTACCCCAAGTGATTATATTGCAGAGTAGTAAAAATGGACCTCGTATATAAACTCCTGATGAGTTTAGATGAGTAGCTTTCCAGGGCCTACATGTTCATCAGTCCAGCGCCCCACTGAGATGCTTTGACCGGGGCGTATCACTTATCCTATCCCTGAGACCCAATATCAAATTTAATTTTATTCAGCACTTCCCCAGTGACAGAAGACATTTCAGTGATAGCTTGTCGCCTCTTATTTCAAAAGCTGACATTCCACCAGAAGGGGGCGTAATCATGCATGTTTAAATCTCCTTGTATTTAAGTATGAATGATCAGCTGCAATTATTTTCAATCTGCTTTTGGTTTCTTTGTTCATTTCCGGAATGCAAAACTGGAAATAAATACAGATAAAATAAAACGCTTCTTTCTCCACCCTTCCCCAGTAATGCTACAAGTGTTGTACAAGCTGAAGACGGCCAAGGTGTTTGAGAAATACCGCAACAAGGAGGATAAGCCCAGCACGGACATTGTAGACGAAGACCCCTTTGCCATCCAGACCATTTCCTGGTGCCTGGAGAGCCGGATGCTCTGCATAGCTGGAGTCTCCGCCCACATTCTCATTTACAAGTTCAGCCAACAGGAAGTGACATCAGAGGCGGTGCAGGTAGGTAGCTGGGGGTAGGCTGGGAGCGTGTCAGTGCATATCATCACAAGTATTTTGACATGACTGGTAACATTTATAATTTTTTACTCTTTGCAAGTTATAATCTTCCAGTGGTTTACATCAAAATGTATGTTGTCGTTTCAAAAGATATAATTTCATAATGACTGAAGAGCTAGGTAAGTTACCAGGTAAATGTAACGCTGAAGCTGTCGTCCTTTAGGGCACCGTGCAACTTTTGAATTATAAATTTATAAATTGTACAATCTGAATTCAACAGTTCAAGTTCTGAATCGTAAATTCTAGATCCGAATCCTACATTCTGTGATGTGAATCCAAAATATCTGAATCCCACATTCTACAATCCGAGTTCAAGATTTTAACTTCTGAATTCTAAATACTGAGATCTGAATCCTAAATTCTAATTTCTGTGTGACGGCGTACTGCAAGTTCTACTGATGATACCAGATGTACACTGTAGAGCCGGGGTGCCCACACTTTTCCGGCTTGCGAGCTACTTTTAAAATGACCAGGACAAAATGATCTACCTACACTGCAAATGCTAAATGTTTTTTATTTTTATTATTTTAATTTTTTACCTATATACACTGCGTATACTTTAGATATACAGTATATGTTAGCGACCTTGAATCGCTGCATAAACCCTTATAGCACAACACAATTCAATACATTTATGGTTCCTTACTTGGTCCGGTTCCCCCACTCTTTTTTATAACCCTTTTTTTAGTAGGTATAATTTGGAATAGCTGGGTCACTTTGCTTTTGGAGTTTTGCATTAGCCGGCAATACATTCGGGTTTTCTGCCGGGTGACACGTTCGAAGAGAAGGGATCTAAGTTGTTGTTATGGTAAGCTACTGTAACGGTCTACTGGTCGATCACGATCGACGTATTGGGCACCCCTACTGTAGATTATTACAATGGACTAAAGAGGAGGTCATAGGAAAATGACAGATCACACATTTTCTCACTGTCTGTCATTATTGCTGGTGGGAATCCCATAGCATACAGGCTTACAGAGGCAGCTTTGTTTTAGGCTTAAGCCCTAAGGAGCTGTCAACACCGAGTTGGTGTTGGATGCCTGACAGACACCAAACTGGTGTAAAAGTGCTGATATATTTAGTGTTGCACTGTAAGGGCTGCCACTGTGTTGTCGTCGGTTCCCAGTCACCCGTGCCGAGAGAGGCTTCTGTGCGTGCCGTGCCATTGCTGATGCCCCCTTGCCCCCCCAGCTCCTGGAGGTAAAGCTGCTATGTGAGCTGAATGAAACGGAGTCTCCAGAGGCTGGGGGGGAGCCGACAGTAGCCCTCCCCACCCCAAATGTGACCTCCAGTCCCCCGGCTGGCATACCCGAATCCCAGCCCCCAGCCAACAGCAGCCCCCCTGACGCAGTCCGGGACAACGTGCCCTGTCTAAGGTAAACATTATCAACCGAAATGATTTCATGTCTGAACTGCAGGACCCCCCCCCCCTTTCCAGAAATTGAACCAATGATATTCTGGTCATGAGTCCAATTCATTAGCCGCCCCTCTCAGACTGGGGAGCTGGGGGGACCACAAAAACATGGACAGTATTCGGGTTCCCGGGAGTCGTATTGGCAAGCTGATATAGATGGAGGCCTCTGAGTCTGATCTCTGCGTCTGTTTGCCTTTATCGTAAGGCTTTCAGGAGCTCCTGCTTTAATTGTAAGTGTCCCCTCAGGGAGCACAGTGACCTGGCCATTAACTCATTCCTTTGTTCCCTACTATCAAATACACATTAGATTTTTTTTAATGGAGGAAAAGACTTTGTTAGTCTGTCCATTCTGGCTTGAGGAGTATGCTGTGGTCTTCATTAACAGCATTTCCCTGTCCCCCCCCCCCCCCCGGTCCAGGGTGCGAAGCTCTCTGCCTAAGCAGTCACCAGGATACCAGGTGGAGCTGGTGGTCCAGCTGCTGTGGGTCAGCGGGGAGCCACCACAGCAGATTAGCAGCCTGGCTATCAACTCCTCATACGGCCTGTGAGTCTGTTCAGCTGGGCGAAGAAACCTCTGGGGGGGGGGGGGCTTCTCACCAACACACCACCCCTGTTTTTCTGTTGCTGTGGTTTGTCCCAGTGCCACCTTATTCTTCCCTCTAAACCCCCCCTGCCTGTGAAACTCCGGCCCCCACCTCACATGCTTTGTCCTTCCACCCACCTGTCAACATGGATTAACTTGTTTACTGGGCCAGTCAACGCAAATTTTCCTAGATATTAAATTAACCAGATACTTAATTAAATCTTAGGTGCATTTCTGTAAATGTAACGGGATTGTAACATGATGGACAGGTAAACGTTTCGGTTGTAAAACAGTGGTTTTGTTTTGAATGTATACAGATAAATGTCATTCTCTCTGCCCCTCCCCAAATAGAGTGGTTTTTGGGAATAGCAGTGGCCTTGCAATTGTAGACTACTTCCAGAAGACTGTTCTGCTTAACATGGGGACGTTGCAGCTATACGGATCAAGCGACCCCTTTCAGAGACAACTACGGTCTCCCCGGAAGACAAAACAGGCCCCTGGAGGTAAGTTAACGCTGTTATTATAAGTTAAAGTATATATGTGTAGAGACAGGAAACTGTGGCCTCGTGTCGTTAGATGCTGATTCTTGCTGAAGTCTATTGGCTGTGAACTGTGAACTACACACCCCAATTCCAATAGTCACCAAATTCCTCGTCGTCGTTAAACCAGGAGGCCCCCGGTCCTCGCCTCGCCCCCGACAGTTTGTCCATCTGTCCCCGGTAAGAAAACACAAGTTTTGCAAAGCAAAACGTCCAAAAACGCCATCCCACGCTCGGTAACGCCAGTCAGCCCCGTCACGACACTTGCTAGGAATGGCTGTCAGATCTCCCGGCCAGAAGGTGTAGGTGCTCTGCAGGATTCGAACCCGACTCTTCTCCCATGACCCCAGTGCTGGTTGGAGCCCATGTGGTACCCCTTCAGCCCCATCAGCAGCCTGTTTCACTTTGTTGGTACTATGTGCGGTACTATGCGCGGTACTATGTACGGTACTCTGCACATGCCTCGCACCACGGGGTAGCGCTGGTGGTTTTCTTCCGCGGGGCCCCACACGTCTTTTAAGCGTAACGTCACCTCCTTGTCTTACTGCTCTGTGACAGATGTGTGTCCCCACTCTGACATTGGCATGTCTTCTGTTGTTGGTCTCTCCACTTGGCTTCGGAAAAGACGTTCCCACTTCTTGCATGTGCGGCCTTGCTAGCTTATATAATGACTCTGTGAAAAAGCTGTGGGCCTCTTACATCAGTAAGTCACCTGACAAGAATTAGCCAATTAGAGCCTCCCTGTCCCCTGTCACCCAATGTAGTCCCAACCCGTCGTCTTTTTTTTTTTTTTTTTTTTTTGATTAGCTGTACCCCACATCCTTTTTTACTAACCCCCTGTAATCTGCATGTCTTATTTCCGGCACATTCCTCTCACTTCGTAGCTGTGTTCCCCTTTCACTCTGCCTGTCTCCTGTCATCCATGTTTCTTTTTTTGAAAGTTACATGTGAATTGAAATGAATACCTGAGTAATATATTAACAAACCCGCACAACATTTCATTTAGCTTCATTTGTCATTCGGTCAAACACATGATTATATTTCTTTGATGGTGGATCAAGCCGCAAAAAAAATTATTTGAAACAGTTAGACTGATATCAGTCACTCTTTTCAAAATGCTATTTTCATTTTTATTTATTTCTGCATAGTCATTGTAGATAATCAGAGATTATTCCTGACCTCCACTTTCCTGTTATGGGATCTGATTATTATTAGTAGTAGTATTAACTGGTGTATAATGAGTGATAATATTCTAATTGGAAATATATTCCATATGGAACATTTCATTATTCCCATTTTAAAACTGATAGGGCGGTAAAGCGCATCCCTTATCTGCTGATTCCGAGTGAAAGTAGATTTCAGCGTGTCCTACAGCGCCACCTGCTGGGGGAGTGCAGAGTCGTAACTGTGATGTAGCAGTTTGTGAATATTAAACCGTGTATGGATGTGGTCGCAAATTGGATTTGTACTTTAAAACATTTACTTGCTGAATAGATGCACACCATATGAGCGTGTCTTGAGGTAACAGGATGATGGAAAGCTGAAAGATGAAAGATGAGCGTCATTAAACCTGAAACTGCTATTTATATGGAGCAGGTTATTTTTATATTAGCCCTTTAGGCTAGTCTCCTCTTCTCCTGTGTTTCTTGTGTTTTTCTCTCACAAAGGGCCACGTTAACTTTCTTTGTCGATTTTTAAAAGGTCTCTGTGACATCAGTGAGGGGTCGACTTCTTCCGAAGACCGATGCAAGTCTCCCACCTCAGGTACACCTGCAGCCTTTCAGAACTGACTGTTATCTGTCCGGTAATTTACAGGAACAAACACTTATCATTCCAGTTAGGAGCTGGCGCCTAGGCACAGAATGCACGTTTCTGGTTGAATATCTGTAAATCTAAATGATTTTTTCCTATTTCCCATTTGTCATACTCATGCCCATTTAAAAGCCTGGGTCTCTAGAGTCACTAAAGATTGACACAAAAACATGTAGTACATGCCTCTGTACTATGACTCTGTACACTTTTTCATGGAGGACCTAGCTATCTTTCGGGTTAAGGGGCTTTCTTAATTGAACAGTATCTTAGTTTGTTTGAGTAGTTCACATTGTAATACTTAAATGTAAAATATTTTATACTGAGGAGCAGCTCAAAGTGCTTTATAGAATTCGTCATGGTCTCTATTGGTAGAGCAATGAAATTCCCCTGAGATTCATGGAAACAGGAGATCCCAGGTGGTCATATCCCCCTTATATATAGTTAATAGTTATACCCACTCTGAGCAGGATTAACATCGGCTCCCTGACTGAACTTTCAATGACCGTTGGGGCCTAATGTAATAATACCAGCCAAGTCATTATTTTGACACAATGAATTATTTTTGGAAATAGTATTTAAAATGCAGTATTATTAATATTATTCATTGTGAAGTGTTATTAGTGTCCCCGTACTTGAAGCAATAGAACTATTCTAATAATGAACCCCCCCCCCGCCAGCCCCCGTGTTTTAAGTGCAGAATCTGAGATTTTTATTGTTATCCTGTAGTTTTATAAATGCGCAGAATGAACAGGCTGACAACTTAAGACGAACAGCAAATATCCCAGGGACTCGGCTGTCAGGTCAGCTGACACAGATAAATTGCATGGAGCTGATTGTCCTGCCTGGGAGTGTCGATTTCTCAAGCTGCCCGCCGCTGACGGCTTATGTCACTGTCACTGTCTAGGCTGCCCCTCACCTTGCAATTGTGACGATGACCACAAACAGTCCGACTTTATAGAGATGGGTATGTCATCATATTTGGTCTCCACGGCATTCTTTTGAGGCTCGTTTCTGGAGTAAAATGCCTTGCTGTTTGTGTTTACCGTTTCTGTTCTCTCTGGAATATGTTTTCAGTGAAAGCCAAAGGCAGAAAGTTTTCCAGGATGGTAGCCATTGACTTTGGTATGACCTCGACATCTGACAGTGGCACTCTCCCTTCCATTCTAATCCGGCACTTTCCCTCCCTGGTCACACTAACAAGTCATTCCCAGATTAAACTGATCTGCGTCCGCTGCTTGATGCCTCTTGAAATCTTTCTGGGATGTCGAGGGAATGGACCCTCCTTGTCTTCCTGCTAATTATAAGGATGTAAACAACTAAACTTATCCTTTTCCCAGCTGCCATGTAGAATGTACAGGCCTTTCTCATTGGAGGGGATTTTTTTTTTTTTATTCTTTTCCTCATCATATAACACTATGCATGATGTCGTCTCTGCCATTAGACTCCTCGCAGAACTCTTTGGGATATTCTTCTACGCAATCGATATAATTCTAGAATGTCTTCAAAAGTATATAATCCCCAAAGTAGCATCTGCACACAGACAAACCCCGTCGATTTTAGTCTGTCCTTGAAAAGTCCTGTAAAAGAAATGTGGAGAGTCGAGCGACTTCTGTGCACAGATTTGTACCCGTCCAGTTGCTATGCTGAAAGTGATTTCTATCTCGCATCATCCAATCCCAATCTGATATTTGTACATGAAAGCATTTGACATTCACTTATCAACATTATACTTAGTTAAATTGTAATTTGTATCTTTAACAACTTTAACAATTTTATTTATATATAACTTTTAATAACCTTTATTAAAATTTATATAGTCGCCCAGTCCCCCTCAATGGGACTGGTCTCTGTAGATGGGGGAGATGGACAGGATCATCCTATGATCTTTTATTTTCAGACAGTTTATACTGCCGTTAGTCGCTGACAGGCAAGCTGTACCAAAGGGAAGCACTATGAGGATTAAGATGAGCTCTGAAGGCAAACCCAGAACATTAGTACCAATGTAATTACGCGATCGGAGGAGGCTTGAGGAGACATCTTGGTTGGTCTCCCTCTGACAAGGTCATCTTTCTCTCAAGTGCCTGGAGCTGTGATGTCATGCATGTTCTTCTTCATCTCCTCCTTGCCAAGGTGCCTGATCTGTCACCCCGGGATGCCTGAAAGTTTCCCTTCACTGGTCATTAATTCTCTCTCCCAGGCTGCTCTCTTGCCACGTGATTTCCTTTACAGACTAAAACGCTGGTTTTTAACACTTTCTGGGTTCTGTCAATGCTTAATGCTGGCGGAAGGCCATAAATAATCGAAACGGATCACTAACGCTACGGGCGTAATTTTAAATGGAACCATACCGAGGGATATTGGAAGCGAATGCTGAATATCCTTGAAAGGGGTCTTTATTTATATGTTATTTATTTTTCCAGCGAAGATGTCACGGAAATTAAACTTGCCTACTGATTTGAAGCCAGACGTGGGTAAGCCTCGACGTCGCTTAACATGTTCCTTCCTGCCTGCTGGACAGTTTTAGCCGTGAAATTGATTTGCAGGTACAATGCCATCGCTGAATCAGACAAACGATCGCCGGAAGCCCCGGAAAAATTCCGCGAACGAAACGGAAAAGCTATCGTCCCCCTACCCTCCGTCTGCCACTGTGACGTGATTGGCTGATTGTCCGACCCCTCTGAGAAACCTGTTTTTGGCCCTTAGGGGGGTGGGGATGAACTGTGGGCTGTTTTGGGGATGGGGGTCAGGGGTGAATTCGGATCAACCATGTCATCATGCTACACATGGAGGGTAAAGGCAGCAAGATGATCATTTTGTTAATGAATTAATTCTCTGGATCATCCATGAAATGCTCTTCTCTGCTACAACCACTCCCCAGTCTCCCCTAAGCAGTCAGAACTGGTTTGAATGATCATGGTTCTTCTTTGCCCCATTAGCAGAATACCAGTGTGTAACTGGTGCCACGAGGTACTTCCATACTAGACGTTATAAAGCTACTTTTGGTCCTTGAGTAGGTCTGAAATTTAGCATTACGTCTTTGCTTATAACAAAAGAAAAAATCTAAAAAAAATAATAATTTTATCTAATATATTGCAAAAACATTTTGGGAGACTGTGTGGTCAGAAGTGTTCAGATGTCTGTCTGACTTGCGTGTCTTCAGCCCAGATAACTGCTGTTTCTGGAAATAGCTGGCCTGGCTTGTTCAAACGAATGTGCTCTTAGCTAGTTGCCCTTATGTGCAGCTTTTTTCAGTTTTATGAGAGACACACATTAGCGACTGGTTTTTATTGGGCGGAAATGGCACTGGAGCTTTATGCGATCTCTTAATTACCAATCACATGCAGCCGACTCATGTCGCCCATCGGAACCTCGCCTCATAAGCTCTCTTCTCCTCTTCCTTTTCTTCCCCCCTGTCCCCCACCTCCATCCCTTCCCTTCTTCCCGCTGCCGGGGTGCTGGCGCTCCAGATACGAAGGACAACTCCTTCAGCCGAAGCTCCAGCGTCACCAGCATCGACCGCGAGGCCAGGGAGGCCATCACTCTCTTCCACTTCAGCGAGACGTTGGCACGCAAGGCCGACGGCGGCCCCACTCCCTGCCTGTGGCTTGGCACGTCCTTCGGCTCCGTGCTGCTCATGGCGCTCACTCTACCACCTGCTGGCGAGCCCAGGCTACTGCAGCCTGTCACAGTCGTGCCCACCGGTGAGTGCCAGCAGTGGCTGCTTTATAATGTTCTATTACTACGTCATATTACAGTTACTGCATTACTGTACTGTACTCAAAGGAACAAGAGTATGAGTAAAAAGTTAATATGTTCTTAATTTTAAAGAGCTACTCCTTAGGATATTGATTAATGTAAGTGTGTGTGCGTGTGTGTGTGTGTGTATATGTGACATCACAGTTGTGTGTGTGTGTGTGTGTGTGTATGTGACATCACAGTTGTGTGTGTGTATATGTGACATCACAGTTGTGTGTGTGTGTGTGTGTGTGTGTGTGTATGTGACATCACAGTTGTGTGTATTTTAAAATAAACCCAGTCATTTCTGTGCAGTTTCATTTTCTGTTTCTTGGAGAGTGGAAATGGCAAGTTTATCATTAGCAGGATATTGAGACCATAGCCGTCTTGTGTGGCTGTTTGAGGATCTGATAGTTTGAGGCTCCTCAGGTTCCATCAGCAGATCGTTAGAAGGGGCCCCTGGAATCCAGAACTTTCCGGACCGGCTCCTGACTCTAAGGAGGCCGCGTCTATTCGGTTCACACACCCAGCTGACGTCTCAATTCGTTCCTCAGGCACGTTGTTGAGGCTGAAGGGAGGTATCCTGCGGATCGCGTTTCTAGATGCCACCGGGGCCCTCCTGCCGGGGCCCTCGGAGCCGTGGCATGAGCCTGACTGCGCCAACGACAAGGACCGGCCGAGGAAGCGAAGGACGGCATCGCCTCCGGGCTCCCAGGAAGCCGGCGAGAGCCAGTTTGCGGTGGTCTGCTCGGAGAAGCAAGTGAAGGTGATCGCACTGCCCTCACAGGCCGTGGCCTTCAAGCACAATGTCACGGAGACGTCCTTCGTGCTGCGCAGCGACGTTGTGCAAATGAGCGGCAGCATCTGCATCGCCTGCTTCTGTGCCAACGGCCACATCATGACCCTGAGGTAGGGGCACGGCAGACATTTCCATGTCGCCTTATAACCGAGAGCTTGCATCCGGAGACAGCTGTGGCTACCAGGTGGCCTTGTGAGTAGAAAACATGAAGTTTAATTTACTTTACATACATTTTGAGAATTCATTTATTTTACATACATTTTGAGTAATGGGGTCACGGGCCTCGCTCAAGGATCCAACGCTGAAATCGCTCTGCCGACCACCGGATTTGACCCGGCGACCTTTGATCACAGGCACAGCGTCGTAGTTCAGAAGAACATGAATCGTCTGTTCTCTGAGATTGAAACTCCTTCCTGAATGCAGGAAGGGGCAGCGAGTGCCTGAGGATAAGGATGTGAGTTTGAATCCCATGGCCGGCAGAGTGATCCAATTACGTTGGGCAAGGCTCTTAACACTAGCAGGTCCAGGAGAGCTGGATACTCTGATAGCTAGTGTACTAGTACCATCCTGTCCCTGTGCAAATGCCAATAGTCTGTCTCTATCTATCTATCCATCCATCCTTCCATCCACCCCAAGCTACCCCCACTTGAACATTGCTAAATAAATAAATGCTAAAGCTGGGACCTTGCCATGCCTTGACACTCTCTTGCCGCCATGCTCCCAGCCTGCCAAGCCTGCGACCCCTGCTAGACATCAGTTACCTTCCGCTCACCGACATGCGGATAGCCAGGACCTTCTGCTTCTCCAACCACGGCCAGGCTCTGTTCCTGACCTCGCCCACGGAGATCCAGAGAATAACATATAGCCAGGAGACTTGCGAGAACCTACAGGTGAGGTGACTATTCACAGACTTCATGCTGTAGGCCATGGCGGTTCTTACTTTTCTGCAAAATGCTACGAGCTGTAAGCTGTAAATGGAACTTAAATGGATTTTATGGGTTTTATTGTCTCTCAAAAAAAGTCACATGGGAACCTGGACAACATGGACTAATGCATAATCACATTCAGTCTTTTATGTTTTAAGTTCCATTAAAGTCAGCAGCTTCAGCTCAGCAGCACGCTCAGCTTCAGCTCAGCTTCAACTCAGCAGTAAACTCAGCTTTGGCTCAGCAGTAAACTCAGCTTTGGCTCAGCAGTAAACTCAGCTTTGGCTCAGCAG